>CM036755.1:6680493-6950493 GCA_020796225.1 Arion vulgaris
TCATACGTTCTTGTCTTCCTACCACCAATTTAACTATTTCATACGTTCTTGTCTTCCTACCACCAATTTAACTATTTCAAAAGTTCAACAACAGTTAGAAACTGTTTTTGTTTACAGGGAAATATTTTATCTTTGTATCTGCATTCTTCTGCTGTAGTTACATATTTTTTATGAGTAATATATATATTGTGAGCGTCTGTAGCTCAAGTGGTAGTGAGCTCGATCACAAACCCAAGCGTACCTGGTTCAAACCCACGGTGGGCAACTTTGGAAGCAAATTCGTTTCCGTGGGATTTTTACAAAAGGTAAAAATAGACCTCACCGTTCAGAAAGCAATGGCAAACTACTGAAGGTATAAGTGGTGCCTATAAAATCAACGACTCGTTTACTAGGGCCGATGGCTACGTCCCCTTGGGATATGCCACGTTTTTCATTCATTTTCATATATACATATATATATTCCGATTTTCATCTTTAGAGGAGGTCAATTGGCAAGTGTTGATTGATTGATTGATTGATTGATTAATTCATTAATTGATTGATTGTTTGATTGATTGATTGATTGATTGATTGCTTAATTCATTGATTGATTGATTGATTGATTAATTCAATTGATTGATTGATTGATTGATTGATTGATTGATTGATTGATTGATTGATTGATTGATTGATTGATAGAACCGGATTTTTACATTTATTTCGTTTTCGTTGTTAGTAATATATTTTTATTTTAGGGCCGTTGTGGATTTACTATGTTATTGGATATGTCAAGTCTGTCGTCCAAAAAGTCTAAATTTCTTCGTTTCTATTGTATTTATTCCTTGAAGGTGTTTTGGGCGAAACATCGATGTATATTGTTTTGGTACTCTGCACAACTACAGTACTTTGTTTTTACGTGTTTCACCGTTAGATGAAACACAATCTCATCCCTTTTGACAGGGTAAACACACTCTCCAAGGTCTGAGCGTCTTCAGACTGTTATTTCCTGACCCCTGTCACTGTCACAAGACTGACAATGACAGAAATGGGAGACAGAAACTACGCTACTATTGACAGTAGACACAACTCTCTCACACTTGTTGCTGTTGTAGTTTGATTTTGGAACAACTTGGTGGTTTAGAGTTGTACATGATTATTACTAAAAGAGGTATCATCACATTGTGGAGCCCAAGTAACGATAAGGAAGACAAACTCGCAAAGAAGGTCAACATCATCATCATCATCAAGTAGCTTGTTATTTCCAGAACTTGGCTCCCATGACAGCAGTCCTAAAAAATATCTGTTCTGTACAAGTTGACCGGCATCAGCAGCAGTCATTCTCAGATCGTCAATGACATTTTGCACATGGTCTTCCTCTCATTCTTCTTCCAGACACCATTCCTTCCAAAACTACTTTTTCTAGGCACTCATGTCGTTTGATGTATCCGAAATATTTTATTTTCCTTGGTTTTATGCTTTGTAATAGCCAACTCTCTTTAATATAAATCTGTTGTAGAACAGAAACATTTGTTCTTTTCTCTGTCCATGATATTCTAAGTATTCTTCTGTAGCATTTGCATTCAAAGACATTAATGATCTTCTCTGCCGCTTTGTCAATGTTCCGTATCTCACAACCATATGTTGCCAAGGAAAAAACGCAGGCTCTTAAACACTTGATTTTTGTTCTTATGTCAGTTTCCTTTCATAGGTTAGTTAGTTCTTTTAGTTTTTGCAAAGCAATGCTCAGTTTTCTTGTAATTTCTTTTATATCATTCCTGTCACTTGTCAGCAATGCCCAAAGGAACTGAAAGCTGTCGACTCTTTCTATTTTCAATTGTGTACATGTAAGGCAAGAAATCACATACTGGGAAGAACAAAAATGTCTTGGAGATTAGAAAGAAATCTAAATTATTCAGCGACGACTACCACACACTTGACAGACAAGGACAGACTACCACACACTTGACAGACAAGACTGATCATCATCTTCTGTCTTGGAGATTAGAAAGAAATCTAAATTATTCAGCGACGACTACCACACACTTGACAGACAAGGACAGACTACCACACACTTGACAGACAAGGACAGACTACCACACACTTGACAGACAAGGACAGACTACCACACACTTGACAGACAAGGACAGACTACCACACACTTGACAGACAAGGACAGACTACCACACACTTGACAGACAAGGACAGACTACCACACACTTGACAGACAAGGACAGACTACCACACACTTGACAGACAAGGACAGACTACCACACACTTGACAGACAAGGACAGACTACCACACACTTGACAGACAAGACTGATCATCATCTTCTGTCTTGGAGATTAGAAAGAAATCTAAATTATTCAGCGACGACTACCACACACTTGACAGACAAGGACAGACTACCACACACTTGACAGACAAGGACAGACTACCACACACTTGACAGACAAGGACAGACTACCACACACTTGACAGACAAGGACAGACTACACACACTTGACAGACAAGACTGATCATCATCTTCTGTCTTGGAGATTAGAAAGAAATCTAAATTATTCAGCGACGACTACCACACACTTGACAGACAAGGACAGACTACCACACACTTGACAGACAAGACTGATCATCATCTTCTGTCTTGGAGATTAGAAAGAAATCTAAATTATTCAGCGACGACTACCACACACTTGACAGACAAGGACAGACTACCACACACTTGACAGACAAGGACAGACTACCACACACTTGACAGACAAGGACAGACTACCACACACTTGACAGACAAGGACAGACTACC
This sequence comes from Arion vulgaris, assembly GCA_020796225.1. Taxonomy (NCBI): domain Eukaryota; kingdom Metazoa; phylum Mollusca; class Gastropoda; order Stylommatophora; family Arionidae; genus Arion; species Arion vulgaris. Next base: position 6,683,274 of record CM036755.1, read on the forward strand.
ACACACTTGACAGACAGGACAGACTCCACACACTGACAGACAGGACAGACTACCACACCTTGACAGACAAGGACAGACTACCACACACTTGACAGACAAGGACAGACTACCACACACTTGACAGACAAGGACAGACTACCACACACTTGACAGACAAGGACAGACTACCACACACTTGACAGACAAGGACAGACTACCACACACTTGACAGACAAGGACAGACTACCACACACTTGACAGACAAGGACAGACTACCACACACTTGACAGACAAGGACAGACTACCACACACTTGACAGACAAGGACAGACTACCACACACTTGACAGACAAGGACAGACTACCACACACTTGACAGACAAGGACAGACTACCACACACTTGACAGACAAGGACAGACTACCACACACTTGACAGACAAGGACAGACTACCACACACTTGACAGACAAGGACAGACTACCACACACTTGACAGACAAGGACAGACTACACACACTTGACAGACAAGGACAGACTACCACACACTTGACAGACAAGGACAGACTACCACACACTTGACAGACAAGGACAGACTACCACACACTTGACAGACAAGGACAGACTACCACACACTTGACAGACAAGGACAGACTACCACACACTTGACAGACAAGGACAGACTACCACACACTTGACAGACAAGGACAGACTACCACACACTTGACAGACAAGGACAGACTACCGCAGCACACTCCTGACAGACAAGGACAGACTACCACACACTTGACAGACAAGGACAGACTACCACACACTTGACAGACAGACGACGAAGCACTACCACACACTTGACAGACAAGGACAGACTACCACACACTTGACAGACAAGGACAGACTACCACACACTTGACAGACAAGGACAGACTACCACACACTTGACAGACAAGGACAGACTACCACACACTTGACAGACAAGGACAGATACCACACCTGACAGACAGACAGACTACCACACACTTGACAGACAAGGACAGACTACCACACACTGACGAGGGCAGACTACACCTGACAACAGAGACTACCACACACTTGACAGACAAGGACAGACTACCACACACTTGCAAAGGACAGACTACCATGAGACAGACTACTACCACACACTTGACAGACAAGGACAGACTACCACACCTTGACAGACAAGGACAGACTACCACACACTTGACAGACAAGGACAGACTACCACACACTTGACAGACAAGGACAGACTACCACACACTTGACAGACAAGGACAGACTACCACACACTTGACAGACAAGGACAGACTACCACACACTTGACAGACAAGGACAGACTACCACACACTGACAGACAAGGACAGACTACCACACACTTGACAGACAGGACAGACTACCACACACTTGACAGACAAGGACAGACTACCACACACTGACAGACAAGGACAGACTACCACACACTTGACAGACAAGGACAGACTACCACACACTTGACAGACAAGGACAGACTACCACACACTGACAGACAAGGACAGACTACCACACACTTGACAGACAGGACAGACTACCACACACTTGACAGACAAGGACAGACTACCACACACTTGACAGACAAGGACAGACTACCACACACTTGACAGACAAGGACAGACTACCACACACTTGACAGACAAGGACAGACTACCACACACTTGACAGACAAGGACAGACTACCACACACTTGACAGACAAGGACAGACTACCACACACTTGACAGACAAGGACAGACTACCACACACTTGACAGACAGGACAGACTACCACACACTTGACAGACAAGGACAGACTACACACACTTGACAGACAAGGACAGACTACCACACACTTGACAGACAAGGACAGACTACCACACACTTGACAGACAAGGACAGACTACCACACACTTGACAGACAAGGACAGACTACCACACACTTGACAGACAAAGACAGACTACCACACACTTGACAGACAAGGACAGACTACCACACACTTGACAGACAAGGACAGACTACCACACACTTGACAGACAAGGACAGACTACCACACACTTGACAGACAAGGACAGACTACCACACACTTGACAGACAAGGACAGACTACACACACTTGACAGACAAGGACAGACTACCACACACTTGACAGACAAGGACAGACTACCACACACTTGACAGACAAGGACAGACTACCACACCTTGACAGACAAGGACAGACTACCACACACTTGACAGACAAGGACAGACTACCACACACTTGACAGACAAGGACAGACTACCACACACTTGACAGAAGGAGCCACTGACAGACAGACACACACACTTGACAGACAAGGACAGACTACCACACACTTGACAGACAAGGACAGACTACCACACACTGACAGACAAGGACAGACTACCACACACTTGACAGACAAGGACAGACTACCACACACTTGACAGACAAGGACAGACTACCCCACACTTGACAGACAGGACAGATACCACACACTGACGACAAAGGACAGACTACCACACACTTGACAGACAAGGACAGACTACCACACACTTGACAGACAAGGACAGACTACCACACACTTGACAGACAAGGACAGACTACCACACACTCGACAGACAAGGACAGACTACCACACACTTGACAGACAAGGACAGACTACCCCACACTTGACAGACAAGGACAGACTACCACACACTTGACAGACAAGGACAGACTACCACACACTTGACGAAGGACAGACACACACTGACAGACAGAGACTACACACACTTGACAGACAAGGACAGACTACCACACACTTGACAGACAAGGACAGACTACCACACACTTGACAGACAAGGACAGACTACCACACACTTGACAGACAAGGACAGACTACCACACACTTGACAGACAAGGACAGACTACCACACACTTGACAGACAAGGACAGACTACCACACACTTGACAGACAAGGACAGACTACCACACACTTGACAGACAAGGACAGACTACCACACACTTGACAGACAAGGACAGACTACCACACACTTGACAGACAAGGACAGACTACCACACACTTGACAGACAAGGACAGACTACCACACACTTGACAGACAAGGACAGACTACCACACACTTGACAGACAAGGACAGACTACCACACACTTGACAGACAAGGACAGACTACCACACACTTGACAGACAAGGACAGACTACCACACACTTGACAGACAAGGACAGACTACCACACACTTGACAGACAAGGACAGACTACCACACACTTGACAGACAAGGACAGACTACCACACACTTGACAGACAAGGACAGACTACACACACTTGACAGACAAGGACAGACTACACACACTTGACAGACAAGGACAGACTACACACACTTGACAGACAAGGACAGACTACCACACACTTGACAGACAAGGACAGACTACCACACACTTGACAGACAAGGACAGACTACCACACACTTGACAGACAAGGACAGACTACACACACTTGACAGACAAGGACAGACTACCACACACTTGACAGACAAGGACAGACTACCACACACTTGACAGACAAGGACAGACTACCACACACGACAACAGACAAGGACAGACTACCACACACTTGACAGACAAGGACAGACTACCACACACTTGACAGACAAGGACAGACTACCACACACTTGACAGACAAGGACAGACTACCACACACTTGACAGACAAGGACAGACTACCACACACTTGACAGACAAGGACAGACTACCACACACTTGACAGACAAGGACAGACTACCACACACTTGACAGACAAGGACAGACTACCACACACTTGACAGACAAGGACAGACTACCACACACTTGACAGACAAGGACAGACTACCACACACTTGACAGACAAGGACAGACTACCACACACTTGACAGACAAGGACAGACTACCACACACTTGACAGACAAGGACAGACTACCACACACTTGACAGACAAGGACAGACTACCACACACTTGACAGACAAGGACAGACTACCACACACTTGACAGACAAGGACAGACTACCACACCTTGACAGACAAGGACAGACTACCACACACTTGACAGACAAGGACAGACTACCACACTTGCAGACAAGACAGACTACCACACACTTGACAGACAGGACAGACTACCACACACTTGACAGACAAGGACAGACTACCACACACTTGACAGACAAGGACAGACTACCACACACTTGACAGACAAGGACAGACTACCACACACTTGACAGACAAGGACAGACTACCACACACTTGACAGACAAGGACAGACTACCACACACTTCGACAGACAGGACAGACTACCACACACTTGACAGACAAGGACAGACTACCACACACTTGACAGACAAGGACAGACTACCACACACTTGACAGACAAGGACAGACTACCACACACTTGACAGACAAGGACAGACTACCACACACTTGACAGACAAGGACAGACTACCACACATTGGACAGACAAGGACAGACTACACACACTTGACAGACAAGGACAGACTACCACACACTTGACAGACAAGGACAGACTACCACACACTTGACAGACAAGGACAGACTACACACACTTGACAGACAAGGACAGACTACCACACACTTGACAGACAAGGACAGACTCACCACAAAACTTGACAAGACAAGACTGATCATCAACTTCTGTCTCGGGATAGGACATAACAGACTGAATTTAAAAAAAAAATTCCGATCCAGACGCACTTGAGCTTTCATCTCTTCGGTTCGGTGCCATAGACATCGTAACCCTTCGTTTCGGTGCCACGAACACCGTAAATCTGGAGAACCTGTGACTTTTCTGCCGGTCCACGGAATTGAACCCGTCGTCCAACGCGCTACGAACACGCTGGGCAGGCGAGCAACAGACTGAATAAACGCTTACATATGCTATGTCTCCATCCCACCCCGTGTTCCTGTGGCATCTCTGATCAAACCAGGGAATGTATCCTGCAAAAACTGTCACATGTATGTCCTCCCTAGAACGGGAGGCTGACCCTACTATACACTACATTCAAAACTAGACACCATCAGAACTGAGCAGTCGACTTCATTATAAGAAAGCGTATGATGGTATAACGATCCAAATAGAGATCGCACAAAAGGTCTGCAAGGGAGCAAAGAATAGTAACACTGAGACCTACAAGAGACTCCGGTCCTTAAGACACAAATGAGGTAATGGCCTACGGAAGCAACCCTGGTAAATAAAAAGTGCAGAAATCGGATATGTTGGCCTACTTGTAGGCGCATAACCTGCACAATATACAATCGCTTTTAGCTTCAAATCACAAAGAATGGTTTAACAAATAGTCAACAAATAAACAATGTACAGGTATTTAAGAGCTTCCGAAAAAAACCAAAAGACAAACAAAGGACTCGTAACATTTACCCTAATTTCTTACGACACCCATCGCGTAGCCTAGTAATATGATCGTCCTTACAAACACAACCAGCGAGCCATTTTAAAATAAATGGCTCGCTGAGGAATGTCTTTCTCAAACGCTTCATTACAACTAGACACAGAATAATCAGGTAAGGTACGATCGAACAGTGTTTGCACAAACACATGCTATAAGCTTATTGTGCTTGTATATATTTGAGACGAGACAATATCATACATACACACATGTATACACATATAACAAACATGCATACATCATTCAAAGTAGCTTCAAATTAATTCTAAGATGAGCACAAGGAGTTTTTATGCAAGAAACCCAAAGTAAGCATCGAACGCAAGGAATATGATCAACAAATAAACAATGTAAAGGTATTTAAGAGCTTCCGAAAAAATAGATGCTCGTATTGCTAGGCTAGGCGATGGGTGTCGTTAGAAATGAGAATAAGTGGTTCGAATTCTGTGTTTGTCTATTTGTTTTTTAGGAAGCTCTTAAATACCTGTACATTGTTTATTTGTTTCATCATATTCTGTGCTTCCGTTGCTTCCTCTGGGGTTCTTGTAACAAAACTCCTTGTTCTCATTTAACAAATGTTCAACATGGAACGCTTGAAGAAGAAGAAGATTACATACAAATCACAAAGAATGGTTTAACAAATGTTCAACATGGAACGCTTGAAGAAGAAGAAGAAGGCAAATAAGATATTTTGAATACAGTAAGAGACATGATATTGTTGAGAACCATCTTGAAATGAGACGGGAAGGCAAAAAGCATAGTGAGGACATAGATAGAATCAGGGCCTCCGATAACATACGGCTGTCGGGCTCAGGTAAAAAGTATAATAAATAAAACCACAACTGTGGCGTGATCCTTGTATTCCAGTATTGCTGTATATAGAATAATTCATTAAAAAAACCCATACAACATGCTAAATCAAGGTTATATTTTGTTACATGTGCCTTAGAACAGGACACAATCGACTCCGCAGCCACATGTTTACAAAATTCAACATTGGAAATTCAGATATGTGGACAGGCATACCAGACTGCAGAGCACATACTTCAATATTGCCCCGAATATAATATACTGAGGCAAACTCACTGGCCTAATGAAACAACACTCAACAGAAAACTACACGGACCTCTGTGTGAGCTACACAATACAGTGAAGTTTATACACGAGACAATATTGAATATATAGACATTATTTCACACGAACGAAAGAAAGGAAGGATACAAGAGACAATATTGAATATATAGACAATATTTCACACGAACGAAAGGAAGGAAGGATACAAGAGACAATATTGAATATATAGACAATATTTCAAGCGAACGAAAGGAAGGAAGGATAAAAAGACAACATTGAATATATAGACAATATTTCAAGCGAACGAAAGGAAGGAAGGATACAAGAGACAATATTGAATATATAGACAATATTTCAAGCGAACGAAAGGACGGAAGGATACAAGAGACAACATTGAATATATAGACAATATTTCAAGCGAACGAAAGGAAGGAAGGATACAAGAGACAACATTGAATATATAGACAATATTTCAAGCGAACGAAAGGAAGGAAGGATACAAGAGACAACATTGAATATATAGACAATATTGCATGCGAACTAAAGGAAGGAAGGATACAAGAGACAATATTGAATATATAGACAATATTTCACACGAACGAAAGGAAGGAAGGATACAAGAGACAACATTGAATATATAGACAATATTTCAAGTGAACGAAAGGAAGGAAGGATACAAGAGACAACATTGAATATATAGACAATATTTCACACGAACGAAAGGAAGGAAGGATACAAGAGACAACATTGAATATATAGACAATATTTCAAGTGAACGAAAGGAAGGAAGGATACAAGAGACAACATTGAATATATAGACAATATTTCAAGCGAACGAAAAGAAGGAAGGATACAAGAGACAACATTGAATATATAGACATTATTTCAAGCGAACGAAAGGAAGGAAGGATACAAGAGACAATATTGATTATATAGACAATATTTCAAGCGAACGAAAGAAAGGATTATATTACAAATTAAATTTAACATTAAGGAATATCATTAGTATTAGCATGTTTCACCAATAAATAACCATGAACGTAAAGATGTTAGTGAACTTGCAGAAATGCTTGCAGTATTCTATCAAATATATTAGAAAAACAGCCCCCATTAAACAGGAATTTTTAATTTCCCCTCTGAGCTAGTCGACCTTCTGTTTCAGGGGGCCATAGATAGAATTAAGAAATGGACAGACACAAATATGTCAGATTTGTACTGTCATGTGGAAAGACACAACTTTTTGTAAAGCCGTTACAGCGAACCTGCTATGCGGAGATGGCACATATTTGATTGATACATTCGCTGGTCGGAGATACATTACCTGACCTAGTTTAGTAAAACTACCAATGGTTATGTACCGGATTCACTTCAGCTGAAGACCTGTGACAGAGTTAAAGAAACCCAACTTCAGGCACGTGAAAAGGAGGTTTGACATAAGATTGACAGCCCATCAGTCAGTCCACGACACCATGCTCAGGTCTAAGCACATCGTCCTGTGACACATGACAAATCCTTCAGCTTTGCAGTCTTACTTTGGATAAATCACATCTCGCACATGAGGGATGGAGCACGCACGCAGTGGGACGCCTTGGAAATCAAGCACTGATTCACCCCCGCTGTGCCAGCTTCAAACCTCTGTTAAAGCTATCCAATGTATTGCATAAAACAGCTAATCATCATTAACCAAATACAGATTCCGTTAACAAGTCCAATCTTCAAGATTTTTGTTGCTGTCCTGCTAGGGTAGGAAATTTGAATGGACGGTGGATATGTGGTCCTTTGTCCATTTGGTCAGTACAATGGTCATGCCAACTGCCACGAATAATGTTTAATTTTATTCCAATTAAATTTTTTTGAAAATCGGATTCCGAACACTATTCTTGTGTCATTGCAAGTAGTCACGTTTCATTTACGGAAGGTTATTGATTACTATAATGGACACAGCAGAGAAAGTGGAAAAGGGGAGATATGAATATGTACATGTGAAGTTTTGAAGCAGGTCTCAAAGTCACGCGTAAGATTAGGTTTGATTGATTGATAGGATCATCATCATTGCACTTAGGTGAGTAACCATGTGTGCTCCGATCTGTTTCTTACACATGACTATCTCAGCTGCTGTGCACGATTTCCTTTTCTTTTTTTCTTTTTTTTTCCAGAAGCACTTGAGCTTTTCAGCTCTTCGGCTCGGTGCCATGGACATCGTAACCCTTCGGTTCGGTGCCACGAACACCGTAAATCTGGGGAATCTGTGGCTTTTCTGCCATCCCGCGGAATTGAACCCGCACACACAGAGGAATAGTCACCCGTAGTCCAACGCGCTACGAACACGCTGGGCAGACGGGCATCCGTCTCCGATAGGATTATCAATTCGATCTCACCTACACTGAGATCAGGAATCTCTGGAAAAATTTGTTTGAGTTAGAAAGAAATGTACAATAATGAAATGATGGTATGATATTTTGTTGTTGTCTCTTGTTCATGTGCACTTTGGCGCGACGTAAACTCATGATAGTGATGATGAAGAGAAAATGGCGAAGGTTTGGGCATAACCTACAGAAAACACAGTCGAGTGTCACTAGACAAGCAATTGAGTGAAACCCCCAAGAAAAACGAAAAAGAGGTCGCTCTAAATAGACCTGGAGACGAAGTCTTCTTGAGGAACTGAAGAGTGCTTAACTGTCCTGGGAGACCATAATGAGAACAGCGAGAGACCGAGAAGAGGGACGAACAACTGTTGAGACCCTATGCTCCACAAGGAGCGGAAATGAATAAGTCAAGTAAGTCATGATGATGATGAGTTGATCCTGTATGCCCTACCTGTGGTGGGGGATTGTGTTCGAGGATTGTACTCTACGGCAACCTCTACACACACCAGAGAGGTGCAGCAGCACACGTCTGAGGCAGTTGTCATCATCGCTTAAGATGGATGACTTTATTATTACCCATTTTATGAGTATAACAAATATCACTTGATCGGACAGTCTAAGGAATTAGAGCGGGTACCCATACGGAATATTTGGGTTCAATCCCCGATAAGGACAAGGAGATATTTTCTGACGGGGAATAAAAAAATCCAAACCTGAACAGTTTCGCAACGATTGTACTAGCCATCTCTCTCTTTAGCCTGTTACGCCCTTGGCTTTTAGGGCAGCAACAAACGTACACCATTCTTCCCTGTTCATGGCCTTCCTCTGTATTGTGTTCCAGCTATGATTCATTTCCTTCAGTTCTTGCTCTATCGTTCTCCTCCAGGTCGTCTTGGGTCTTCCACGCTTTCGCCTACCCTCTGGAGTCCATCTCAGTGCAGTTTTCGTGTCGGAACCAGTCTCCATGCTCATCATATGTCCAATCCATCTCCAGCGTTGTCTTCGGATGATAGTGCCCATATTCTCTTGTTGGCATTGTGCAAGCAATTCTTGGTTCGAGATAGTAGTCGGACAGTACACGCGTAAGATTTTTCGCAGACAAGTTGTATGAAAGGTGTACTAGCCATGCAGCCATTAAATTCCACATCACTCCCTCCCCCGGCCCCCTCCTCCCTCTTCCTTTACACCGTCCTAAAAGCGGCATTACAAGCAGTGATGATAGGAGGAACAAACACAAACAGTAGCACCGACTTGAGGTACGAGAATGATCAGGTGAGACAGGTGAGAAGCCAGCGAGGATAAATTAAGTTCTACGCGCACCTGTGGAGGAGTTAGAAATTATTAATATGTACCTGGTTCCCTGAGAACAAGACTCGTGAGTTGATTTACCAGTGTCGACATGAGAAAGTTAAATGTATCACCAACTAGCGAGGACAGGACCCTGTTGTCCGAGTGTCTGTAAGAAAAATATGTGTGGGTCTTGGAATAGTACATTAGTGACTTCTTATTTATTCTCTCTTGTTGTTGAGAGAAACAATGTGGTTAGAAATTCATAAGGTAAAGCGTAATATATGATTTCAATCGGTGAGGTATGAGGTGAGGTATGAGGTGAAGTATGAGGTGAGGTATGAGGTAAGGTATAAGGTGAGGTATAAGGTGAGGTATAACGTATGATAAAGTGAGGTGTACAGTAAGATAAGGTAAGGTGTATAATAATATAATAATTCCTCTCGTATCGTTTTACGTTACATAGGGCATGCAAGCAATTTCTCCATACCGATCTATCCTGGACAACTCGTTCAATCTCCTCCAGGGAACTAAGACCGATATTTCTTGCAACTCTCAACAAAGTTCGTATCAGGGTCTCCTTAGGTCGTCCTCTCTTTCTTGAACCCTTTGCATCCCACTTCAATGCCTGCTTTGATATTCGTTGATCATTTTTCCTCAAGATGTGTCCAACATATCTCCATCTTCTCTTTCTTATAACAGTTGTTACTAGTGGTTGACCAGACATTTCTCTGATTTCATCACTTCTCCTGAATTCGTTCCATTTTATATTCATTATTAAGTTGAGGTTTAATGTATGATAATGTGGGGTGTGAGGTATGATAATGTAAGGTATAAGGTATGATAATGTGAAGTAAAGAATATAAAGCCCACTAAAGGCATATTTTTCTTTCTTTCTAGTTGTCTGAATCATTTGCGGTTTCCCTTTTTAGTGAGCTCAATCACCACCACCCAAGCTTACGAATTCAAACTCCGCCGCAGACAATTTGAAGCAAATCGTTTCCGTGCATTTTTACAAAAGGTAAGAATAGATTTCGCTGTTCAGAAAGCAATGGACAACTACTGAACGTATAAGTGGTGCCTAGAAAATCAAGCGTTCGTTCACTGTGATTGATGGCTACGTCCTGTAAAGGATATGCAACGATTTTCATTCAATTCATTTTTTTTTTACTTGACATTCACTGGCCAACGAGATATTTTCTATCTGCTCAAAGCGCAAGAAATCTTCTTCTTCTCTTCCACCATTTACTTCTTTGTCTCTCTCTCTCTCTCTCGCGATCGTTCTTAGGCTGCTTTTATCATTCTACTGTGATAATAAGCGGCCAAACATCAGAACGGTATACGTGCACAACCTTCAGCACCTATTGGAGCTCAGGTGCTTATCCTTCGGTGGTGTGTTCGATTTCAACCAGCGTTTACTGGGTTCGCTCTCCGTTAGCCTTTTGCTGTCCCAAGTCAAAACCCACAAGCCAGCAGGCTTACTTCTTTATAGAAGTGTTGGGGGGGGGGGGCGTAGTGATCTTGTTTGTACCTATTTTAAGGCACTTTGTAAACTGATATTCATTTATTAAGGCTGTTCTTGATGCCGGCGCTAAATCGTGTGCGTGGTCTTCCTCTTGCTTTGTACTCATTATACTTTTTCTGTGTGGCTCTCATGGTAAAAGAAAGTTATCAGTCAATGTAAACAAGGTCTTGTATCTTACATTTGCTTGTTTAAAAAAAAAAAGTAAAATAAACTCTTTTCATACCACATGATATATTGCACTCGGAAAATCCGAGAGGAATATAGCAAGAAGGGTACCTTCCTGGAACCCACAAGGAAAACGAAAGAGAGGGAGGTCTAGAAATATACGTAGACGAGATTTGGAAGCAGAGATTAACAATATACAGAAAAGCTGGAGGGAGATGAAGGAGATGGCTTAAAATAGGAAGTTTTGGCATGACTTGGTTGAGGGTCAATGTCCCAACTGAGGTTAAAAATGTATGAGAGAGAGAGAGAGAGAGAGAGAGAGAAAGAGAGAGAGTGAAAGAGAGAAAGAGAGACCAGAAATTTGCCATGACCTACAGTCTTAACGACGGGTGTCAAGCCCCCTGTGAGTGCGGTTCAATTCCACGTTCTGGCAGAAAAGCCACGTGTTGTCCAGATTGATTGTGTTCGTGGCACCGAAACGAAGGGATACGATGTTCATGGCAACGAAACGAAGGGATACGATGTCCATGGCACCGAGCCGAAGGGATACGATGTCCATGGCACCGAGCCGAAGGGATACGATATCCATGGCACCGAGTCGAAGAGCTGAAAGCTCAAGTATTTCTGGATAAAAAAAAACACCACATGGTATATAATGCAATACGGTGTTAGGCCTGTATTTTTCATTAACCGTCGGCACACGATGGATGATGTGTTCACCATCACGCCGTCCGTCTTAACTTCAAAGTGCTTTAACATTTGTTCGTTGCATTAGATTAACATTTCGTAGCGCATGCTGAATAAGCAAACTGGCTTTTCTATTTTTAGTAACACCGCCATGTTTGTTGGTGTCACATTAGCGCGTCATCTCCTGGTTATCTTAGTTTTTTGTGACTTAATATGCCAAATCCATAATTGTGTCATTTGGAAAAAGGCTTAACCCAAACTGGTACGTAGTTAGTTACATTGTCGGTGAATTTTAAGCCAGGTTTTTGCAACTTTTGTCACCAAACATCAACGAGGGAGGAGGATAAATTATTTCCTTGGGACAATTTGAGAAATTTGGATATGGTCTTTGTGGATCTGGTTCGACACAACCAGGACCTTGCGATATATTTTCTTAATATGATGCAAGTCTTCGAACTGTCACCCCATAAATCTTTTTTCTTTAAAATAACCTTTAATTGTATTTTGATATTGCTGCTTATACCGCTCCCTTAAGAACCGCCTGATGCGGCCGCCTCTGTATCATAACAAGGCACGGAACTGGACGCAACATTCTTTCAGACGTTTCGGTAACAAGGACAGCTCTAGAATGTCTTCTGACATTCCTAATTCATTCATTTCATTGGTTGAATAGATTTGACTCCACCTTACTGTATTTTGTCGTAGACTCCGATAAACGTTATGTTACCGAGGGGGTTGCGGTTTTTGTTCACCTTCGTTACCTGTGATTGGGCACAAATGGATTAACTAAAACTGACACCTGGATAACCCAGCGGTTAAAGTTCAGGTTGTGCAAAGGAGGAGAAACGGGAGACACAAAAAGGGGTGGTATAAAGAAAGAACCATACACAATAAATGGTTTAAGAATGAAGAATTGACTTCATTAGACCAGGTTTTACCCCATATGACACTCCACCTGCCGAGAGTATTGCATAACGAGGGAGCTTCGGAGATCTGGTAACTTCTTCTTCTTTGAACGCGTCATATCGACCACTTGTTAAACCACTCTTTGTGATTTGTTCTTGACCCGAGGCTAATAGCGATTGAACTTTGTACCAGCTTCATCATCAAGGTGCGTATCCTTTATAGGACGTTGCTGCCCGTCTGCCCAGCATGTTCGTAGCACGTTGGACTACGGGTGACTATCCCTCTGTGTGTGCGGGATCAATTCCGCGGGATGGCAGAAAAACCACAGATTCCCCAGATTTACTGTGTTCGTGGCACTGAACCGAAGGGTTACGATGTCCATGACACCGAGCCGAAGAGCTAAAAGCTCAAGTGCTTCTGGATCAAAAAAAAAAAAATAGGACGTTGCTCTCTTTGCAACGCATCTGAAATTCACTCTGTCTCTAGCCAGTTCACCCACTTCGTCAATGGTCATATTCATGGTTTCTTTAATATCTTGTAACCATATTTTTCTTGGTCTGCCCGCTTAACTGCAATAAATCTCTAATATGTGGATCATACCAACTACCTAACCGCTTAACTGCAATAAATCTCTAATATGTGGATCATACCAGCTACCTAACCGCTTAACAGCAATAAATCTCTAATATGTGGATCATACCAACTACCTAGCCGCTTAACTGCAATAAATCTCTAATATGTGGATCATACCAACTACCTAACCGCTTAACTGCAATAAATCTCTAATATGTGGATCACACCAGGCTACCTAATCGCTTAACTGCAATAAATCTCTAATATGTGGATCATACCAACTACCTAACAGCTTAACTGCAATAAATCTCTAATATGTGGATCATACCAACTACCTAACAGCTTAACTGCAATAAATCTCTAATATGTGGATCACACCAAATACCTAACCGCTTAACTGCAATAAATCTCTAATATGTGGATCATACCAACTACCTAATCGCTTAACTGCAATAAATCTCTAATATGTGGATCATACCAACTACCTAACAGCTTAACTGCAATAAATCTCTAATATGTGGATCACACCAGTCTACCTAATCGCTTAACTGCAATAAATCTCTAATATGTGGATCATACCAACTACCTAACCGCTTAACTGCAATAAATCTCTAATATGTGGATCACACGAGGCTACCTAATCGCTTAACTGCAATAAATCTCTAATATGTGGATCATACCAACTACCTAACCGCTTAACTGCAATAAATCTCTAATATGTGGATCACACCAGGCTACCTAATCGCTTAAATGCAATAAATCTATAATATGTGGATCATACCAACTACCTAACCGCTTAACTGCAATAAATCTCTAATATGTGGATCACACGAGGCTACCTAATCGCTTAACTGCAATAAATCTCTAATATGTGGATCATACCAACTACCTAACCGCTTAACTGCAATAAATCTCTAATATGTGGATCACACCAGGCTACCTAATCGCTTAACTGCAATAAATCTCTAATATGTGGATCACACCAAATACCTAACAACTTAACTGCAATACCTCTTTTAATGAGTTGTCTATACCAGCTTTCTAACCATTCAACCAGTTCTGTAATAAGCATGTGAGCCCGATGCCAATGAAAAGTTACCAACAGCAGCGGAAAAGCAGCGGAAAAGCAGCGGAAAAGCAGCGGAAAAGCAGCGGAAAAGCAGCGGAAAAGACAGAGTCATCAACATCAGCATCAGAAAGAAAGTTGAGACAGAACCGTAATTGAGTTATATTGAGAAACAAAGAAAGACGTGGTTTGGAAACTTGATAAGAATGTAATCAAACTCTACAGTACACATAGTCTTCTACAACAGAACATCAGGAAAGAAGGCGAGAGGAAGACCCCGAAAATATGGTTAGATGACATAGCAGAATCATGTGAAAGAGCAAAAATAACAATCACCCAAGCCACCAGAACAGCACAAGACAAAAACAGAAAACCACGACTCTGGGCAACAACCGGGTAACAGTGGGAAGACAACAGAAGAAGAAGTAATACATTTACTATACTAGCCACCCGAGTGGTTACCGGGGCCCACCCGAGTGGTTACCGGGGCCCACCTGAGTGGTTACGGGGCCCACCCGAGTGGTTACCGGGGCCCAAATTTGGGTGTAAAGAATAGAACCACTGTTACCTGCCATGTATGTCGTAAGAGGCGACTAAGGAGGTTTGGCTGAAATCGGATGCATATGTCCTAAGCGTGTAGAAGTTTATGCGTTTAGGGGCCTACCAAACCAATGTGCAACGTATACACGTTCTTGGCAAAGATCAAACATATCACAAAGAATGATTAAAATTGGTTGTAAAGAACGAACGCAAAGAAGAAGGAGAAGAAGACTATACCAGCTGAGCCGAAGAGCAAGAGCTCAAGTGCCGCAAGATCATTAACGAAGACCACTATATCAGTTATCTAACCACTTTTGTTTTCTTTTTCCTTTTCTTCTTTTTCTTCTTCTTCGAACGCTCCTTATCGATCACTTGTTTACCACTCTTTGTAATTTGTATGTGATCTGAGACTAAGATCGATTGTACGTTGTGCCAGTTATGCGTCTACAAGTAGTCCATCACAACCGACTTCTGCGACGCTTTTTATTTACTAGGATAGCTTCCCTAGGCTTCGCCTCTTACGATATGCATTGCAGTAATACTATTCTTTGCTTCCTTTGATGGGCCCCAGCTCCACACGAGCGACTTAACTGCAGCACCACCCTGTCTGCAAATACAGCACAAATCTAACAGCTACATAAACTGTATCTTTCTAATTCTGTTAACTGTTATACGATACCCCCAAACCAGTGGCGGCGCGTCATTAAGGGCCAGTAGGGCCGGGCCTCACCAAAAATAGGTATAACGTGTATTTATTATTTTATACATTAAAATATAACCTAACCTAACACCATGATTTTTCCGAAAATTTATGTCTGGCCCCACCAACAAAAATTATCACGAGCCGCCACTGCCCCAAACATCAATGAAGGACACAGCTGTTTCCTTATCATGTCTCTTCAACTAAATAGATTAAACTCATACTACTACGTGCAAACATCTCTTAAGACTTAGCAAAACCATATAAAGATATGCGGGCGCAGTGTGAACACAGTATAAGACATACGCCCATGTCGAAGGTCTACCATAGAAAACTGGTAATTACGGAACACCAGATGACAATATCTTTTCATTTTATGATTGCAACACACACCGCAAAAACCGAGTCCTAATCGAGGGCTTTTTTGCCTAATCCGAGTGCGTATGGTATTTAGAAGAGTTTTAATTTATATATAGAACATATCGGGCTTCCTCAATTAAACCACAGTTCAGGGTTTTATAAAAATTATTCCCATAATAATGAGATTTAATAAGTTTCTTGTTTCTGTGGGCCTATCATGAGATAATTTGCGCTATTTTATTAATACAAGTCATAGCATTTTGAATGAACTATTCAGACTAACACACGTCCATTAATAATATCCTTTACTTTATTCTTAAGTAGCAAACAATATAAATGAATGGAGATAAAGAAGGAAAAATATTGCCTGATTTATAAATGAGTTATTATAAATGAGCTATTATAAATGAGCTATTATAAATTAAGAAGTCAAGAAGTCTGTTCTTGAGCAATCTGAAAAAAACCCAGTCTATTGTCTATATTGAATAAGGTCTTTCTAAAGATTATAATTGTGAATTTGTATTTCTTCTTCTAGCCTCAGGAATTATGAATTTTCACCCTTTGTCCTATAGTTCAATGGGGGGAGCAGCCGAGCTCTCTTGAAAACCCAGAAGCCTACAACAGCTCCAGGTGTGTAGTGCTATACCTAGTCAGAGCCAACTACACAATTATGGGTCTTCCGGCTAAGGTTATTGGTTATTGGTTATTGGTTACTAAACTGACGTCATTGCACTCCGGGCAAACCCATAGGTGCTCAGTCTCCCCAACAGATATCGAAGAGTATGCATACTGATGGTTCCTGTGGCTCGCTGATTAAACACACCTCTCACTCTGCCTCTCAGGCATCCAGTTCGACTTGAACAAAGGGTAATTCCAAACTGCTTAAATCGCTTGATCGATTCAACATCGATTTTAGTGTCCTCATCCAACAGAGAGTCTCGAAGAGACAGAAGAATATCCCCCTTATCCATCTTCAACTCCCCAACAATCGATGCTGTTGATGCAAGCCTGTCCGCTCTCTCATTACCGTAAACACCCGCATGCCCAGGACAGTATATCCACGTAAGCCGCTGGAGGTTAGAAACTTCTATAGACGACATCCACTCATACCGAAACCTGCCCTTCTGGATCTTGTGAAGCATCGACTGAGAGTCAGATACAACAACTGCCCCAGTAAATGAAGTCCCAGAAATCCAATGGAGGGCAGCAGTAACGGCCTCAACCTCCATCCTCATACTAGAAGTAGTTGTCCTGTATGCCCCACTTCGCTCGGCTAAGGTAAGAGATGGGAAATCAGACCACAACTACACCACGTGACCTCGCATTCTAGTATTGGTGTTTCATTTTAAAATCAACACAAAATGCTAAATCGAAGTTAGATTATGCAACAAGTTAAGTTTAACAATAAGGAATATCAATATTATGAATCCTTTTCACCAATAAATAACTGTAGACTCATAGAATTGAGTAAAATTGCAAAAAGCTTGCAGTGTTCTATCAAACATATATATTTTCCAGCCATCTTCTCTGATCTAGGTCAGAGATTCCCTAGTCAGTTGTCTGGCCTAGTTATCTAGAGTTGGCTGTGGTTTAGTGCTGCGGAGACTCCTACCCAGGTAGGATTACCGAATGTGTACACTAAATAAAGATGAAATGAAAATCGTGGCATATCCTTTACAGGACGTAACCATCAACTACAGTAAACGAGTCGTTGATTTTCTAGGTACCACTTATACGTTCAATAGTTTGTCATTGCTTTCTGAACTGTGAGGTCTATTTTATCTTTCGTAAAAATCTCACGGAAACGAATTTGCTTCCAAAATTGCCTGTCGCGGTGTTTGAGCCAGGTATGCTTGGGTTGTGATCGAGTTCACTACTGTTTAAGGTAGACTTACAAATTTAGAAGCATATTGTGATATTGTTGATTGATTGATTGAATGATTGAGTGATTGATGGAATGATTGATTTGTTAATTATCTTTGTTTCTCAATGTAATTCAAGCAAGGTCCTGTGCCAACTTTCTTTCTTATACTGATGGTGGTGACTCTATTTTTTCTGATGCTGTTGGTAACTTTTCTGATGCTGTTGGTAACTTTTCTGATGCTGTTGGTAACTTTTCTGATGCTGTTGGTAACTTTTCTGATGCTGTTGGTAACTTTTCTGATGCTGTTGGTAACTTTTCTGATGCTGTTGGTAACTTTTCGCATGCATCGTATTTCACATGTATTTTTTTTACCGTTGTGTTGTGCTCATTGTCCATGTTCGATTGTCCCTGAAGAAGATAAATTGGTATAGTCGACACGTTGGATTTGTGTTAGTTGTATTATTTTATTATTCACTTTTCTTGCCTATGTGATACCATACATACGTGTCTTTGTCCTGAAACGCCCATTTATTACGTGTCACTGAAGCCTCCCCACGGTTTTATCCAGATCTTCTTCTTGGTGTTCGTTGTTTACGACCAACTTTAATCACTCTTTGTGATATGTTTGATCTTTGCCAAGAACGTGTATACGTTGCACATTGGTTTGGTAAGCTCCTAAACGCATATACTTCTACACGTTTATGACATGTGCATCCGTTTTCAGCCAAACCTACTTAACCGCCTCTTACGACATGCTTGGCAGGAAACATTGGTTCTATTCTTTACACCCTAAATTTTGACTCCAGGTAGTAACTCGGGTGTTATCCAGATCTGATCTGATCCGCTCTGACCATATCAGATTGGTAGGTTTTTGAATATATCTAAAGAAACACAGTGTAATGCCCCGACTCAAGCGGGCAGAAGTATGGACAGAGCCGATATCTTCAATGCGGTACTCTCTCAAATTATGTTTAAAAGGTTTTACAGCCGAAGGATTGACTTCATTGCACCGGGTTTACCCCATATGGCTCGACCCTTCTTGCACGCCATCTGCCGAGAGTATTGCACAAAGCACGAATTCGGTAGCTCCGGCAACAATCCTAGGGTTTCTGAAAAAACTGCACTCGTGAACAGAACGGCGCGGTCCGGATTCGAACCCACGACCTTTGACTTGCAAGGCAAGGGCTTAGCCACTCAGCCACAGAGACCCCACTCTGAATTATGTGACATGGCAATTCTCAGACACTGGAACGAGTTCGAGAATTAGGCGTTAAGTTTGGACATGCCAGACAGGGTCGTCTTCGTGGTAGAGAGAGAAGATATAGTAATCAACTTCTCATGGGTACGGTGAGTAAATGGACTTTGGGATGGCTGCTGCAGCGGAGGACAGAGCATGAATGGGAATGCCCAATGTGTCATGACGTCGATCGAATAACATAACATAACAAACAGCTGGCATCAACATGCTTTTAAAACTACTTATATTGGCTGAAATCGGATGCATGTGTCCAAAACGTGTAGAAGTCTATGCGTTTAGGAGCCTACCAAACCAATGTGCAACGTATACACGTTCTTGGCAAAGATCAAACATATCACAAAGAGTGATTAAAATTGGTAGTAAAGAACGAACGCAAAGAAGAAGATGAGAAACTACTTATTCTGTAAATAGTTATAATCGTCTGGCCGAATGGATTAGAGCGCGGGCTCCAATTCAGGAAAATCAGGTTCAATCCCTTGTAAGGCCAATGAATTTTTTTTCTGTCCGGGGCATAAAGAACAAATCCTAACCTAAACAGTTTCACTGCAATTGCTCGAGCCATACGAACACTAAACTTCGCAGGCACATATCCCTATCTCCCATACCGCTCTAAAAAGCGATATCATCTTTATTTTTTGTCGAACGCTCCATATTGACCACTTGGTAACCACTCTTTGTGATTTCTTATGTTATCTGAGCCTAAGAGCGTTTATATGTTGCGCCAGTTATGTGCCTACAAGTAGGCCAGCACATCCGATTTCTGCCACAATTTTTATTTACTAGGGTAGCTTCCCTACTCCCCTATTTTAGTCATTTCTTATGACATGCCCCTAGGGAAGCATAGGCCAACATGCATTGTAAGGCTTCTTCTTCACCCTTTGCCCCTAGGGAAGCATAGGCCAGCATGCATTGTAAGTCTTCTTCTTCCCACTTTGCCCCTAGGGAAGCATAGGCCAACATGCATTGTAAGTCTTCTTCTTCCCACTTTGCCCCTAGTGAAGCATAGGCCAGCAACCAAGACCTTCCAAGGACGCTTTTCCAAGGTCATCTTTTCCAGATCAAAGAATTGTAGGTCGCAGTGTTGCTATTCTTTGCTCCCTCTGTGAGCCCCGATATAACATACAGTAACGACACTTTTTTTTATTTGATCAAATTCTATCAAATAAACTATCGTATATTCACTATTAAATGACAACCACAGTAAACTAGTAGTTGATTTTCTAAGCACCACTTATACGTTCAGTAGTTTGTCATTGCTCTCTGAACGGTGAGGTCTATTCTTACCTTTCGTAAAAATTCCACGGAAACGAATTTGCTTCCAAACTTGCCCCCCGCAGAGTTTGAACCAGAGACGCTTGGGTTGTGATCGTGCTCCAGACTTAACCTTAAGACGCTCTATTGAATATGGACTATAAATTTTTATGAATATTTTCTATTAAAAACAAGTTAATTGCATATCCTTTCCAGGACTTTGCAAATCAACCTCAGCTTTTTGTGCTTTCTACGCATTATTACGTTCAATAGTTTGTCATTGCTTTCTGAACGGGTGGTGCTATCGTCTTTTTGTAAAAATCGTCCTTTTATAAAAATTTGCAACCAAACTCTCCGCAGCGTGATTCGAACTCAGAACATCGGGGTTAATAAACCGAGTCACTATCCCCTAAGCCACAGACGTCACCCTTTCCTATTAATTGAACCAAATTAACTAATAAATTTTATCCTAAATACATTCAATTTCTTACCCAAAAAAATCCCATCTCACTAACAATCCCTTTTATGACTTGTTTATTGTCTGTCATTACTTTCAACGCTCTCATTACTTTACTGCTTCCATTATTCTCTCAACCATCATCTTGTAAAAAAGTGGGAGCCGAATTTAACAGCTGTTAATTATTTTCTACACTGTAAACTCTCTGAAACGTATTAAATCGTCTGAGCTGTTGCCCATTAAGAAAAGATGTATTAATTGAACATGATTCTTTTTGTTGCATTCAACTTTTAGATTTTAATACTTAATTAGTTATTTCTTGTAGTTTCATTTATGATTATGTTATGGTCGTAAATGAATAAATAGCGGTTATTTACAATCTACCCTGATAGCTAGATGTCGTGATTGTTACTTTGTTCCCGGCTGTTGCCTTTTGTAACGAATGTGTGATTGTTTTTGTGTGGTTATTCTGTATATAATTACTCAAAGAACAACTGCTTCTGGTTTGCAACAGCTTGATATTAACTAAAGAGGAAAGGGGCAGACCAAGAAAAAGATGGGTTGATGGCGTTACAGACATGTTAAAACTACAATATCACAGAATATCATGCGACCGAGCGTGCAGTATCTCGGGAAAACCCATCATCAGTTAAACCTGCTACGCCTAACGGTAAAAATGGAGAGAAGGACAAAAGAAGAAAAGAAGAGATAGCTGCTAAAGACGGGTATAGACGTTCGTTCCCATTCACTGCTAAAGGCGTATTAACACGTTCGTTATTATCTCTCCTCTGTGTGCTAAAGACGTGTTAACACGTTATACAATTCTACAGTCACTGCTATATTCACGTTTCTGACCTAGAAATAAAAAGTAGCTATTTTTAGATCCGTCTTCGGAAAGTATGTAGCAGGAAAGGGTATCGGGCTCACTAGTCATCTACGCACTCACAGACAAACATAACGCAACTACATTCCCTTGGCTGAAAATTTTTGTAGTCATCATCACCCGGGATGGACGAGCATCATCAGTAGCAGCAAAGGGTTAAAGAGTTTAACATCGAGTAAAATTAAATATTTCGGATACATCAAACGACATGAGTGCCTAGAGAAGATAAATTTGGAGGGAATGGTGCCTGGAAAAAGAATGAGAGGAAGACATACAGGGTAAAACATACAGGGTACAACATACATGGGACAACATGCAGGGAAGACATACAGTGTACAAGATAATAGTAGCCCGGTTAAGGGAAACAATCTGGCAAATGTTTATGAAAATGAGAAGGTTCAATTATGACGTAGGACAAGTGAGAGAGTCATTTTGTGATGGTGTGTGATTATGACGTAGGTCAAGTGAGAGAGTCATTTTGTGATGGTGTGTAATTATGGCGCAGGTCAAGTGAGAGAGTCATTTTGTGATGGTGTGTGATTATGACGTAGGTCAAGTGAGAGAGTCATTTTGTGATGGTGTGTAATTATGGCGCAGGTCAAGTGAGAGAGTCATTTTGTGATGGTGTGTGATTATGACGTAGGTCAAGTGAGAGAGTCATTTTGTGATGGTGTGTGATTATGGCGCAGGGTGAGGGCGATGAACAAATGTGACGAAGGATGGGGAAGTCAGAACCGGTTTAAATAGGAAATATACAAAACGCAATGCATGCGTGGCACTTTGATTTGTCAATGGGGCTGCTTTTATCTTGAACACCCTGTAGAAGACGATGGGTGCGAGATGTCATTGCCGATCTGAGAATGACTGCTGCTGACGCCGGTCCAGTTACACAGAATAGAAAATTGTTCAAAACTGTTGTCATGTGAGCCAATTTCCGGTAGGGAAAAGCTACTTGACGATAATGATGATTCTTCTTCTTCACCTTTCAACTCCCAGCGGAGCACAGGTCTTCAACAAACTTCTTCTAGATCTTCCTCTCTTGCCATCCCTTCCAATTCTTTCCATGTTTTATCTATCCTTTTAATATCAGCCTCCAGCTCTCTCTCCCAGGTCTGTCTAGGTCTTCCCCTACTCCTCTTTCCCTACGGGTTCCAAAACAGTGCCTGTCTTGCAATGCTTCCGATCGGTCTTCTCAATGTATGTCCTATCCATCACCAGCGCCTCTTCTTGAGCTCTTTCTCCACTGGTATCTGCTTAGTTCTTTCTCTGAGTTCCTTGTTCGTAATCTACCATCATACCATCTCAGTCCCTCTATTCTACGTAAACATCCACTAACGAAGGTCTGCAGTTTTCTGATGGTTTCTTTTCGCCCGTGTGCTGCCGGGGCCCGTAAGGGGAAGAAAGACCCGCCTGCCCAGCGTGTTCGTAGCGCGTTGGACTGCGGTGACAAGTCATCTGTGGGTGCGGGTTGAATTCCTCGGGCTGGCAGAAAAGCCCACAGGTTCCCTAGATTTACGTTGTTTGTGACACCGAACCGAAGAGTTACGATGTCCATGGCACCGAGCCGAAGAAATGAAAGCTCAAGTGCTTCTGGATCGAAAAAAAGGGGGAAGAAAGAATATGTCTACCTGCTAGGCATATCGTAAGAGGCGACTAAGTAGGGTTTGTAGTGGGGCTTGCTACCTCACCCCGTAGAAAAAGTAAGCCAACAACTTCAAACACTTGGATAGTACATCAATACGATGATGATGATGATGATGTTGATGATGATGATGATGTATTCTTAACGATCAGATTCAGATGAAATTTGTTTATCAATGCCGTAGAGACATTAACATGGTCCTCTGTTAATAATAATATAATAATAATTCCTCTCGTACCGTTATACGTTACATAGGGCCTGCAAGTAATTGCTCCATACCGCTCTATCCTGGGCCCTGGGCAACTCGCTCAATCTCCTCCATGGAACTGAGACCGGTATTTTGTTGCATCTCTCAGCAAAATTCGTTTCAGGGTCTCCTTAGGTCGACTTCTCTTTCTTGAACCCTTTACATCCCACTTCAATGCATGCTTGGATATTAGTTGATCATTTCTCCTCAAGATGTGCCCAATATATCTCCATCTTCTATTTCTTATAACAGTTGTCACTAGTGGTTGACCAGACATGTCTCTAATTTCATCACTTCTTCTGAATTCGTTCCATTTTATATTCATTATTTTTCGCAGACATCTATTTTCAAATGCATTCAACTTGCTTTCTATATCTTTAGTCATTTTCCAACTCTCGCTGGCATATGTTAGGATTGATAGTGAAACACGTACAAACAAAGTACTATAGTTTTACAAAATACATAAACAGTGACGATAAACAGCAACGTTTCGACCAACAAGGCCTTTATCAAGCAAACGAACAAACAGGAGTGACAAATTAAAATGAAACACAAATGGACGACCAAATACCAACGTAGCTAAGGAAAATCTGGAATAAAAACGAATAACGAAATAAATGTAACACAAAAACACACATAAAAACTAGAAATAGAAAAGAAACAATGAAACATCTAGTAAATATATAACTTGAATACATGCAACATATACCCATATAGATTATAAAGCATGGGAAGAGAAAGTACTAAGAAGCATAAGAATGTAATACATGCAACATATACCCATAGAGATTATAAAGCATGGGAAGAGAAAGTACTAAGAAGCATAAGAATGTAATACGTTGAGCCCGCGTGGTCGCAAGGTACCATACAAAGAAATCAACCGATTCTCCAGAGCAAATCGACTACGATCATCAGAGGAACATGATCGGATGGCTGTGACCTGGACATCGCAAGCTCCTGAATGGCCAGTATCATTGAAATGGGTAGCTACAGGGGTCACTGAGCATTGACGTATATCGCGCAAGTGTTGGGCAAATCGGTCACTGAGTCTCCTGCCGGTTTCCCCAATATAGGCCTTGTTGCACCGCTTGCAGATAATGGCATAGATAATATTACGGGACTCGCACGTGAAACTGTCTTCAACAACGAACGTGGCTTTTGGAAAAGACACCGTGCGGGTCTGTATTACATAAGCACACGTGTTGCAGCGCCGACGGCCACACTGGATGGTACCAAAATGACTCTGGATGTTAGGCTTGAGGCGACTGTGAACCAACATATCCTTACGGCTTCTGTCCCGTCTGTACGCCACCAAAGGATAGTGTTGGAAGATTGAACGTGTATCAGGATCAGACTGAAGAATGGAGAGATGACGGAATAAGACTTTCTTCACAAGGGAACTATGAGGGTGGAAAGTTAAGACAAGTTTCACCCTGTCAGAATTGGAAGTTCTATGCTGGTTAGAGAGAGCCTCCTGGCGAGAAATTTGCTGAACGCGACGCATAGCAGAAGCAAGCACCTTATCCGGGTATAAGCGCTTACGAAAGAAATCCAGCATCTCGTGAGCTCTATCGAGGAAATCGTCGTCCTCGCTACAGAGGCGACGAAGGCGCAAGAGTTGAGAGAATGGTAAAGAATCACGACAAGCCTGGGAATGGGAAGAGGTATAAAGAAGAAAACTATGTGCATCAGTAGGCTTGTAGTATACTGATGTAGTGATGGTGGATAGGCTGATAGTGATAGTGATGTCAAGAAAGTTGACACAAGAGGTAGAGATGTGAGATGTAAACCGAATAGGATTGATACAACATTTGAATTGAAAATTCGTTATTTTGTTTTAATACTATATAACTTGCAGTTCCATATTTTATTTAGACTTTTAAAAGCTGATGTTGCTTTGCCATTGTATGGGTTTCTAATAGCGTAATGTTTAATAAATCCTCTCTTCTATCTCTTTAGCCTGTTACACCCTTGACGTTTAGGGCAGCAACACACTCACACCATTCTTCTCTATTCATGTCCTTCCTCTGTATTGTGTTCCAGCTATGATTCCTTTCTTTTAGTTCTTGCTCTATATATCGTTCTCCTCCAGGTTGTCTTGGGTCTTCCACGTTTTTAATAAGTTCATGTGAATATAAATAGCCCGTGGGGTGCCAGGGCCCGCAGGGAAACAAAGAACAGTAACGATGCGACCTACAAGGCATGTCGTAAGCTGCGACTGATGTAAGACCTACGGAAGCTACCCTAGTAAATAAAAAGCGTCGTTGAAAACGGATGTTGTTTGTCGTCGCCCGTATGTTACCGAGGCTGGCAAGGGAACAAATAATAGTAACACTGCGACCTACAAGGCATGTCGTAAGCTGAGACTGATATAAGACCTACGGAAGCTACCCTAGTAAATAAAAATCCTCGTAGAAAACGGATGTTGTTTGTCGTCGCCCGTATGTTACCGAGGCTGGCAAAAGGGGAGCAAATAATAGTAACACTGCGACCTACAAAGCATGCTGTAAGATGCGACTGAGGTGGGGGCTTTGGGAAGCTACCCTAGTAAATACACAGCCTCGTAGAAATCGGATGTGCTGGCCTACTTGTAGGTGCATAACTGACACAACGTACAATCGCTCTTAGAGTTGGATCACATATAAATCACAAAGATGAGGTCTCTGTGACTAAGTGGTTAAGCCCTTTGCCTTGTGAGTCGAAGGTCGTGGGTTCGAGTCCGGACCTTGCCATTCTGTTCACTAATGCAATATTTTTCAGAGACCCCTAGGATTGTTGCTTGAGCTACGGAGTTCGTGCTTTGTGCAATACTCTCGGCAGGTGGCGTGCAATTTCTGCGGAGAGGGACCGAGCCGAATAGGGTAAAACCAGGTGCAATGAAGTCAATCCTTCGGCTTTAAAACCCTTTTAAATCACAAAGAGCTACCGGGGCCCAAATTTGGGATGTAAAGAGAAGAACCACTGTTACCTGCTACACATGTCGTAAGAGGCGATTAAGGAGGTTTGGCTTAAATCGGATGCATGTGTCCGCTAGCGAATGCTAACCCGAAACAAATGCTTGCAGAAAACGGATGCACGAGGCCGTAAGGCGCATAACATGGTAAAACTACCCCTCACAATGAAGAATGGGATAACGGATTCTACGGTCGCCAATCTGCCTTGGAGATTTAGCCACGGAGTGAGAATGTCAGATCTACCATCACGAGGGTGGTCACAATTTACTGTGGGAAGAGGTCGGCACAAATGGGGAAGCAGAAATCATAGGAATTATATCCTACAGAACTGCCCCCAGTATGCAGACTTGAGAAGACAGAGGTGGTCCACTTACATCAGCGTCCAAGACACATCAGCGTCCAAGACAAACTGTATGGCGTGGCTGATAATCTGTGGCAGACGGCTGCCTTTATTAGAGAATCCGAAATCCCAATCTAGTGAGAACACAGAAGAAGAAGAAGATGAAGAAATCACAAAGAGTGGTTTAACAAGTAGTCTATATGTTCGAAAAAGAAGATGAAGAAGACTCACTTGTCAATACGTTTAATCTCAAATAAAGTACATTACAAATCATTGATATTGATCTTGAACAGGAAACACACACAAAGTGGTCTGTCAATTATAACATCATCAATGACTAATTCAGAATTGAAGAACATGAGAAAATATCATAAATAAAAATCTCATCTTATTTATATTCTTCTTCTTCATCTTTCAGCTCCCAGTGGAGCACAGGTCTTCAACAAACTTTTTCCAGCTTTTCCTCTCTCTTGCCATCCCTTCCAATTTTTCCCATGTTTTACCTATCCTTTTAATATGAGCCTCCATCTCTCTTCTTTAACTATGTCGCTGCTACATACTTTCCGAAGACGGAGATAAATTTTATCTACAATGTGTTTCTAGGTCACAAACTTGAATATATGCCTATAGCAGTGACAGTAGAAATGTATAACGTGTTAAAACGTCTTTAGCCCACAGAGGAGAGATAATAACAGACGTATTAATGCGTCTTTAGCAGTGAATGGGGAAAACGTCTATACACGTCCTTAGCAGCTAAAGGGCTAGATATGGCTAGGCAATCCCTTACTCTAAGTCTATGCGTTTAGGGCCTACCAAACCAATGTGCAACGTATACACGTTCTTGACAAAGATCAAACATATCACAAAGAGTGATTAAAATTGGTCGTAAAGAACGAACGCAAAGAAGAAGAAGAAGAATAAAGGTCTGTAGTTTCTTTTGCTGTCCTCTTTGTTTCCGAGTCATAGAACAGCACCAACTTCACATTTGATTCAAAGATTCTCAGCTTTATATGATTTTTAATTGTTTATATTATATACTATTAAATATCATGTAGACTTTTTCAGACCATATGGTTTGAAGTTTCTGCTCCTTTACATTTCTAGTCCATAGTGGTCACTTTCATATTCATTTTGTAGATTTTTGGGTTTTTTTTTGTGCAACATTACTTTACTTATTTTTCTCATTTTCATCTTTTCTTACATATTTTCGTCTTTGCCGGAGTTGGCGTAGGCTGTGCTCTGTAGAGGAGGTTTTTGGTTATTAGTTGTTGGTTACTGAACTGGCGTCACAGTGAGAGCTGGAAAATGACTAAAGATATAGAAAGTAAGTTGAATGCATGTGAAAATAGATGTCTGCGAAAAATAATGAATATAAAATGGAACGAATTCAGAAGAAGGGATGAAACCAGAGACATATTTGGTCAACTACTGGTGACAACTGTTATAAGAAAGAGAAGATGGAGATATGTTGGACACACCTTGAGGAGAAATGATTAAAGAATATCAAAGCAGGCATTGAAGTAGAATGCAAAGGGTTCAAGAAATAGAGGACGACCTAAGGAGACCCTGAAACGAGCTATGTTGAGACAGGCAAGAAATATCGGTGTAGGTTCCATGTAGGAGATTGAACGAGGTGCCCAGGATAGAGCGGTGTGGGGAAATTGCTTGCTGGTCCTATGTAACGATACCAGAGAAATTATTATTATTAATAAAATGACATCACAAAGCTCATGGCAGACCCGTAGGTGCTCAGTCTCCCCCAACAGACGTCGAAGGATATGCGTACTGACGGTTCCTGTTGCTCGCTGGTTACACACACTCATCTCTCTGCCTCCTCAGGAATCCTGCTCTACTTTTCCTAACTGTCGTTACTGTCTGTAATACCGCTTTTTAGGACGGCGTTGGACAGGTGTAGGACAGGTGGAACGTGAATCTGAGGATTGCAATGCCCGCATGGCTAGTACAGTCGCCGCTAAACTGTTCAGGCTAGGACTTTAATGCCCCCGACAGATAAAAAAATCTTAGCCTTATCGTGTATTTAACACGAGTCTTTTGCATATGAATCTCGCTCTAATCCATTTCAACAGACGCTTCTCCTAACTGTCGGTCTTTCTTTCTTTTCTTTTGACCTTCTCTGCTTTGTTGCCGCTAGGCGTAGCAGGTTTAACTGATAATCGGTTTCCGAGATAATGCACCCTCGGCCGCTTGATATGGTGTGGTACTGTGGAGTTTTAAGATGTCTGTAACTTCATCAACCCATCTTTTCTTGGTCTGCCCTTTCCTCTTGATGATTCCATTTTCAGGTTGTACGCTCTTGCAACTGGTGTATTCGGGTTCATTCTGACCAAGTGGCCAAACCATTTGAGTCTCTGTTTTTCAATGAATCTAATAGCAGGTGTTGTTCCGACTGTTCTTCTAATTTCCTCATTTCTTATATGGTCTCTTCTTGTTTTATTTACTCCTTTCCTCAGGCATCTCATTTCGCATGTGGTAATTTTCCTTTCTTGTTCTTTTGTCAGTGCCCATGTTTGGCTCTAGTAGCACAGTGTTGGTATAAAGATTATAACTGTTATAATGTCGTTACTGTCTGTGTTACCGCTTTTTAGGCCGGTGTAGAACAGGGGGGAGATCAACAATATAAAGAAGAGTTGGAGGGAGTTGCAGGAGATAGCTAGAGATAGAAAGACTTGGCATGAATTGGTTGAGGGCCTATGCCCCAACCCGGGGTAAAAAGACAAAGAGAGAGATAGAGAACAGGGGAATATGAACATAAGGAGTTTAATGACCACATGGCTAGTGAAGTCACCGTAACATTGTTCAGGTAAGGACTTTTATGCCCCCGACAGATAAAAAAAACATTGGCCTTACTATGAATTGAACACGATCTGCCGCATTGAAGTCGCGCTCTAATCAATTCCGCCAGACGCTCCTCTTTCTAAAGGAACCCTTTTAATGCCTCATGGTATGTACTGTGTTAGGTACGTATTTTTTATTGACCGTCGGCACACGATGGGTGATGTGGTAAACATCACACCGGCCACCTTTACTTCCCAGTCCTTTTTCTGGTACCCAATTGAGGATGGGTAAACCTGAGAACCATTGCAGTCGGAAAAAAATTCCACACCCCCTGTGGGAATTGAACCCGCACCACTATTCTGAGAAGTGAGTTCACTAACAGATTTTCTTTTTCACCTTTCAACTTCCAGCGGAGGAAGGTCTTCAACAAACTTCTTCCAGCTCTTCCTCTTTCCTGTCATCCCTTCTAATTCTTTCCATGTTTTACTTATCCTCTTCTTCTTCTTCTTCTGCGTTCTCACTAGATTGGGATTTGAGATTCTCTAATAAAGGCAGCCGTCTGAATCAGATTATCATCCACGCCATACAGTTTGTCTTGGACGTTGGTGTAAGTGGGCCACCTCTTTCTTCTCAAGTCTGCATACTGGGTGCAGTTCTGTAGGATATAATTCCTATGATTTCTGGTTCCCTGTTTGTGCTGACCTCTTCCCGCAGTAAGTTTTGGCCACCTTCGTGATGGTAGGTCTGACATTCTTACTGCGTGGCTAAATCTCCGAGGCAGATTGGCGACCGCAGAATCCGTTATCCCATTCCTCATTGTGAAGGGTCGTTGCACCATGTTATGCGCCTTACGGCCTGGTGCATCCGTTTTTGCAAGCATTTGCTTTGGATTAGCATTCCTAGCGGACACGTGCATCCGATTTCAGCCAAACCTAATTGGTCGCCTCTTACGACATGCGTGGCAGGTAACAGTGGTTCTATTCTTTACACCCCAAATTTGGGCCCCGGTAACCACTCAGGGCGACCTATCCTTTTAAAATCCTTTTAATAAGAGCCTTCAGCTCTCTTCTCTAGGTATGTCTAGACATTCCCTTACTCCTCTTTCCTTGCGGGTTCCAAAACAGTGCATGTCTTGTAGTGCTTCCGATCGGTCTTCTCAGTGTGTCTCTATCCACCGCCAGCGTCTCTTCTTTAGCTCTTTCTCCACTGGTATCTGCAGCTCCTCTCTTTGCTGCTGGGCAATTCTAGCTGGCCTCCATTAAGCTCCGCCGGAATACTTTTCTAGCTAATCTGAAAAAGTTTATGGAACACGAGAGAACAAAGAACAATAACTACACAAGTAAGGAAATGTTTGGACACAGCTCATTCACCCTCTCTAGTTAATGTAACATCCCGTCTTGGAATATAACCCGAGTCCATCCCGAGTGGTCTTGCAGAGGGAAAAGGGTTGAAACGAGACGCAGCTGGTGATACTGATGGCCTGAGAAGTTTTCCACCTCCGTAAGATGACAATGAATATGGGTACGCCCCTGCACCATACCCTAACGATGATTGGTAGGTTGGTATATGATGGGCGGGGCTTGAGACTGAAGCTAGTCCATTAGAAACTGCTGAAGGTCTGCCAATCATATTGTTTGATCTATTATCATGAGTCATAACTCCAAGACTTCCATCTGAACCAGGCTTCAAAACGTCCATTTTAGGAAAGCCAAAGGTTAAATTGTCTTTAGCGTTTTGGGAGTTTGACCCTAAGAAGTCAGTAACTGACCATATTTTAGGTTTTCCAGCGTCCATATCCACATGAGCGTGTTCACCTGCGATGTAGGCGGGGCCTCTTGGAAGTTCAGGTGACAACCGGCAGGTGCTGGCCTCATTTTCGAGGTTTTTGGATGTAGTGATGTCAGATCGTCTTTCTGATGATTTGATGGCATCGTTCGATTCTGTCACAACATCAATCTGTTCATCTTTCGAATATTCTGCAAACAAAAAAGAAAAATATTAATATATTGTCTACTACTTCTTCTTCTACCCTTCACCCCAAAGGAGGCATAGGTCTCCAACCAAGGCCTTACAAGTTCTACCCTTCACACAACAGGAGGCCTAGGTCTCCAACCAAGGCCTTGCAAGTTCTCGTGTACTTGGTTGTGGTTTTATAGCTAATTTTCGTTTTTACTGGATGGGTTAGCTAATCCCACGCCAAGTCTACACTTTAGCTTTAGATAACATGTGGTAGGTATTAGTGGTTCTATTATTTACCCCGAATTTGGGCCCGGTAACCACACGAGCATCTGATTTGTATGATGAATCATCTTTGACTCATTATTCGACAGGAGAGACGTGTAGATGCATGTCCTGAGATTCTCATTGTCTATATTGAGATCAGATCTCATATCAGACATGTATGCACCTACCCTTCTACTAATTCGAAATAGCTCATCCATATTGGCTACTGGTCATAGTTAAGTGATAGATAACAGCAAGAGTTGGACAATGACTAAAGATATAGAAAGTAAGTTGAATGCATTTGAAAATAGATGTCTGCGAAAAATATTGAATATAAAATGGAACGAATTCAGGAGAAGTGATGAAATCATAGAAATGTCTGGTCAATCACTAGTGACAACTGTTATAAGAAAGAGAAGATGGAGATATGATAAGAAATGATCAACGAATATCAAAGCAGACATTGAAGTGGAAAGCAAGTGTTCAAGTAAGAGAGAACGACATAAGGAGACCCTGAAACGAACTTTGCTGATAAATATTGGTATCAGTTCCATTGTCCATTAACAAACGCCCATTAAAACAAGTCAAAGACATTACGTACCTGGGGAGCATTTTTTCAGCAAACGGAAGAATAACTAATGAAATTCAACATAGATGCAACAAAGCAAATCAAATGATAGGGCAAATGTTGCCAATTTTAAAATGCAAATAAGTCACTATGAACACAAAACGAGCAATGTTCAACACAATCTTTCTCCCAACATTACGCTATCAGTGCCAAACCTGGACACTGGCAACAAGTGATAGAAGAAAACTAGTCACGACAGAGATGAAATGTATGGGAGTAACAAGAAGAGACCGGTTGAGAAATGAAGACATCAGGACAGAAGCTGGTACAACATCAGTGCTAAACTTCATCAAGACACAACAAATTAAATGGTTCGGACACATAAGCAAATTACCAACAGACAGTGCACCTCAAAGAGCAATGTTGCTCCGATACAATGGGTACAAAGAGTGCACCTCAAAGAGCAATGTTGCTCCGATACAATGGGTACAAAGCAGTGCACCTCAAAGAGCAATGTTGCTCCGATACAATGGGTACAAAGCAGTGCACCTCAAAGAGCAATGCTACTCCGATACAATGGGTACAAAGCAGTGCACCTCAAAGAGCAATGCTACTCCGATACAATGGGTACAAAGCAGCGCACCTCAAAGAGCAATGCTACTCCGATACAATGGGTACAAAGCAAAATTCCGGCCACGCAAAAGGTGAACCTTAGAGATAACAGAGGCGACGAAAGCCACTATTTATGAAGCACACACAAGGACTCGCTCTAGAAATCTCCTGACGCTGTGAGAAAAAACATAATCGGAGAAAGGAAAGTAGAAAGATAGCTCAATGCAAGAGATTAAGTGAGTTGCCAAGTTTAGAGCGGTATGGAGACATTTCTTGAAGGCCCTATGTAACGTATAACAGTACGAGAGGAATCATTATTATTATTAATTATTATTATTAGATATAGAAGCCATATTAAAATGTGTTTCATGAATTAGACGATACAACAAGAGAAACATACTCCCCTGCCTGGATCAGGGACGGACCCATGTCTGGATCAGGGACGGACTCCTATCTGGATCAGGGACGGACCCCTGCCTGGATCAGGGACGGACTCCTATCTGGATCAGGGACGGACCCCTGCCTGGATCAGGGACGGACTCCTATCTGGATCAGGGACGGACCCCTGCCTGGATCAGGGACGGACCCCTGCCTGGATCAGGGACGGACTCCTATCTGGATCAGGGACGGACCCCTGCCTGGATCAGGGACGGACTCCTATCTGGATCAGGGACGGACCCCTGCCTGGATCAGGGACTGACCCATGTCTGGAACCGGGACGGACCCCTGCCTGGATCAGGGAGAACTTAATAATAGAAAATGTAACCCATGGCAACAACAGTATTAGTTATTGTTTTTCTATTGTGTTTCTATGTGTCACGTCAGTTCTGTCACGACGTGACCAGCTTAACAAACATCTTTCTTTTACAAACTTGTTATCATAATATTTTAAAAATAACACTTCAATGACAATGTTATTCTCAGTTATTGTTCATGCTTAAAACAATTGAGCATTGGAGCAGGGTGCCGGTTAGATTATTTCCTAGAGTTGCTCCTGGCGAAAGAAGAATTTGATTAATGGCTGTTTTATAGTGGTTGATTAATTCACGTACAAAAGTTGACGTTTGCTCCAGAGTCCAACAACACAAACATCACGTGACAGTCTTGCGCCTGCCAATCGAATACACCAAGTGCGCACGTTTTTACGCACCAGCACCATCAAACACGATTAGAACCCGCCTTGTGCGCGTCATGGGCGTCTCACCAGCAAGGTTACCCAACAAAAGATACGGGTATCAATGGGCCGCATGAGCCAGATGTATTCCTGACGTCTCCGTCGGGGCTATTGTAGAAAGTCTTGAACATCAAACCAAGCACGTGTTAAATGAAAATAGCACCGGCGTCAGACTCCGTTCTTCCAGTTGCCTTCGCCTGAAAATATTGGCATCTTCTCGCTGACTTTCAACAAACATTGAAAACAGACTTAACGAATTCGCAAAGTCGTTGACATTTATTCAACTTTGAGCATAATTTATCTAAAGACTGTCTCAGACCCTTATGTTCAACACAACTCACTCAAAACACGCTGGCTATTTGGCAGTCGTGATTAGCAAACGAACCATGGAATTTGAATAATGAACCAGAAAAACCACTTGGACTATGAAA
Organism: Arion vulgaris; assembly: GCA_020796225.1. NCBI lineage: Eukaryota > Metazoa > Mollusca > Gastropoda > Stylommatophora > Arionidae > Arion > Arion vulgaris. The sequence continues at coordinate 6,718,662 of CM036755.1, forward strand.
CAACCCATTGACCAGGATAGCATTACCACTGGGATACTCATTATAATCAAAGCCGATGAATTTGGCTTTCATTCAGAAAATCATTCAAACCAATTCTCCTATTATTACCATGACACGGCTACAGTTCGTCCCAATTGGAGAACCGCTTTGATTATCATTCTGCACCGTTGTTATGTCTGCTTCATTTAATTAAAAGACAGCGGAAGTGGCAGAAAGTTTGCCTTCCTTATAACTCAATCAACACTTTCATATCGATCGCTACAGTCGTCTCATTGTTACTTAAGATTACCACGAAACAGCTTAGGAAGAAACTGGAGGAGAGAGTCGCATATCACGAAAGACTGCTCCCAGAAGTCATTGAAGCTGAAATCTTCAAGGATATGTTCGTTTTTCTTCTGGTATCGATCAAAGATATGAATACAAAAACAGTTTACAAATTTTGGTGTCAACAATTTTGCACAATTTGAGAACTCCTATAATGTAGTGGCAAGCGCTCTCGTTTCTTAGATTTGTTGTCTGGGTTCAATTCCACAGCTGGAATGGTAATTTGTTCTAACCGTAACTGTTCACAGTTTGATCCAGATTCAATTGATGCTGCCCACAAAAACACTGAGAAGTAAAAGGGGGCCCCGGTATGTTGAAGACATCACAAATAATTTGCCGATTGTCAATAAACAATACAGGCCTAATACTGTATTTCCCAATCAACCTCGATGTTTGAAAGAGGATTCTTTTCCCTTACTTTTATTTTAGATGTTTAGGTGGGGAATTGGGTGGGGGAGAAGAGAATATTAGGGGTTTGTGTAGTTTTTAAAAAGGAAAATTTAAAAACCAGAACTTATTCGTGTTTCTGAATCTACGGCAAGCAGGCTGCTGGTGGCACGGGGTTACATTTTATGCAGAACGCGGTTAACTGTTTAGAATTTTATGAATGGAAACAATAGAGGATACAGGAATTGATGACACATCAATTTTGAGATTGAATGAGGTTGACTGAAAACAAAGGAGGAGGTGAGAGTTGGACTTAGTACTTAAGGTACATAATGTGGAAACTTTCTAACCAGCCAGCAAAATAAACCAGCGTCAAACACAGCTTTGGCGCACATTTAATATCCCCGTAGGCGTCTCCAATAATTTTTTTCCAGGAGGGAGCAAAATTAATTTTTTTTTAAAATCCAGTTCACAGCGAGGGAATGGAAATGAGCAGATTCGAGAGAAAAAAATATGTTAAAGAGCAATTTTTTGGAGGAGACGGCACTTGATCTCCTCTAGCATTAACGTTTGGGCGCCCATGAATGTTCCTGAATGTTTCTTTCTTGAATGATGTCTACATCTGTCTTCTTCTTCTTTGTCATTTGAGCTCTAAGAACGTTTTCTGTAGCAAATGGATTACAAATATTTCTTTCAACAGCCACAATTCATTCGTTAATCTTTTTTGGGGCTTCTGTGGCTAACTGGTTAAACCCTTGCCTTGCGAGTCGAATTTCGTGGGTTCGAATCCACACCTCTGTTCACGAGTGCATTTTTTCAAGAGACTCCTAGAATTTGCAGAAGCTACGGTGTTCATGCTTTGTGCAATGCGTTCGGCAGGTGGCATGCCATTTCTACAGAGAGGGACCGAGCCATCTGGGGTAAAACCCGGTGCAATGACGTCAATCCTTCGGCTTCAAAACCTTTAAAAACTGAGTAATACAAACCAAAAAAACAAAAAGAAACAAAAGATTATTATCAAACAACATGCCTCAAAAGAGGTCAAAACCCTCATACAGAGAAAATCTGCAGGAAACTGGAAGACAAACACTGTATATGATTATGGAAAAGACTCCCTCAAAGACCTAAGCAGAACAGACCCGGTCATTATATTTCGACTACGCACCGGACACTGCAGACTCAACAAACGTCTTATATAGATTAGGAATAAGTCAAACAGTTCTCTGTCAGTGTCAGCAGGCGGAACAGACACCAGAGCATATCTTGCAAGACTGACCTCTTCTGGGTGAGCTGAGAAGCAACATGTGGCCACACCCAGTCGACCTGAAAACAAAGCTTTGGGGAAACCTGACAGATCTGAAGCTGACCGTCTAGTTTGTGGTCCACAGTAAATTAAGCGTATGACTAATCTTTAGTGATTCAAGATCCGTTCTCCAGGCTATCTCATGTCCCAGACAAGACAAGCTCATTCAGGACATACGGCAAAATATCAGCTTGCTGTCAAAAAAATCCGAACTTGTCTTACAGTGGATACCAGCTCACTGTGGCATACCAGGAAACGAAAAGGCTGACAAACTTACAAGGGCTGGGGGGAGCCTAACACAACACCACCCAACACAAAGTTTTACAGAAGCAAAGACTCTCCTGAAACAATCCAGGAAAATGATCTGGAGAAAAACAAATGGAGGATACAGGCCAGAGCACGACAGTATAAATACACTAAACAGAAAAGCACAGACCACAGTCTTCAGACTTAGAACAGGACACTGCAGTCTCAGAGCACACCTCCACAGAATGGGTCTCAGGGACTCGGCAGCCTGCACCTGTGGAGCACCAAAGCAGTCTCCAGAGCACATCCTGCAAGACTACCCTAGTCTGAGTAGTGAGAGATTGGAGATCTGGCCTACAGAAACAACATTACAAGACAAACTATGGCAAACCGGTGTAGACCTCAAGAGCACCGCCCTGTTTATGACACATACCGGAGTAGTCGCATAGCAAAAGTTGATCGCAGAAGAAGAAGCTTATGACCAGAGATCGCTGAAGAAGCAGAAACAACATGCACTTTACAAAAATATTATTACCTTTATTATTGTTATTATTATTATTGTTGTTATTTTTCTTCTCGTCACTGGAATTCGAGTTTTCATCATCATCTTCATCTTCACCATCTTCGCTTCTATTTCTGGGAGACCAGGTCATCTTATTCTCTTTCTTTAGTCTTCTTCTGGCGTTGGCAAACCATGTTGATACCTGTAGATAGTAGGTACAGTTATACATTGTTAATCTTTGATTGTTTGATTGATTGAATGATTGACAGGACAATCACCTGTGATTCTCGGTGAATGTATATTTATATATATATATTCACCGAGGAGACCTGAAACGGACTTTTCTTATTTGTAGCATCAGCCAGTTTTCTTTGATTTTGAGTTCTTTCTGGATAGATCATTTCTACTCTTCTCTGTCCATGATATAAAGAGGATTCTTCTGTAACACTTATATTCAAAAGCACATATACGTTTTTCCCTGCCTAGTTAAATGTCCATGCTTCCCACCCACATGTTATATATATATATGTTTTGTCAACATCCAACTCTAATATCGGGTTGCATAACTCACCGTTTAAACCCTGACCTAGTTTGCGTTGAAGAGGGGAGGGGCTGGATAGAGAAGGGGCTGGAATGTATATATGTTTGATAGAACACTGCAAGCTTTTATGCAATTTTACTCAATTCTGTGAGTCTATGGTTATTTATTGAAGAAAAACATTAATAGTACTGATATTCCTTATTGTTAAACTTAACTTGTTGCATAATATAACTTCGATTTAGCATTTTGTGTTGATTTTAAAATGAATTCATCGAAATTTACAACAATACTGGAACGCGAGGTCACGTTAAGGTTGGGGTCTTATTTCCTAGAATTTAGAGGAGTCCGCTGGCCTATGAGTTTATAGTTAGCTGTGGTTTGTCTATCTAGTCGTCTGTCTCTGTATATCTATCTATAAATCTATTTGTCTTTCTGTCTGTCCGTCAGTCTGTCTATAATATGTACCTGTGTGAGTGTCATCTTGGTAATAATAGCCAGCATGATCTTCTCTCCCTTGGTCGGGTATGGATTCTTGATGTGTTCCTGTAGCCAAGCCTTGAGCGTGTTGGTACTCTCCCTGGTAGCATTCTTTCGCCGTGCATTGAGATCAAGACCTCCGTAGCTGAAACCAAGAATAGTATTGATCAGACATTGATCACACACATATATAAATATATATATATTTTTTTTTTCAGATCCAGAAGCACTTGAGCTTTTTCAGCTCTTCGGCTCGGTGTCATGGACATCGTAAATCTGGGAAATCTGTGGCTTTTTCTGCCATCCCGCGGAATTGAACCCGCACACACAGAGGATAGTCACCCGTAGTCCAACGCGCTACGAACACGCTGGGCAGACGGGCATATAAATATATAAAAACGCACATACATACACTCAGCGATATATACATACATACATACACACAATAATATAAGCGCGCACCCACACAAGGACAGTATCAAATAAATGTACATACCTGCTGATAGTGGTGTTTGTCGCTAAGTAGTTACGCCTTTTCCTTGCCTTCGGAATGTCGTTGGTTCTCCCTTTCTCTCTCGAACGATCGATCTTTCTTTTTCGGCCATTTTTATCATTCTTATTGTGATATATACACAGCTTTTGTCAAGAACGTTTGTTTTACGTCAAAATCTTCAGTACCTTTTGGAGCTCTAGTGCTTGTCATTCGGTGACGTGTCCGATTTCAACCAGCGTTTACTAGTTTCGCTCTCCGTTAGCCTTTGACTGTCCCCAGCCAACCTTCAAGGCAGCAGGTTGCTATTTTCGTTTAGGGAAGCGACCCTTAGACGACCTTCCCTCCTGGGTTGTTCAGCGTCATCTGCCCAGAAAACCTGTCTTTATATGGACTACTTGATTTCCCTGCAGTTCAGTTTTGTGTACGGTTTACTCCGCTAACCTTTGATTGTCCCCAATCAAACTACAAGACAGTAGTAGTCGTTGGTTCGAATCTGGATCGCACCGTTCTCTTAACGGGTGTTATTTTTCTCCAGAGACCATAGGATTGTCGCTGAAGATACGGAGTTCTGCTTTGTGCTGGGGGCGCACATTTTTCGTATCGAGGGGCCGAACCACATGGAGTAAAACCCGGTTCAATGAAATCAATACTCACCCGAGTGGTTACCGGGGCCCAAGGTTGGGGTGTAAAGAATAGAACCACTGTTACCTGCCACGCATGTCGTAAGAGGCGACTAAGGAGGTTTGGCTGAAATCGGATGCATGTGTTCTAAGCGTGTAGAAGTCTATGCGTTTAGGAGCCTACCAAACCAATATGCAACGTATACACGTTCTTGGCAAAGATCAAACATATCACAAAGAGTGATTAAAATTGGTCGTAAAGAACAAGCGCAAAGAAGAAGAAGAAGAAGTCAATACTTAATCGTTAGATCCCTTATACACTCAAATGGCTACCATAATTGCAATCACGTTTCTCAAATAATCCGTATAGCTTTCTTTCCATAGTTAAACACAATGAAGAACATATGGCAAAGCACCATGCATTTTTCCAGTGGCTACTTATGGTTGTGAATCATGGACTATTACCAAAAAAAAACAAGAACGAAAATTCAGTCCTTCGAAACTAAATGCTACAGAAAGATCCTACGAATACCATGGACAGAAAAAGAAAGAACACTGATGTCCTGAAAGAACTAAATGTTAAAGAGAATTGGCTGATAAACAACATACTATACAGAAAAAATTAGATACTTTGGTCACATTAAGCGTCACGATGGCCTAGAAAGAACAATACTAGAGGGCAGGGTCCCAGGACGCAGAGGCAGACTAAGAAGAAGATGGCTACAAGATATTAAAGAAACCATGAATATGACCATCGACGAAGTGGGTGGACTGACTAGAGACAGAGTGAATTTCAGATGTGCTGCGAAGAGAGCAACGTCCTATAAAGGATACGCACCTTGATGAGAAGCTTTCTTTCCAGTATTGTTACATTGCTACAGATACCCAATGTTCACCAACGCGCTACTACCTAGGAAGCTGATCGTATGTAGGATTCATTTCCTGTCGTTGTTCTTTTTTAGCTAGAAAAATGTTTTATTTCAGTAAGTATTTTATGTTTGTACTTGTTTTCTTGATAAAGGCCTACGGTCGAAACGTCGAGGATTGTTATTTTCCGTATTTAGTCTTTAATTTTTTGCTTTCTCGTGTAATACTGTAAGTTGCTTGTCCACATCTATATTGTTGTTTTACTCTATATTGACGCAGACTCCTTACGGTTTTCTCCAGATGTGACCTGATCCTGTCTGACCACCTCAGATCAGTTAGTTTCCGTATATCGCCTTACTTTGGTGGGATGATGAGGAGGGAAGGTTTAAAACACACTGTAACAACTGATAAAATCGAGGGAAACGGACAGAGGTAGACAGAGAGAGATAAAATATTGGATAGCCTGACTTCATGACACGGAAGAGCGTCAACATCTGAGTTGATAGTAAACAGCAGAGACAGAGATTTGTGGAGATCCATGAGCGGCTACGACAGCCGGTACGGCACCTGATGATGAGCTAATGAGCTAGATTCATGAACATACCCTCTTCTCGATGATTGGAGGTCCCAAATATGACCCCGTGTAATTATTCTGAAAGAGAGATTGTGGCGTACCCACGGGAACCTACTGCTAACAGCTGGTTAATGGAGGTGACTCATCTCCCTGGTTCATCTTCTGATCTTCTTCGAACGCTCTATATCGACCACTTGTCAACCACTCTGTGTGATTTGTATGTGATCTGAGCCTAAGAGCGATTGTACGTTGTGCCAGTTATTCGCCTACAAGTAGGCCAGCACATGCGATTTCTGCCAGTTTTTTATTTACTAGAGTAGCTTTCATTCTGCCCCTCCCCACCTTAGTCGCCTCTTACGATATGCCTTGTGGGTCGCAGTGTCACTACTCTTTGCTTCCCATGAGACCCCCGGCAGCACACAGGTGTGTAGTCCTTTGATCTTAGAACAATGATCGCAGAAGAAGAAACACAATACGAAGCTAACTCACCTGGGTCCGTATGGGTAAAATCCCATAGGCGTCGTATCGTATAGTGATGGTTGGGTCAATGATCGCCAGGCGTCACTGCCGTCACGGATATTACAACCGTTGGCTCCCTGTGGTAACAAAGTAGATGGTGCAGTGGTTAGAGATGATGAGACAGTAGGATAATTATGTCAGTAATATTTTACCAAATTAAATGTTTAACCCTTTCACCCTGCGGAGCCGATAGACTGGCGCACATTATTTTTGTTAATGACTCAAAGCCAGTATAATAAATAATAATATTAATAATTCCTCTCGTACCGTTATACGTTACATAGGGCCTGCAAGCAATTTCTCCATACCGCTCTATCCTGGCAACTCGCTCAATCTCCTCCATGGAACCGAGACCGATATTTCCCGCCTCTCTCAGCAAAGTTCGCTTCAGGGTCTCCTTAGGTTGACCTCTCTTTCTTGAACCCTTTGCCACCGGCGAGTGTCCGCGATGTAATTTTGAAGATGGAAAAGATTTTCTGTCGGATTGTTTTTGATTTTTTTAATGAATTTTGGCACGGGCACCGGTTTTCCTGCCTGCTCTTCTCGATTTTTGTTCTTCTCGATCATGTGAATTTTCTGGCCAAATATAAAACAAGTGAAGAGCTTTAAAAACAGACAAACTGTGCATGACTGAGCATCATCATTAAAAAGTGAAGATGTACGTAGAAGCGATCGGCTTTATACTACCAAAACAGAGTGAAAGTAACATTAGTAGTAGTAGCAGCAGCAGCAATTGTAGTAGTACTAGTAGTAGTAGTAATAGTAGTAGTAGCAGCAGCAGCAGTAGTAGTAGTAGTAGTAGTAGTAGTAGTAACAGCAGCAGTAGTAGTAGTAGTGGTAGTGCAGCAGAAGTGGTTGTAGTAGTACTAGTGTACTAGTGAGTAGTAGTAGTAGCAGCAGCAGCAGCAGTAGATGTAGTAGTAACAGCAGCGAGTAGTGTAGTAGTGGTAGTAGCAGCAGAAGTAGTTGTGTAGTACTAGTAGTAGTAGTAGTAGTAGCAGCAGCAGCGCAGTAGATGTAGTAGTACTAGCAGTGTAGTAGTAGTAACAGCGCAGTAGTAGTAGTTATAGTAGTAGTAGTAACAGCAGAAGCAGTAGTAGTAGTAGTAGTAGTAGAAGTAGTTGTAGTAGTACTAGTAGTAGTAGTAGTAGTAACAGCAGCAGCAGTAGTAGTAGTAGTAGCTGCAGCAGTAGTTGTAGTAGTATTTGTTGTTGCAGTAGTAATTGATGAAGTTGTAGTTGTAATAGTAGTTCTAGTAGTTCTAGTATTAATTGCAGTAATAGTAGAAACAACTGCAGCAGCCGTAGTAGTCGCTAATAATGAGTTGATAATAATGAGTTGATAATAATGAGTTGATAATAATGAGTTGATAATAATGAGTTGCTAATAATGAGCTAATAATGCCCTGACCTAATATTGAGCCTCTCGAAAATGTGTATTTTATTTCTTAATTGATTGCTGAATTGATATATTCATAATTTGATTAATTGATTGAATGCTTGATTGATCTATTGATTGTTAGGAACACCAGCAATCATTGGGGTGATTAACAGTACCTGCTTCGATCTCTTTCTTACACAGGAAGATCTCAACGACAAGGCACATACTCCTTATCACCGGCGAGCTTCTGTGTTTTTTTTTTTTAAGAATGGTAAAAATCCTTTAAAGGAATTAAATTTTAATTTTGAATTAATTCATCATCAAATAGCTTGTCCTGAGCAGAACTTTGCCCCCAACAGTCCTCTTGAATTCTCTCTCTCATAGGCCAGATGTCCTGCTTCTGCAGCCGTCATGTTCAAACCATCAGTTACATCCTGAATCCATCTTCTCTGTGGTCTTCCTCTTCTTCTCTTTGCCGGTATGCCGCCTTCCATGATGGTCTTCTCCAGCCCTTCATGTCTTTTTATATGTCCAAAATATCCAAATTTTCTCTTTCTTATTTGTAGCATCAGCCAGTTTTCTTTGATTTTGAGTTCTTTCTGGATAGATCTATTTGTTCTTTTCTCTGTCCATGATATACGAAGGACTCTTCTGTAACACTTATATTCAATGGCATATATATGTTTTTCCACTGCTTTATATGTTTTTCAATTAATTACATTCATTATTTGTAATTTGTTTCAAGGGAAAAAGAAGTGACAAATGCACCGGACTTTTCTTCATGGCTTCATTCCGCTCTGCAGAAATGGCATGCCAATTGCCAAGACTGTTGCATAAAGCACGAGCTCCGTAGCGTCATCAACATTCCTATTTTAACTGGTGTTAATGACTGGTGTTTGCAGGGGAAGCAATTTTCCAGCCTAATTGTATATGTTTTTCCATGACTAATATTCTTATATGTTCTCAACTTGAATACGGTACATACTATTTATGGTACGTTTCGATAGGACTATCAACTTGATGACATAGACATTACAATTTATAAGATGACAAAATTCCCTGGAATATACGTTTTTTCTACAGACAAGACGCGAACAGGGAACTTCTGAAGGGGGAGGCGAGTACCATATTTAAACACTTTATAGAACCTCAACCTCCCCTCCATCCTTTCCAGGTCCCTTTCTCTATAGTAGTCGTTAGATTGAAAACTAAAGTATCGTATAAACAGTTGTAACTTGAATATGAAGAATCGATGTTATGTTATGTTATGTTATGTTATGTTATGTTATGTTATGTTATGTTATGTTATGTTATGTTATGTTATGTTATGTTATGTTATGTTATGTTATGCGATCGACGTCACGGCACATTGGGCATTCCCATTCATGCTCTGTCCTCCGCTGCAGCAGCCATCCTAAAGTCCATTTGCTCACCGTACCCATGATAAGTCGATTACTATATCTTCTCTCTCTACCACGAAGACGACACTGTCTGGCATGTCCAAACTTAACGCCTAATTCTCGAACTCGTTCCAGTGTCTGAGACATGCCCATATCACATAATTGAGAGCGTACCGCATTGATAATATCGTCTCTGTCCATACTTCTGCCAGCTTGAGTCAGGGCATTGTTTGCAAGAAAGTCAGCACGTCCGTTACCCTGCACACCAGCATGTCCAGGTGTGTACAGCCAAGTCATTTTCTTGAGATGTAGATTCGATGCTACCAGTATCAAATGAATTTGTTAGAGGGTCTCAGTGCGTAGAGGTTAAGTGCTCATCTTTCGAGCAAAAAGTACCAGGTTCGCTTCCTTGTTGAGCTGTCTGGATCTTTTTCCAATGATCCCTGATTTCAGTGTTAGGTGAGATCGTGTTCCTAGTCCTATCGGAGATGAACGATAAAACGTAGATCCTGTGTTCAATTTGAGCACGTAACAGAACACCAGGCAGTTCAAAATTGATAAGAACAGGCTGGAAATCCGCTGTCCGGGCTAAATTCATTAGGAAAGATTTAAAGTAAAATTCCTTCAAAAATATTTTTACCATCCTCAAAATTACATCGGGGCCCTCGCCGGTGCTACGGAGTTCGTGCACTGCAGCTGAGATTTTCGTGTGTAAGAAAAGTATCGGTGCATATATGGTTACTCACCGAAGTGCAATGATGATGATCTTATAAACAAGCAATAAGTTAATGATGTGTCTACAGAAAGATACCTCTAATTTCAACCCTCCGCTGTCTTGCTCTTAATCAACTCACGAGAAAGCCTTTGAAAATGAGGAGGATGCTGGGTTTATACTCGAGATCAAATTCGCAGCAGTACCCATAATACAGTACTTCAATGTATTCAGGAGCATCCTGGCAACTCCTGCGACGCTGTCTGCGCCAAGATGTGTCTAGAGCAGCGTGTCTCAAACTGGAGTCCGCGAAGTACTCACAACGGAGCCTCAAGAATTTGAATAAATTAACATATCTTTAACATTTCAAACAGAAAAATAATTTTTTTTTAAAATATGTATAAAAACAGTGATAAACTTGTTCCGCTGCAAAATCAAGGGGCCCGGACCAGACCGGAGTCTAAATGTCTGATAGGAACAAATGAAAGATCATTTGAAGTTTCCCGCAATCTGAGAACATTATTTACTATTGTCACACACAGATAATTTATTCCTGTCCATTTTTATAAATATATAAACTTTTGGGGGTCTACGGCTGCAAATAGTATTTTTAAGGGGGTTTGCGATAATGATTAGTTTGGGAACCACCGGTCTAGAGCATTATATTTTTATTATATATAATTATATAATTATATATAATTATATATAATCCTTTCATTTCGTAATTTGTTTTCCTTTCAGACAATTTATGTAGCAATTTACGCTGAATTAGTCAGTAGGCCGACTTGGAGCCTTCTTAAATAGACTGAGAGCCGATATATCAGCACATAAGGGTGAATAGGTTAACAAAGAAACACTCAAAATGTTACTTACCAGTGGACTGTAGAATGCTGACCCCTCTGTTCCTAATGACATGTAAGGGGGCTGGGACCCAGTTGAGTATGATCCTGCGGGACCAAAGATATTGGAAGCTAGAGGTAGCCGAGAGTATGACGAGAGCAGAGCAGAACTGTACTGACATGAGCATACACTTTGACCTGTATGAGGATCTGTCATGACTGGTCTCCCATTCTCACAGCAGTGTTGGCTACCTGCAGGTCCTGGAGAAATTCCAGTTCCCGTTCTGGGAGTAGATGTAGGAGGAGATGGGCTATTTGTTACCTGGAAAATAAAAATAAAAAATGAAAGAGGTGTTTCTACTTCTTCTTCTGCGATCTCTGTTCATGCCCTTAGTTTTCTGTGGACAACAAACTGGACAGTCAGCTTCATGTCTGTTGGAAGTTGTTAAGATGTTTTCTGATTTCAGAAAGATCATAAAATGTCTAGTCCTGTGTTCAAGTTTAGCACATAAAGAAAGCATTCTCGGTAGTATAGTGGTAAATATCCCCGTCTGTCGCGCGGGGGACCGGAGTTCGATTTCCCGCCGGGAAGGTTTGTTTTTTGCCCGCATGCCTAGCCTGTTCGTAGCGCGTTGGACGACGGGTGACAAGTTCCCTGTGAGTGCGAGTTCAATTCCGCGGACCGGCAGAAAAGCCACAGGTTTTCCAGATTCACGGTGCTCGTGAAACCGAACCGAAGAGTTACGATATCCATGCACCAAACCGAAGAGCTGAAAGCTCAAGTGCTTTTGAATCGGAAAAAAGCACATAAAAGAACCCTAATTTTGTTTCAGACTCTAAGGTCGAACCTGTTTCAACTGGGTACCAGGAAAAGTACTGAGAAATAAAGACGGTCGGCGTGATGCTGACCACATCCCCCATCGTGTGCCGATGATCAAATTTTGAAATAAATACCATCCTTCAAGCGTATAACCCAAGATACCTCGAAGTATGATCTTTAATTACTTTTACATTCTTATATAATTCATAATTGCCACTGGATGTAGAGGTAAATGGGCGAGATAGTGAAATTGACGATTTCAAATGCAAGTATTCCTGCCCACATTGTATAATAACATTTTAAGCTCGTATCTGACTAACTAGTCATCTACGCACACACGGACAAACATAAAGCAACTACATTCCTTTGGATGACAATTGGGGTGGTCGTCATCACACGTGATGGACGAGCAGCATTTCTTCTTCAACATGTGGCAACACAGTCGACCTGAAAACTAAGCTTTGTGGAAAACTGACAGACCTGAAGCTGGCTACCCAGTTTGTGGTCCACAGTAAACTAAGCGCATGACCAGAGATCGCTGAAGAAGGAAACCTGACAGACCTGAAGCTGGCTACCCAGTTTGTGGTCCACAGTAAACTAAGCGCATGACCAGAGATCGAGGAAGAAGGAAACCTGACAGACCTGAAGCTGACTGCCCAGTTTGTGGTCCACAGTAAACTAAGCGCATGACCAGAGATCGCTGAAGAAGAAGTTTTTGATTTCGTTTATTTTATAATCGATTACGTGCTTAATTGTTTAGTCGATACATTAACTTCTGTGGTGGGTTTTTTTGTTGTTGTTTTGTCTTGTCTTATCCACATATGACGTGAAGATCCGTGAGGAGTTTCAGATTTCTATCCTGTGCCAGGTGTGTTGCATCTGTAGTTGTTAGTCTCTGATGTTGCAGAATATCTGTGATATTATCTATCCATCCAGTTTTTGATCTTCCTCTGGCTCTGTGCGTCCAGATTGTTGGTTGTTATAGGCGAGAGATGGTAGTAGATCTGGTTTCATTCTCATTAGGTAACCTAACCATTTTATTTGTTATCTCCTAATATGTTGGATGTATGGTCTGATTCTAGCGACATTTCTAATGTTCTCATTTCTCAATCTATCACGTCTTGTAACATTAATGACTTTTCATTTCACATTTTGAGATTTTTATTTTTGCGGATAGTTTTTTGTTGTTTTTCCTTTTCCGATCCAGAAGCACTTGAGCTGAAAGCTCTTCGGCTCGGTGTCATGGACATCGTAACCCTTCGGCTCGGTGCCACGAACACCGTAAATCTGGGGAACCTGTAGCTTTTCTGCCAGTCCGCGGAGTTGAACCCGCACTTACAGAGGACTAGTCCCCCGTAGTCGAACGCGCTACGAACACGCTGGATACGCGGGTTTGCAGTTAGTTAAGGACCACGTTTGATATTTTTTCTATTAACTGTATGATTCCTAATTTTGTTTTCAAATGTATTTATTTATTTATTCGCCAGTATAATCAATTGAACGCAGATATCACACTGGAATCTAAAATGATAAAAATAACAGAGCGGTTCACCTATTTAGGTAGCAATTTTGATTGCACAGGAAATGTTAAAAGAAATTATGATACGAATTGGCAAAGCAACATCAGCTTTTAAAAGTCTAAATAAAATATGGAACTGTAAGTTCTATAGTATTAAAACTAAATTACGAATTTTCAATTCAAATGTTGTATCAATCCTAACATATGCTAGAGAGAGATGGAAAATGACTAAAGTAATAGAAAGCAAGTTGAATGCATTTGAAAATAGATGTTGCGAAAAATAATGAATATAAAATGGAACGAATTCAAGAGAAGTGATGAGAAATGTCTGGTCAACCACTAGTAACAACTGTTATTTTTTTTTTCCTATCCAAAAGCACTTGAACTTTCAGCTCTTTGGCTCGGTGCCATGGACATCGTAACCTTCGGTTCGGTGCCACGAACACCGTAAATCTGGGGAATCTGTGACTTTTCTGATAGCTCGCGGAATTGAACCCGCACTCACAGAGGGCTAGTCACCCGTAGTCCAACGCGCTACGAAGACACTGGGCAGGTGGGCAAACAACTGTTATAAGAAGGAGAAGATTTAGATTTGTTGGGCATACCTTGAGGAGAAATGATCAACAAATGGGGTCAAAAGGCTCATGAGGTCATGGTGGTAACATGAGCCAGGGTTAGCGAGGGGCGCGCTAACCAAGACCCTGCCCCTAACCTCCACGCGGTGACCCTGGAAACAGACTCTGGTTCTGGTCTGGCTAAGAGGGGCAGGGATCGGGAGAGGAAACTACTGGTAGTGGTAGCAGTGCAATTACGGAAACACGATAAAGATACATACAAATAAAATGCACAATTCTCCTGACCGATGTCCAACAAGATATTGCCCAAGTCCCTGAACGCAAAGAAACAGCAACGAAACGTCTCAGACATGGATGAGAGGTGCATCCAGTGACCAAACGTATGCCCACGTAGGGCGAAGCTCGAAGCCCTGAGGAGGGGCAAACATTGCCAGCCCGTCGGCAAGAATAAATAAGACAGGACCGCAACGAATGAAAGTCTACCCTCGTGTTGGTGCGAGAGAAGATTGCAGCTGACCCCGCATTGGTAGCCTGGTGCAGATACATGTACTGGGCAAGGTTTGCCGAGCGCAAAAGAACAAGTTGCGTTTAGTGCATAACGAAACTACCCGCCCTGGGAAAACCGTGCAAGGTACTGTGCGATTAAAATTAACATCCCCGGAAGAACTGAGGTTGGTGATGCCTAACGGAACTGCCAGCCTTGGGGCAACTGGGCAAGGTTCGATTGCAGTCGTAACTAACATCCCCGGAATAACTGGGGCGGGTGATGGCGGCGAGCGCAAAATCCTCAGTTACGCTTATAGTGCCCACTGAAACGACCCTCTACATTGTTTGTACTCGGCCCCATGCCAGTGCTTTCGAGGTAAATTGCAAATTGCCACGTACCGATACGCGTCTAGAAAAGGCTGAGAATGTTCCTTCCCGGATCAAACTCAAAATGTACGGTAAAGCAAGGCCGACAATGTACGGATCAAACAGGAAGCCCGGGTCCTGAACATTGGCGAAGGCCGATACTTTACACGGTGTTTTATACGAGTAAGACGCCGTCCGAGGACAAGCTGACAAGCCCGAGAAATATATCTCAGTCAGAACGGGTAAAGCAGCGTAACTCACTGTCTTGGCGTAGATCACAAAGCCCAAATATACGGCAAAGTTGATCGAAAAGGCGTAGATCCGAAAGGATCGTACCTAGGAAAAGCTCACCCTAGTAAATCAAAAGCTGGCTGAAAACGGACGGGCGGGCCTAGTCACCATGGGCGCACAATCGTCCCGACGTAGATCACTCCGTTCTTGCCAGTGGACCAATTATACATCACAATAAGAATGATCAAATTGGCCGTGAAGAATGTTAGCAGAAGAAGAAGAAGAAGATCAACAAATATCAAAGCAGACATTGAAGTGGGATGCAAAGGGTTTAAGAAAGAGGGAACCGCCCGAGTGGTTACCGGGGCCCAAATTTGGGGTGTAAAGAATAGAACCACTGTTACCTGCCACGCATGTCGTAAGAGGCGTCTAAGGAGGTTTGGCTACAATCGGATGCACATGTCCTAAACGTATAGAAGTCTATGCGTTTAGGAGCCTACTAAACCAATGTACAACGTATACACGTTCTTGGCAAAGATCAAACATATCACAAAGAGTGATTAAAATTGGTCGTAAAGAACGAACGCAAAGAAGAAGGAGAGAAGGGAACGACCAAAGGAGACCCTGAAACGAACTTTGCTGAGCGATGCAAAAAATATCGCTCTCAGTTCCATCGAAGAGATTGAGCGAGTTCCCCAGGATAGAGTTGTATGGAAAAATTGCTTGCAGGCCCTATGTAACTTATAACGGTACGAGAAGAATTATAATTATTTGTATAATTAATAGTTAATTTATCGATTCATTATTCGTTAATTCATTTGTTTCTCAACTAATTCAGCAACTCATTACTGTATTCATTATCTCATTCATAGATCAATTATCTCTACCGACACTCATGTGTATTCTTCTTCTTCTTCTTTAGTTTTGCTGTCCTCTCGCCCGCGTGGTACCGGGGCCACAAAGTAAGCAAAGAATAGTACCACTGCAACCTACAATGCATGTCGTAAGAGGCAACTGATGTATCAGCCTAGGGATGCTACCAAGTAAATAAAAGAAGCACAGAAATTGGATGTGCTGACCTACTACGAATAACTGGCACACTATGCAATCGCTCTAAGGCTGGGATCACATACACATGACAAAGGATGGTTAACAAGTGGTCGATATGGAGCATTCGAAGAAGAAGCAGTAGCTATTCTCTGAGGCTCATTTTTGCAGACACCACTGACCTTTCTTGATCTCTATTCTTAGCCATCTATTCCCATCTGTTAACTCTGTTGTTAGCTGTCTATTCCCATCTGTTAACTCTGTTGTTAGCTGTCTATTCCCATCTGTTAACTCTGTTGTTAGCTGTCTATTCCCATCTGTTAACTCTGTTGTTAGCCATCTACTCCCATCTGTCAACTCTGTTGTTAGCTGTATATTCCCATCTGTTAACTCTGTTGTTAGCTGTCTATTCCCATCTGTTAACTCTGTTGTTAGCCGTCTATTCCCATCTGTTAACTCTGTTGTTAGCTGTCTATTCCCATCTGTTAACTCTGTTGTTAGCTGTCTATTCCCATCTGTTAACTCTGTTGTTAGCTGTCTATTCCCATCTGTTAACTCTGTTGTTAGCCATCTATTCCCATCTGTTAACTCTGTTGTTAGCCATCTATTCCCATCTGTTAACTCTGTTGTTAGCTGTCTATTCCCATCTGTTAACTCTGTTGTTAGCCATCTATTCCCATTTGTTAACTCTGTTGTTAGCTGTCTATTCCCATCTGTTAACTCTGTTGTTAGCTGTCTATTCCCATCTGTTAACTCTGTTGTTAGCCATCTATTCCCATCTGTTAACTCTGTTGTTAGCCGTCTATTCCCATCTGTTAACTCTGTTGTTAGCTGTCTATTCCCATCTGTTAACTCTGTTGTTAGCCATCTATTCCCATCTGTTAACTCTGTTGTTAGCTGTCTATTCCCATCTGTTAACTCTGTTGTTAGCCATCTATTCCCATCTGTTAACTCTGTTGTTAGCCGTCTATTCCCACCTGTTAACTGTTGTTAGCCATCTATTCCCATCTGTTAACTCTGTTGTTAGCCATCTATTCCCATCTGTTAACTCTGTTGTTAGCTGTCTATTCCCATCTGTTAACTCTGTTGTTAGCCGTCTATTCCCACCTGTTAACTGTAGTTAGCCATCTATTCCCATCTGTTAACTCTGTTGTTAGCCGTCTATTCCCATCTGTTAACTATGTTGTTAGCCATCTATTCCCATCTGTTAACTCTGTTGTTAACCATCTATTCCCATCTGTTAACTCTGTTGTTAGCCGTCTATTCCCATCTGTTAACTATGTTGTTAGCCATCTATTCCCATCTGTTAACTCTGTTGTTAACCATCTATTCCCATCTGTTAACTCTGTTGTTAGCCATCTATTCCCATCTGTTAACTCCTTTGCTAGCCATCTATTCCCATCTGTTAACTCCGTTGTTAGCCATCTATTCCCATCTGTTAACTCCGTTGTTAGCCATCTATTCCCATCTGTTAACTCCTTTGCTAGCCATCTATTCCCATCTGTTAACTCCGTTGTTAGCCATCTATTCCCATCTGTTAACTCCGTTGTTAGCCATCTATTCCCAACTGTTAACTCCGCTGTTAGCCATCTATTCCCAACTGTTAACTCCGTTGTTAGCCATCTATTCCATCTGTTAACTCCGTTGTTAGCCATCTATTCCCATCTGTTAACTCCGTTGTTAGCCATCTATTCCCATCTGTTAACTCCGTTGTTAGCCATCTATTCCCATCTGTTAACTCCTAGTATATAGTATCACTGTGGTGTGGAGGTTAGATGCTCGACTCTTGTTCCAAAGGTAATCGGTTCGCTCCGTCGTAGAGTCATCAAGATATTTTTCCAGAGATCCTGATCTCAGTGTAGGTGAGATCGAGTTCCTAGTTCTATCGGAGACGGATGATAAAACGTAAGTCCGTGTTCAATTTGAGCTCGTAAAGAACCATTGATGGCGTCTGTGGCTTAGGAGATAGTTACTCAGTTTATTAACCCCGATGTCCTGAGTTCGAATCACGTTGCAGACAGTTTTTTTTTTTGGCAAATTATTTCGCGTGGATTTTAACAAACGGACCCGTTGAGAAAACAATGGCAAACTACTGAACGTAATAATGCCTAGAAAAATCACAAATAGCGTTAAAAAGCTGGTGTTATTCGCAAAGTCCTGTAAAGGATATGCAATTAACTTTTAATATGAAACTCTTAGTTAGTTAGTTTGTTCCTTTCGTGCCAAAGGCGGCACATAGGGCAGATGTTTTAGATCTTCAAGTAATGCGGTTCGTTGCTAGCAGTTGGAGATCTTGTATGGTTTTACATCCCAATAGTTTACTTTCTTGTAGGATTGTTCTTCGAAGAGTGGTCTTTGGTCTTGCCCGTATTTGTTTCCCAACTGGTGACCACATAAGGACTTGTCGATTTATTCTCTTTTCGTCTGATCTAAGAACATGACCTAAATATTTCCACCTTCGTTTCTTTATGAAACTCTAGGGGCGGCATAAATGAATCTCGTCTTTCTCCCCCTGACAACACTGCCTAGCTGAAATAATCATCATTTCATTGATTCTTCTTCCTCTTCCAACGCTCCATATCGACCACTTGTTAAACCACTCTGTGATTTTTATGTGATCTGAGCCTAAGAGCGACTGTACGGTGTGCCTGTCATGCGCCTACAAGTAGGTCAGCACATCCAATTTCTGCGACGCTGTTATTTTTAGGGTACATTATACTAATAGAAGTATTCTGGCCCAAGTGGTTACCGATGCCAAGATTTGGGGTGTAAAGAATAGAACCACTGTTATGTGCCACACATGTCGTAAGAGGCGACCAAAGAGGTTTGGATGAAATCGGATACACGTGTCCTAAATGTGTAGAAGTCTATGCGATTACCACATGCCTTGTAGGTCGTTGCTATTCTTTGCTCCCCCTGCGAGTATGTTATTAATGCACGTTAAACTATAATATATGTTAATTTGTCATGTAAACTAGTACCTGACTCGACGAGTTATGGAGGCGAATTAAAACAATTTTATAATGACACATTACAAATTTTGTTGGAGTTTTGTTGAAGAACAAGTTGTACCGCTTATTTATCACTTGAAATGTAAACATGTCACCATGAACACAAAGTGAGCATTGTACAACTCAATGTTTCTCCTAACATTATTCTATCAGTGGCAAACTTGGACACTGACATTAAATGATACAAGAAAACTAGTCATGACAGAGATGAAGTGTCTACGCAGAATACTGGGAGTAACAAGAAGAGACCGGTTTTTAAATGATGACATCGCCCGTCTGTCCAGCGTGTTCGTAGCGCGTTGGACTACGGTTGACTATCCCTCTGTGTGTGCGGGTTCAATTCCTCGGGATGGCAGAAAAAGCCACATATTCCTCAGATTTACGGTGTTCGTGGCACCGAACCGAAGGGTTACGATGTCCATAGCACCGAGCGGAAGAGCTGTAAAACTCAAGTGCTTCTGGATCGGAAAAAAATAAATTATGAAGACATCAAGAAAAAAGTGTGCACAACATCAGTACTAGACTTCATCAAGAAATAACAAATTAAATGGTTCGGCCACGTAAGCAGATTACCAACAGACTCTGCGCACCAAAGAGCAATGTTATTCTGATACAGTGAATACAAAGCGAAAGGTTGACCATGCATAAGTTTAACCTCAGAGATAACAAAGTCAATGACAGACATTATGTACGAAGCTCACACAAAACCCGTTCTAGAAATCTCTTCTTATTCTGACACCGTGAAACAAAACAAGATAAGAGACAAGAAAGAAAAACTTAAAAAGAGAAGTATGTTTAAATGGGCGCTGGTGGTGTTTGAAGGGGCGCACTGTTGTTGCTTAGTCAACGCTAATAGTTATGCGGCAAACATACGTAGGGAACACTCGATCATGCTAAGTAGTTCGTGCTCTGTCGCTGAGACAGTGTAAGAAATAGATCGGAGCACACATGCATGTTCATTGAAGTGCAATCATAATAGATATATTTTTCTTCTTCAGCGATCTCTGGTCATGCGCCCACAAACTGGACAGTCAGCTTCAGGTCTGTCAGGTTTCCCAAAGCTTAGTTTATAATAGATATATTAATGATGGAAAAAAAGTTAATTGCATATCCTTTACAGAACTTTGCGAATCAACTTCCAGCTTTTTAACGCTGTTTGTGATTTTTCTAGGCATTATACGCTTAGTAGTTTGCTATTGCTTTCTGAACGGGTGATGCCATCGTCCTTTTGTACAAAAACAATTTGCAACCAAACTGTCCGCAGCGTGATTCGAACTCAGAACGTCGGGATTAATAGACCGAGTCACTATCCCCTAAGCCACAGACGCCACCTAATACAACAGTAGTAAATCGTGAATTTATAATTCAACTCTAGGAATTGATGAGCCCGAGTGGTTACCGGGGCCCAGATTTCGGTGTAATGAATAGAACCACTGTTACCTGCCACGCATGTCGTAAGATGTCTAAGGAGGTTGGGCGTTTTGCTAGCTACCTCAGCTCGCAAACAAACACTAGATGGCTATAAAAAACCACAACAATGAACATTCATAGCTCGCCACCCGATGACGAAGAAGGACCCCAACACGGAGGGACTCATGGAGTGACCCGGTGCAACAAAAGAAATTCATAGCTCGCCACCCGATGAAGAAGAAGGACCCCCACACGGAGGGACTCATGGAGTGACCTGGTGCAACAATGGAAATTCATAGCTCGCCACCCGATGACGAAGAAGGACCCCCACACGAAGGGACTCATGGAGTGACCCGGTGCAACAAAAGAAATTCATAGCTCGCCACCCGATGAAGAAGATGGACCCCCACACGGAGGGACTCATGGAGTGACCCGGTGAAATTCGAAAGAACGACAGGTTGAACAAGAGATAAGGAGCAGAAAGGGGCAATGGATAGGACCAGTGGGGGCTCTTCAATAAGGACCACTGGGGCCGGGCCCCACCAAAAAGAATATGCAACGTGTATTTATTATTTTATAAATTAAAATATAACAACTCAAAACCATGATTTTCCCTCTAAAAATTTGAGTCTGGCCCCACCAACAAAAATGATCACGAGCTGCCACTGGATAGGACATACGCTGAGGAAACCACATAACAGCATCACAAGACAGGCTCTTCGATGGAACCCCCAGGGCAATAGAGGTAGGAGAAGACACAAGAACACTGGAGACCCAGGACACTGGAGACCCAGGACACTGGAGACCCAGAACACTGGAGACACAAGAAAACTGGAGACCCAGAACACTGGAGACACAAGAACACTGGAGACACAAGAACACTGGAGAACCAGAACACTGGAGACACAAGAACACTGGAGACCCAGAACACTGGAGACACAAGAACACTGGAGACACAAGAACACTGGAGACACAAGAACACTGGAGACACAAGAACACTGGAGACACAAGAACACTGGAGACACAAGAACACTGGAGACACAAGAACACTGGAGACCGGAGTTGGAGACGGAATGCAAAAATGGGGAAAAGTGAGAGATCTGGAAAGGATGGCCTTGGATAGGCGGGCTTGGAAGGCCTTGTTTGTGGACCTATGTTTCCCTAGGGGTGAAGGGTGAAGAAGGAACTAATGGTCCCTAACTAAGTCCCAAGAAAGAAAGATCACAAAATGTGAAATGAACTGTTTAAGATAAGCCGTCAATGTTACAAGACGGAATAGATTGAGAAATGAGAATATTAGAAATGTCATTGGAATTACACCATGCATCCAACATATTAGTAGACAACTAGGGAATGCTAACCCGAAACAAATGCTTGCAGAAAACGGATGCACCAGGCCGTAAGACGCATAACATGGTGCAATGACCACTCACAATGAGGAATGGGATAACGGATTCTACGGTCGCCAATCTGTTTCGGAAATTTAGCCACGCAGTAAGAATGTCAGACCTACCATCACGAGGGTGGCCAAAACTTACTGCGGGAAGAGGTCGGCACAAATGGGAAGCAGAAATCATAGGAATTATATCCTACAGAACTGCCCCCAGTATGCAGACTTGAGAAGAAAGAGGTGGCCCACTTACACTAGCGTCCAAGACAAACTGTATGGCATGGCTGATAATCTGAGGCAGACGGTTGCCTTTATTAGAGAATCTGCAATCCCAATCTAGTGAGAACGCAGAAGACAAACTGTATGGCGTGGCTGATAATCTGAGGCAGACGGCTGCCTTTATTAGAGAATTCTAAATCCCAATCTAGTGAGAACGCAGAAGAAGAAGAAGATAATAAATAAAATGGTTCGGTCACCTAATGAGAATGAAACTAGATCTACTACCATCTTGCGCCTATAACAACCGACAACCCAGACGCAGAGCGAGAGGAAGATCAAGAACGCGATGGATAGATAATATCACAGATATCCTGCGACATCAAAGGCTAACAGCTACGGATGCAACACACCTGGCACAGGATAGAAACTGAACCTTCCCACGTCGCTTCACGGCACGTGACCAAGACAAGGTTGAAGAAATTTGGAGTCAGTTTATTTTATTTTTTTTCATTATTTTTCATTTTAATTCAGATTGGTTTTTTGTTGGTTTTTTTTATGGTTTTGTTTTTGCTCTAGCTTTTTTTTAGTTTAGTTCTAATTTAATTTAATTCAACTTATTTAACGTCGATCTTCTCCAGACTCTTGGCGACCTGTTGGATGAGGACACTAAATTGACGTTGAATCAATCCAGCGATTTAAGGAGTTTGGAATTACAGTTGTTACACGTAGAGTTGTGTGCTTGATGGGCAGAGTAAGGAGTGTATTTAAATAGCGATTCACAAGAATTATCAGTATACATATCCTGCGATATATGTTGTGGGAGACTGAGCACCTATAGGTCTTACAGGAGTGCTGTGAAGTCAGTTCAATAACGAATAATTCATTTTGTTTTACTTTGTTTCTCTCTCTCTATCTCGCGATCACCGTCCAGACCGATTACCAGATTTCC
The DNA here is from genome assembly GCA_020796225.1 of Arion vulgaris. Taxonomy (NCBI): domain Eukaryota; kingdom Metazoa; phylum Mollusca; class Gastropoda; order Stylommatophora; family Arionidae; genus Arion; species Arion vulgaris. Next base: position 6,741,869 of record CM036755.1, read on the forward strand.
CCACAAATCCCATTCAAGTGGAAATGTGATTCAAGCAGTATTGGTGTGTTTTACGTTACATTTTCAGCATCATTTGGAGCTCTGGTGCTTATCCTTCGGTGACGTGTCAGGTTTCAGCCAGCATTTACTTGGTTCGCTCTCCGTTCTGTAGCGATCTAGTGGTTTTTGTTTACGATGTGGGGTAACGAGTTTATTTCAATTGAGCTTAGTTTTGGGGTGTTTTTTTCAAAGTTTCTTTTAGTTTAATTTAGTTAATTTCCTCTCTAGTTTGGCCACTTAATAAGAATGCATGTAAACTCCACAGTATACAGAGTCTTCTACAACAGAACATCGGGAAAGAAGGCAAGAGGAAGACCATGGAAAAGATGGTTAGATGGCATAGCAGAATCCTGTGAAAGAGCAAAGATAACAATCACACAAGTCACCAGAACAGCGCAAGACAAAAACAGAAAACCACGACACTGGGCAACAATCCGGTAGCAGTGTGACGACAAAAGAAGAAGAAGAAGATTTTATGTTAGTTTAGTGTAATTTAATTTAGTGTATGTTAGTTTAGTTTAGTTTAGATTAGTTTAGTTGACCTCGTATCACCACTGCACATCGATCAAAGCGTGTTTTCCTACCTCTTTCTCCAAATATCCTCATTCAATGTGTGATAACTAACAACACTAGATCTATGTTGTTTGACTAATCTTGTTTTACTTCCAGAACAGCGCTCTTGTCCAGCTACACACCATCTACTACTTCTTGTTATTTATCTTTCAGCTCCCAACAGAGCACATGTTTTCAACATCCTTCTTCTAACCCTTCCTCTTGCCATTTCTTCGTTACACCACATCTGATTTGGTATTTTTACAATCTACTTTTCTTTTTCTTCCGATCCAGAAGCACTTGAGCTTTCAGCTCTTCGGCTCGGTGCTATGGACATCGTAACCCTTCGGTTCGGTACCACGAACACCGTAAATCTGGAGAACATGTGGCTTTTTCTGCAAGCCCGTGGAATTTAACCCGTGGTCACTGAGGGCTTGTCACCCGTCGTCCAACGCACTACGAACAGGCTGAAACTTCAGTATACTTAAGAATGCAGATTTGCCGTCCTTGAATCCTTTATGCGTTTTATTTCTCTGATCATGACACTGCGACGAGACAAAGCAGAATTATAGAAACGAAGAAACAAGAGGAATATTTCTCTTATTTACAAGGAGAGATAGAGTGAGAAATGAGAATATCAGAAGCATTGTTGGTACTATACCATGCATACAGTACATCGAGAAGCAAAGATTCAAGTGGTTCGGCCATCTAATGAGAATATCAGAAGCATCGTTGGTACTATACCATGCATACAGTACATCAAGAAGCAAATAATCAAGTGGTTCAGCCATCTACTGAGAATGGAACCACAGTTACTACCATCACGTGCCTACAATAATCGACACTCAGGGCGCAGAACACGAGGCAGGCCAAGAGCACAGTGTATATATAACATCTCAGAGTCCCTGCGAAAGCATGGACTGACAACATCAAGCGCAACACACCTGTCACAAAGTAGAAAACTAAATCTCCCCACGACGCTTCACGGCAAATGTGGTTAAGATAACATTTACTTTTTGCTTAACTTTTCTCCAATCCTGTTTTGCCTCACAGAGTTAGTATAAGAAGAGATTTATAGAACGATCCTTTGTGTGCGCTTCGTAAGTAGTGTCTTTCGTTGCCTCTGTTATCTCTGAGGTCCACATTTTGCGTGGCGGTTTTAAAACAGTTTTGATTTGTATCCACTGTGTCGGAGCAGCATTGCTCTTTGAGGCACACTGTCTGTTGGTAATCTGCTTACGTGGCCGAACCATTTAATTTGTTGTTTTTTTATGAAGTCTAGTACTGATGTTGTACTAACTTTTTTCCTGATGTCTTCATTTCTCAACCGATCTCTTCTTGTTACACCCAGCATTCTGTGTAGACACTTCATCTCTGTTGTGACTAGTTTTCTTCTATCGTTTGTTGTCAGCGTCCAGGTTTGGCACTGGTAACATAATATGGGAGAAATATTGTGTTGAACATTGCTCTTTCTGTGTTCATGGTGACATGCTTGCATTTTAAAATTGGCGCCATTTGTCTTATCATTTGATTTGTTTTGTTGCATCTGTGTTGAATTTTATTAGTTATTCTTCCATTTGTTGAAAAAATGCTCCCCAGGTATGTAAAGTCTTTTACTTCTTTTAATAGGTGATTCTCGACGGAGATATTGGTAGCGCTTTCCTCTCTGATTTTTTCATTTCTAATTTTGTCTCTTATTGTCACACCTGCAGCTCTTCTAAGACACCTCAACTCTGTCGTTATGATTTTCCGCTCATTCTTTCTTTCTTTCTTTTGTCCTTCTCTGCTTTTTACCGCTAGGCGTAGCAGGTTTAACTGATGATCGGTTTCTGAGATAATGCACGCTCGGTCGCTTGATATGGTGTGGTATTGTGGAGTTTTAAGATGTCTGTAACTCCATCAACCCATCTTTTTCTTGGTCTGCCCCTTCTTCTTGATGATTCCATTTTCAGGTTGTACGCTCTTGCAACTGGTGTATTCCGCTCATTAGCTGCTGTTATTGTCCATGTTTGACACTGGTAACGTAGTGTTGGCCAGAAAATCGTTCTTATGAAATTAAATAGTATCACGTAAGCATACACAATGAATAATCAAAATATAAAACTAACAAATCTACTATTAATAAGACCAGTTTTACTACAGTACTTCAAACTGCTACTGTAACTACTACTGCAGCAATTACTACTAGTATTACTACTACTTTTATTACAATTACTAATACTACTACTATAATACTATTAATACTGCTACTACGAATAATTCTATTACCGTTATTGGCACTATAACTACTACTAATCAAAAGTAAATTTTCGGCAGCCTTAGCGTACAGGAGGTCTATCTATCCTATATATTACTTTGTGCTACCAGAGCCAAACATGGACAATGAGCAAAACGCAGTCACAAAAATGATAACTACATGTGAAATGTGCTGCCTGCGAAAAGTTACCAACAACACCAGACAAGTCACCAACATCAACATAAGAAAGAAAGTTGGCACAGAATCTTGCTTGAATTACACTGAGATCACACAAAGAATGAAGTGGTTTGGCTACTTAATAAGAATGCATCCAAACTCCACAGTATACAGAGTCTTCTACAACAGAACATCAGGAAAGAAGGCGAGAGGAAGACCACGATAAAGATGGTTAGATGGTATAACAGAATCCCGTCAAAGAGCAAAAATAACAATCACCCAAGCTACCAGAACAACGCAAGACAAAAACAGAAAACTGCGACACTGGGCAACAACTCGGTAGCAGTGTGATGACACTGGGCAACAACTCGGTAGCAGTGTGACGACACTGGGCAACAACTCGGTAGCAGTGTGATGACACTGGGCAACAACTCGGTAGCAGTGTGATGACAATGGGCAACAACTCGGTAGCAGTGTGATGACAATGGGCAACAACTCGGTAGCAGTGTGATGACAATGGGCAACAACTCGGTAGCAGTGTGATGACACTGGGCAACAACTCGGTAGCAGTGTGATGACACTGGGCAACAACTCGGTAGCAGTGTGACGACACTGGGCAACAACTCGGTAGCAGTGTGATGACACTGGGCAACAACTCGGTAGCAGTGTGATGACACTGGGCAACAACTCGGTAGCAGTGTGATGACACTGGGCAACAACTCGGTAGCAGTGTGACGACACTGGGCAACAACTCGGTAGCAGTGTGATGACACTGGGCAACAACTCGGTAGCAGTGTGATGACACTGGGCAACAACTCGGTAGCAGTGTGATGACACTGGGCAACAACTCGGTAGCAGTGTGATGACACTGGGCAACAACTCGGTAGCAGTGTGATGACACTGGGCAACAACTCGGTAGCAGTGTGATGACAATGGGCAACAACTCGGTAGCAGTGTGATGACAATGGGCAACAACTCGGTAGCAGTGTGATGACACTGGGCAACAACTCGGTAGCAGTGTGATGACACTGGGCAACAACTCGGTAGCAGTGTGACGACACTGGGCAACAACTCGGTAGCAGTGTGATGACACTGGGCAACAACTCGGTAGCAGTGTGATGACACTGGGCAACAACTCGGTAGCAGTGTGATGACACTGGGCAACAACTCGGTAGCAGTGTGACGACACTGGGCAACAACTCGGTAGCAGTGTGATGACACTGGGCAACAACTCGGTAGCAGTGTGATGACACTGGGCAACAACTCGGTAGCAGTGTGACGACACTGGGCAACAACTCGGTAGCAGTGTGATGACAAAAGAAGAAGAAGAAGAAAAAAGGGCCATCAAACCACAGCAAACTAGTCATTGATTTTCTAGGCACTACTTATACATTCAGTATGTTGCCATTGCTTTCTGAACGGTGAGGTCTATTTTTACCTTTTGTAAAAAAATCAACGGAAACGAATCTGCTCCCAAACTGCCTGTCGCGGAGTTGATCAAGCTCACTACCGTTTAAGCTAGAAACGCTCACTAAATTACCAACTACAATTGTTTTACTCATTTTGCTACCCTTGAAATATGTCGGTGGACGCCCATGATTGCTTGAAACACAGAATGTCTTCTCATTGATTGATTGATTGATTGATTGATAGTACCATCATCATTACACTTCGGTGAGTAATTATGTGTGGTCCGCTGTCTTTATCACACAGGAAGATCAAAGCGACATTACACGGACTCCGTAGCAGCGGCGAGGGTCCCCATGTAATTTAGAAGATGTTAAAAATATTTTGCGATAATTTAAAGAAAAAATCTTTATAACAAATTGTGCTAATACAGTCGCTTTCCAGCTTGCTCTTCTCGGATTTTGAACTGCCGATGGTTCTTTTATGTGGTCAACTTTAACATGGGAGCTACGATTTATTGTCCGTCTACGATAGGACTAGGAACTCAATCTCACCTACAAATAGATTTATGGGTCTCCGGGAGAACACCCCAATGGCTCCACGAGAGAGCGAACTGAGTACCTTTGTTACCTCTGAAGTCAGCGATGACCCGTCTGCATGGCGAGTGACACCAGTCAATTGGTAAAGCAGGATTTCAAGCAAAAATCAGGCAGAAACGTCATACCAGGCGACATGGCTAACGCCCGAATTCCCAGCGGGCGAACGCAGAAGAAGAAGAAGTACTTTTGCAACGAGATGAGAGCACCTAACGTGTCAGGGACCCCCAGACAATAAATAATACACTCCCACAAGCACATGATAATGTTGAATTAAAAAAACCTCACTTACCTGTGTAGTTGTGGATAAACTCGGAGAGGGTACAGGAAACGCCGCAGCCAGATGACCGTAAGACATTGTAAGCTGGTCAGTGTTCAACATGGAATATACCGATTTAGACTGATCAAGGCAATCACACAGCGTACTTGTATAATATATCAATAAATATATCAACTACTTGCGAATGACGAACATCAAATTTGTCAAATACACATTTTAATCAAGTCAACTTATTTATATTAAAACCCTCAAGCTAAACTCCAGTTATTCAAACAGTGTAGCCGACTTTGACGAGTTTTACACAACTAATATGGGGTTCAGAAAGCAATATCAAACTACTGAACGTATAAATGATGCCTAGAAAATCAACGACTTGTTTACTGTGGTTGATAGCGATGTGGTTTCCGGTCAAGAATATACCAAGATTTTCATTCAATATGGAGTATTCACAAAAGTAATTTAATCAAACGAATGCATAAAGTTCTTCTTGTTAATCAAAACTTGTCTCTTTGAACATAGAATTATTTCAACATTGTCAATTACAAATAACGATCATATCAGTTTTATAAACGAAACTTTTGGCAGAACTATTTCGTCAATTTCTCACAATAAACTTAAGAATGTTTACAGTCTTACTCCTGCCACAACAACTCGTTAACTGACAGGGTCATATAATTTAAATTTTTTTTTACTTGTAAACAAAATCTGAAACGGTTAATCAGAAATATGTAACCTTTATCTGAACGAAGGTAAGTCGCAGATATCAAGTTGTTAACAAAAGTATCTAATTAGTTCGTCAAATATCATCTGACAACTGAAAGTCCAGTTTTTTAAATTGTTAAACACTTTAAAAATAAAACTTCATTGAAACGGATCAAATTTTTCTAATTATTATGAAAATTAGTTCACTTTTTAAAATTGTTTTTTTTTTCTCCTGGTTATTTCTTGATAAAGTTACCTGTTGAAACGTCTTTTAGAATTCTGGTTATATGGTAGCAGAACTTATGATGGTATATTAGAGGTTTAACACTAGATATGATGTTTTCAAGCATGTCTGGTATTCTGTGAACATTCTGGATATTTGATGTCCACTGCCGTGAGCGTATGAAATATGAAACACAATAGATCAGGTACCAGATCGTTGCACGGTTAGACTGATTTTTACTAGTCACTCTCGAAGTTCCTTTCAAAATCTGTTGTACTCTGTGGTAAAAATTCTTGCCGTTTTCGTTGTCAAGATCCGAACCCTTAACAAACAGCGGACCATCTCTAAACACGTGTGAAAATCCACCAGTCTAAACAATCTACCAGTTCACTACCACCCGTGTTTTCATTATCACGCGTCTCATTAATATTGCGTTTATCTGACAGTGAGTATTTGGAGGCGGGGAGTCTGTGTAAGACAGCCACTTTGCGTTAAAGCTTTATCGATAACACACGCCCCCTTGACGCGAAGTTGTTACAGCGGTTCAATGCGAGCGTTGTTATGACGTTGATGGTTGAACTAGCAGTGCGAGTTAGAAGCTTTGCTCCTCATCGATTGCTTAGAAACTGCGTACGTTCTACTTTAGTCCTGCCCACTAGCATATTTGATTGGCATAAACTGAGTGTTTCTCCCCGCCTTATTTAGGCGGGTTTACGCCTGCCTATCACAGAAACGAGCTTCCTCTATGAAGATATCTTGCGATGCGTTTTTCTTAGCGATATTTTTGTTAGGTTATCGTTCTCGTTCTGTTTAGACCCGATAGAAGCGGATCTGAAGCAGGTCTTGTAACTAGACCTGGTAACAGCAAGAGGTGACATCATTTCACGGTATATCTGACAGATAGACATAACTGTTACAAATTTTTAGTTTAGATTTGCAACAGACGTAGATAAGAAGAAATGTTGATCGAAACACAAATCTGAGAATCTTACAATCAAATGTGAAGTCAGTGCTGTTCTATGGCTCGGAAACATAGAAGACAACAAAAGAAACCACCAGAAAACTACAGGCCTTCATAAATAGATGTTTACGTAGAACAGAGGGACTGAGATTACGAACGATGAACTCAGAGAAAGAACTCAGCAGATACCAGTGGAGAAAGAACTCAGGAAGAGACGCTGGCGATGGATAGGGCACACATTGAGAAGACCGATCGGAAGCATTGCAAGACAGGCACTGAATAGGTAAAACTGAATAGGTAAAACATGGAAAGAATTGGAAGGGATAGTAGGAGAGAGGAAGAACTGGAAGAAGTTTGTTGAAGGCCTGTGCTCCGTTGGGAGTTGAAATATGAAGAATAATATTCACTATACATGGAATAGGCAGTAAACAGACAGAAAAGTCTCTGGAGGCCACAGAGATGTGGTTTTACAGAAAGGTTTGAGAATCCCAGGAACTGCTAAAATAACGAATCTGAGGGTATTGAATGTGGTCAAGACACAGAGAAAGCTTATCATCAAGATAAGAAAGACGCAAATTTTTCGGATATGTCACCAGGATGGGAGGTTTAGAACATATTGTTGCAACCGGACAAGACAGAGGACGACAGAGAGAAGGAGTATTGGACAGCTTGTGTTCAAGACACGGAGGAGCGTCAACATCTGAGATGATAGCAAACACCAAGGACAGAAAGTTGTGGAGATCCATGATCGCCTAATCCAGGAGGGACGGCATCTGATGATAATCTACGGTACTTAGGTTTGACTTGAATTATTTATAAATCCAACTGTCTCACTCTCTCCCTCCCTCTCTCTCTCTCTCTCTATCTATCTCTCTCTATCGATCTACTCCTCTGTATTTGTGTATCAACTGGTAATCTTCTTCTTCTTTACGTTCGTTCTTTACGACCAGTTTTAATCACTCTTTGTGATATGTTTGATCTTTGCCAAGAACGTGTATACGTTGCATATTGGTTTGATAAATCCCTAAACGCGTAGACTTCTACACGTTTAGGACACGTGCATCCGATTTCATCCAAACCTCCTTAGACGCCTCTTACGACATGCGTGGCGGGTAACAGTGGTTCTATTCTTTACACCCCAAATTTGGTCCCCGCTAACCACTCGGGCGCAACTGGTAGTATCTTCTGCTTCCTTCCTTTCGTTCGTTTGAAATAATGTCTACATATTCAATGTTGTCTCTTGTATAAACTTCACTGTCTTTTGTAGCTCACACAGAGGTCCGTGTAGTTTTCTGTTGAGTGTTGTTTCGTTAGGCCAGTGAGTTTGCCTCAGTGTATCATATTCGGGGCAGTCTTGAAGTATGTGCTCTGCAGTCTGGTATGCCTGTCCACATGTACACATGGCTGATTTGCTTATCTTGAATTTTGTATACAGATTTCTTCTTTTCATTTTCCCAGTGGCTACTTATGGTTGTGAATCATGGACTATTACACAAAAATTAAGAACGAAAATCCAGTCCTTCGAAACTAATTGCTACAGAAAGATCCTACGAATACCATGGACAGAAAAAGAAAGAACACTGATGTCCTGAAAGAACTAAATGTTAAAGAGAATTGGCTGATAAACAACATACTATACAGACAAATTACATACTTTGGTCACATCAAGCGTCACGATGGCCTGGAGAGAACAATACTAGAAGGCAGGGTCCCAGGACGCAGAGGCAGACCAAGAAGAAGATGGCTACAAGATATTAAAGAAACCATGAATATGACTATCGACGAAGTGGGTGAACTAGCAAGAGACAGAGTGAATTTCAGATGTACTGCAAAGAGAGCAATGTCCTATAAAGGATACGCACCTTGATAATGATGAGCCTTCTTCGTTACTTAATCCTGTTTTGTCTCACAGCGCCAGGATAACACGACATGTCTAGACTGTTGTTTTTCTACGAGCTTCATAAATAGTGTAATTCACTGTTATTTCTGTGATCTACATTTTACGTGGACGACCTATTGGATAGACGAACTTTTGCTTTCTTTTCTTCTTCTTCAGCGATGTCTGGTCATGCGCTTAATTTACTGTGGACCACAAACTGGGCAGTCAGCTTCAGGTCTGTCAGGTTTCCCCAAAGCGAAGTTTTCAGGTCAACTGGGTGTGGCCACATGTTGCTTCTCACCTCCCCCAGGAGAGGACAGTCTTGCCGGATATGCCCCGGTGTCTGTTCCACCTGCTGCAACTGGCAGCTTATTCCTAGTTTATAAAAGTGTTGCTTGAGTCTGCAGTGTCCAGTGGTTACTTTCTACCCATTGTATCGAAGTAGCATTGGTCTTTGAGGCGTAGTGTTAATTGGTTGGTAATCTGCGTAATCTCCTTGGTCACGATGTTGCGGTATGCTTAAGGTATTTATATATGAGAGCGTGTATGTGCAAGTCTGTATGTGTATGTCCAACCGACTGGTTACCTATTGATTCATTAATTAACCCATAATTCTTCTTCTTTGCGTTCGTTCTTTACGACCAATTTTAATCACTTTGTTTGATCTTTGCCAAGAACGTGTATACGTTGTACATTGATTTGGTAGGCCCCTAAACTACGCATAGACTTCTACACGTTTAGGACATGTACATCCGATTTCAGCCAAACTACCTTAGCCGCCTCTTACGACATGCGTGGCAGGTAACAGTGGTTCCATTGTTTACACCCCAAATTTGGGCCCCGGTAGCCACTCGGGCAAACCCATAATTGATAACTGTGTATTGATTCATTGATTGACATGACCATGATCATTGCACTTCATTGAGTAATCATGTGTGCTCCGATCTCTTTCTTACACAAGGATATCTCAGCTGCAATGCACGAACTCCGTAGCACCGGCGAGAGTCCCTGTGTAATTTTGAAGATATGAAGGTATTTGTTTAGGTATTTCATTTTAAAACTCTTTCTAATAAAATTTGCCCGGGCAGTCCTTGATTTTTGATCTGCCAAGGCTACTTTTACGTGCTCAAATTGACACGAGACCTACGCTTTATCGTCCGTCTCGCCCGTCTGCCCAGCATGTTCGTAGCGCGTTGGACTACGGGTGACTATCCCTCTGTGTATGCGGGTTCAATTCCGCGGGATGGCAGAAAAGCCACAGATTCCCTAGATTGAAGGTGTTCGTGGCACCGAACCGAAGGGTTACGATGTCCATGGCACCGAGCCGAAGAGCTGAAAAAGCTCAAGTGCTTCTAGATCGGGAAACAAAAAATCGTCCGTCTCTCATAGGTCCTCGAGGTATGAAAATGAGTTCCTACTCATAGTATCATATTCACGGTCATCATAATTACCTACATAATTTCATCATAAGTTCTGTAGTTGATCTTCAATTATTTTTCCTCTCCACATCTCTGTCTATCAATTTAAACGTGACAATTTTGATAGAAGGACCCCCGTGGGGTATTGGGCCCAGCAAGGGAAGGAAAGAGTAGTACCACTGCGACCTACAAGGCATGTCGTAAGAGACGACTGAGGTAGTGATCTCGAGAAGCTGACCTAGTAAATAAAAAGGATCGCAGAAATCGAATGTGCAGGCGTACTTGTAGGCGCATAACTGGCACAACGTGCAATAGCTCTTAGGCTCAGATCACATACAAATCACAAAGAGTGGTTAACAAGTGGTTGATATGGAGCAGTGGGTCTCTGTGGATAAGTGGTTAAGCCCTTTGCCTTGTGAGTCGAAGGTCGTGGGTTCGAATCCGGACCGCGCCGTTCTGTTCACGAGTGCAATTTTTCCAGAGACCCTAGGATTGTTGCTGGAGCTACGGAGTTCGTGTTTTGTGCAATACTCTCGGCAGGTGGCTTACCAGTTCTGCGGAGAGGGACCAGCCATATGGGGTAAAACCCGGTGCAATGAAGTCAATTCTTCGGCTACGGAATAAATCGGCTACTGATCTGGAGCACTCGAAGAAGAACAATATTGAATGACTAGCTACACTTTCAAACAAAACGAATGTAATATTTCTCAATGTGTCACATAGAAATGAAGATATCATTAATTGTTACAGAAAAATACACAAGGAACACAATTGAAATTGAAATGAAATTTAATCTTAGAATATTATTAGTTAATTGCATATCCTTTACAGGACTTTGTGAATCAACCTCAGCTTTTTAACGCTGTTTGTGATTTTTCTAGGCATTATTACGTTCAGTAGTTTGTCATTGCTTTCTGAACGGGTGGTGTCATCGTCTTTTTGTAAAAATCCACGCGAAAGAATTTGCAACCAAATTGTCCACAGCGTGATTCGAACTCAGAACATCGGGGATAATAGACCGAGTCACTATCCCCTAAGCCACAGACACCACCAATCCTAGAATACGTGTCCTCATTTTGGAAGATCAAAATATGGCAACCCTACTGTTTACAGTCCAAGAAGAGGTTTGTTGTTCCGGTAACTGGCACCATAAGTCCAACTAGTTCAGACGGGAAATTAAAGATTCCTGTTCAATGGGGGCTGGTTTTTGTATATGTTTGATAGAACAAAGAATTTTTTTTTGAAATTTTACTCAATAATGTGCGTTTATGGTTACTTATTGATGCAAAATATTAGTATTACTGATATTCCTTATCGTTACACTTAATTTGTTACATAATATAAGTATTACTGATATTCCTTATCGTTACACTTAATTTGTTACATAATATAAGTATTACTGATATTCCTTATCGTTACACTTAATTTGTTACATAATATAAGTATTACTGATATTCCTTATCGTTACACTTAATTTGTTACATAATATAAGTATTACTGATATTCCTTATCGTTACACTTAATTTGTTACATAATATAAGTATTACTGATATTCCTTATCGTTACACTTAATTTGTTACATAATATAAGTATTATGATATTCTTATCTTAATTAATTTGTTACAAATATAAGTATTACTGATATTCCTTATCGTTACACTTAATTTGTTACATAATATAAGTATTACTGATATTCCTTATCGTTACACTTAATTTGTTACATAATATAAGTATTACTGATATTCCTTATCGTTACACTTAATTTGTTACATAATATAAGTATTACTGATATTCCTTATCGTTACACTTAATTTGTTACATAATATAAGTATTACTGATATTCCTTATCGTTACACTTAATTTGTTACATAATATAAGTATTACTGATATTCCTTATCGTTACACTTAATTTGTTACATAATATAAGTATTACTGATATTCCTTATCGTTACACTTAATTTGTTACATAATATAAGTATTACTGATATTCCTTATCGTTACACTTAATTTGTTACATAATATAAGTATTACTGATATTCCTTATCGTTACACTTAATTTGTTACATAATATAAGTATTACTGATATTCCTTATCGTTACACTTAATTTGTTACATAATATAAGTATTACTGATATTCCTTATCGTTACACTTAATTTGTTACATAATATAAGTATTACTGATATTCCTTATCGTTACACTTAATTTGTTACATAATATAAGTATTACTGATATTCCTTATCGTTACACTTAATTTGTTACATAATATAAGTATTACTGATATTCCTTATCGTTACACTTAATTTGTTACATAATATAAGTATTACTGATATTCCTTATCGTTACACTTAATTTGTTACATAATATAAGTATTACTGATATTCCTTATCGTTACACTTAATTTGTTACATAATATAAGTATTACTGATATTCCTTATCGTTACACTTAATTTGTTACATAATATAAGTATTACTGATATTCCTTATCGTTACACTTAATTTGTTACATATATAAGTATTACTGATATTCCTTATCGTTACACTTAATTTGTTACATAATATAAGTATTACTGATATTCCTTATCGTTACACTTAATTTGTTACATAATATAAGTATTACTGATATTCCTTATCGTTACACTTAATTTGTTACATAATATAAGTATTACTGATATTCCTTATCGTTACACTTAATTTGTTACATAATATAAGTATTACTGATATTCCTTATCGTTACACTTAATTTGTTACATAATATAAGTATTACTGATATTCCTTATCGTTACACTTAATTTGTTACATAATATAAGTATTACTGATATTCCTTATCGTTACACTTAATTTGTTACATAATATAAGTATTACGGATATTCCTTATCGTTACACTTAATTTGTTACATAATATAAGTATTACTGATATTCCTTATCGTTACACTTAATTTGTTATATAATATAAGTATTACTGATATTCCTTATCGTTACACTTAATTTGTTACATAATATAAGTATTACTGATATTCCTTATCGTTACACTTAATTTGTTACATAATATAAGTATTACTGATATTCCTTATCGTTACACTTAATTTGTTACATAATATAAGTATTACTGATATTCTTATCGTTACATTAATTTGTTACATAATATAAGTATTACTGATATTCTTATCGTTAACTTAATTTGTTACATAATATAAGTATTACTGATATTCCTTATCGTTACACTTAATTTGTTACATAATATAACCTTGATTTAGCATCTGTGTTGTTTTGAAATGAATTCGTCTTTATACAACAATACTGAATCTGGTTCAGAAAACAATGGAACTACTGAACGTATAAGGGTGCCTAGACGATCGATGACTAGTATACTGTGGTTGATGGCTACGTCCTTTAGGATATGCCACGATTTTTTCACTGGAATCGAGGTCACGCGACGGTTGTGGGCTTATTTCCTCGAATTTTTACCAGAGCCGCCGACCGTATGTTATCGGAGGCATCGATCCTATCTGTCCTCTCTATGCTTTCCTGCCTTCCTCCTCTCATTTCAAGATGGTTGTCAACACTGTCATATCTCTTAATGTAATAAAAATATCTCTTGTGTCTTCAACTTCTTCTTCTTCCAGCGTTACATATTGTCTTATTTCCTAGAACTTTTACTTCACTCCGCCGGCCGTATGTTATCGAAGGCCACGGTTGTTCCCAATGTGAGAACCTTATTTTAAGACGGTACATTCAGGCCAAGACAGACAACTCTTTAATTCTGTCGACGTAAACTCAGGCAACATTTTGTCTCATTAAGTAACACAAACTATACTCGTTTAACGACGTGGTACACTGTGACCTTAACGTTTACCGCTACGTTCAACACCGCTACCCTGCACCTGTCTACACACACTGACATCAGAACTGACAACTATGAACGTGGCACATGTCGTGTCATGTTAGTGCCTTCGCTAGTGCTATCCACCAGCAGACAAGACAACACCAACATTGTCACAATTATTTTTAAGAAATTTTATTTAAAGTCTTAAGACCAGGCACGACTGGTTTTAAGATCACACCATCAAAACTGATGCAATAACCAGAATCAAATCATTGAACAAATGGAACCAATTTTAAAATGAAAACATGCCATCGTGAACACTAAGAAAAAAGCATTGTATGACACGATCTTGCTTACAACATTATGCCATCAGTGTCAAACATGGGCGTTGACATCAAATGATACAAGAAAACTAGTCACGACAGAGATGAAGTGTATACTCAGAATGCTGGGGGTAACAAGAAGAGACCGGTTTAGATATTAAGACACCCGAGTGGTTACCGGGGCCCAAATTTGGGATGTAAAGAATAGAACCACTGTTACCTGCCACGCATGTCGTAAGAGGTGTATAAGGAGGTTTGGCTGAGATCGGATGCACGTGTCCTAAACGTGTAGAAGTCTATGTGTTTAGGGGTCAACCAAACCAATGTGCAACGTATACACGTTCTTGGCAAAGATCAAACATATCACAAAGAGGGATTTTTTTTTTGGTTGCTCTCCGATCCAGAAGCACTTGAGCTTTCAGCTCTTCGGCTCGGTGCCATGGACATCGTAACCCTTCGGTTCGGTGCCAGGAACACCGTGAATCTGGAGAACCTAGTGCTTTTCTGCCAGCCTGCGGAATTGAACCTGCACTTACAGAGTTCTAGTCACCCACAGTCCAACGCGCTACGAACACGCTGGGCAGACGGGCACAAAGAGTGATTAAAATTGGTTGTAAAGAACGAACGCAAAGAAGAAGAAAAAGAAATTAAGACAGTAGAGAAAACAGTCGGTACATTATCACTATTGAAACACGTAATAACAAAGTACTGTAGTTTTATAAAAACAATAACAATATACAGCAACGTTTCGACCAAAAGGTCTTTATCAAGCAAAGGATACCAGACAAGTGAAGAAATTCCCTTCTTACATGGCACACTACACATAGAATCGGACAATAAATTTCTAACTGTCATAAAATGAAAATCTATAACTAAAAACGAATAAACAACAAATATAACTACTATCGGTCATCAGTTATCAGAGGACTATCATCATAGCACACCGGACATGTCCATGTGTGCACTGATCTCCGTCTCAACAAATCCAGTATCTTCCAGCATCCTAACACGCCAGTTCGATGTTGATTAATCAATCTCTTTGCATATTTGGTATGTCGTTCTTTTCGGGCTGCACCAATATTGACACCCATCTTCTCAATCTGGTCAGTGAGTGAGACTCACAACCCTGAAACTCCTCTGTTCGGAAGGACTCTCTCAGTGCGTTAAGAATGTCATTTCTGTCCATTGTAGTTCCCACTGATATCATAGCCATGCCAGTCAATCTATCAGCTCGTTCATTAATACTGACTCCGGTATGCACATGGACAAAAATTAAGATGATTTATTTGATTCCTATATAACTATAAGTTTAGAACATTTGGTAACAGGTAAAATTCAGGGAAAGAGAGATCGCGAAAGACAGACGGAGAAGATGCTGGATGGCGTGACATCATGATTAGATACTAAATCGACGTCAGAACTGATTACATGCACCAAGCAGAGAGAGTTGTGGAGAGACATGATCGCCTACTCCGGCAGGCATGACACTTGAGATGAGAGATATAACTACTAAATCTAACCTAACTACGTAACGACAAATAGTTGATAAATGCCTTTTGGTCGAAACGTTTCTGTGTATTGTTTTTTGTATTTTGTATAACTACAGTACTTTGTTATTACGTGTTTCTCCATTGCTACATAGTTTTACTGCAGCCTTCCCTTATACAGGGTGTTCAACTTAAAAGCAGTCTATGAATGGAGCTAATATGGCATATATGTATGGAAATGAGAAGGTTCCGTTATGACGTAGTATAGGTCAAGATTGTGTGATTATGTGTAATTGTAGTGCGGAAAGGGGCGCTGAACAAATGTGACGTAGGACGAGCTAGTCAGAACCGGTTTAAATAGTAAATAAACACAACGCGATAGGTTATCTGGCAGCTTTCGATTTGTCAATGGGGCTGCAATTATCTTGAACACCCTGTATATCGATATCACCATTGGACTTCATCAAGAAACAACAAATTAAATGGTTGAAACACATGCACAGATTACCAACATACGGTGCACATCAAAGTGCATTGCTATTCAGATATAGTATATACAAAGCTACTGCGAGGTCTCTGTGACGTAGAGGTTACGTGCTCGTCTCTCGTGCCAGAGGTACCAGGTTCGCTCCCTAGTGGAGTAATCTGGATATTTTTCAAGAGATCCTTGATCTCCGTGTAGGTGAGAATCGAGTTCTTAGTCCTATCGGAGACGGACGATAAAACGTATGTTCCCGTGTTCAATTAGAGTACGTAAAAGAGCGCTTGGCAGTTCAAAATCGAAAAGAGATGGCTGGAAAGTCGCTGCCCGGTCAAAATT
The DNA here is from genome assembly GCA_020796225.1 of Arion vulgaris. Lineage (NCBI taxonomy): Eukaryota > Metazoa > Mollusca > Gastropoda > Stylommatophora > Arionidae > Arion > Arion vulgaris. The sequence goes on from CM036755.1 coordinate 6,758,793, forward strand.
CATTAGAAAATGTTTATTTAAATTAATTTCTAAAAATATATCTTCACCATCTTCAAAATTACATCGGGACCCTCGCCGGTGCTATGGAGTTCCGCCCGTGTAGTGCTGGGGTCCGCAAGAGAATCAAAGAATAACACCACTGCGACCTACAATGCATGTCGTAAGAGGCGACTAATGTAGGCACTAGGGATGCTACCCTAGTAAATAAAAAGCAGCACATAAATCAGATGTGTGGCCTACTTGAAGACTCATAACTGGCACAACGTACAATCGCTCTTAGGCTCAGATCGGGGGACTGCCTAGAGTAGTTGATAGTAGCTCGGCCTGCTAGCTGTGAGACGCCTCATAGCTCGGGTTCGAACCTACTGTCCGGCATTTGTTCGAGTCCCCTGGTCTTACTCAGGACGATAACGTGAGTACCTCTGAAGTCGGAGAAAATCTGCCTGTATGGCGAGGGAATACTAATTACGAGTACATTGAGCACACGGCTGCCAGTGTAAGTAATTTACAATGTGCACGCTGCTGCCATTGTAAGAAATTGGAAAACGGATTTTCACGCAAAATCAGTTTCAGAGATGAAACTTCGTCTGAGTTGAAAGCGGACGAAAGAAAAAAAAAAAGCTCAGATTACATACATATCACACAGAGTGGTTTTGACAGGTTGTCGATATGGAGCGTCCGAAGAAGAAGAAGTTGTGAAGTTCGGATACTGCAGCTGAGATCTTCATGTGTAAGAAAGAGATCGGAGCACACATGGTTACTCACTGAAGTACAATGATTATGATGGTACTATCCATCTATCACTCAGATAGAAAGCAAAAGTCTTCGAATCAGTGTTCGACACATATTCGAGTAAGAAAGAGGTGTGGTTAAGACTCACATTCGACATTTCCTCGCGAGGAAATGTAACCTAGTTTCTGCCAGAGCCAACTATAAACTTATAGGTCTTCGGACTCGGGTAAGAATTATGGGAAATCAGACCACAACTACACCACGTGACCTAGCATTCCAGTATTAGTGTATATAGACGAATTCTTTTTAAAATGAACACAAAATGCTAACTCGAAGTTATATTATGTAACAAATTAAGTTTAACAATAAGGAATATCAATATTATAAATATTTTTCACCAATAAATAACCATAGACTCACAGAATTGAGTAAAATTGCAAAAATGCGTGCAGTGTTCTAACAAAGATCTGTAATTTCCAGCCCCCTTTTCTGGTCTAGGTCAGGGAATCCCCGGTCAGTTGTCTGGTCTAGTTATCTAGAGTTGGTTGTGCTTCGGCACATACAAGACTGTAAGTTAATTGCATATCCTTTACAGGGCTTTGCGAATCAACCCCAGCTTTGTAACGCTTTTTGTGATTTTTCTAGGCATTATTACGTTCAGTAGTTTGCCATTGGTGGCGTCTGTGGCTTAAAGGATAGTGACTTGGTCTATTAACCCCGATGTTCTGAGTTCGAATCCTGCTGCGGACAGTTTGGCTGCAAATTGTTCCGCATGGATTTTTGCAAAAGGACGGTGTCATCACCTGTTCAGAAGCAATGGCAAACATACGTGTTTTGCCAATCAAATAGTTTTACTGCAGTCTCATCTGTTTTGTGAATGTTGTAAAAGACTCTGTTTACTGTTGAGTTTGGATGCATTCTTATTAAGTGGCCAAACCACTTCATTCTTTGTTTCTCAATGTAATTCAAGCAAGGTTCTGTCCCAGCTTTCTTTCTTATGCTGATGTTGGTGACTCTGTCTTTCTGGTGTTGTTGGTAACTTTTCACAGGCACCGCATTTCACATGTAGTTATTTTTATTGTCCATGTTTGGCTCAGGTAACGCAAAGTAGGTATGAATATGCTGTTGATCATCATCTGTTGCTTAGCTGTCAGTGAAATTGTTACTTACGTCTGATACATCTACATGAGAAATATTGGGTTTTTTTTTCTTTTATATAAGATATTAACCAGTTTGCCTTGCTTTCTGAAGATTATAGGTTTAAATCCTTTTTTTTTCGTGAGTGCTCTAGTTTAGAATGTTACTGGAGTTGTGAAGTTCGTGCCGTACGGGTAATCATGGTGTAACGAAGTTAATCCTTTGCCTGTAGGCCAGCACATCCGATTTCTGCGACGCTTTTATTGACTAGGTAGCTTCATCAACTATCAACTATCTCAACGTTATCATTACTCTTGGAAGAGAATGTAGAGATTGGGGCAACATGAAAGCTGATCTCGTAGTTAAGCAGCTGATAGAAGATAATGCAAGGGATGATGATGTTGTTGTATATACCGATGGGTCTGTTCAGCGTTGTGAGAAGTCCGGCTGGGGTTTTCTGGTTAATGCGCATGGTAGATTTGTTGCAGAGCGAAGTGGGGAATACATGACAATTACTTCTAGTATGAGGATGGAGGTTGAGGCCGTTACTGCTGCCCTCCATTGAATCTCTGGGACTTCATTTACTGGGGCCGGTGTTGTATCTGACTCTCAGTCGATGTTACACAAGATCCAGAAGGGCAGGTTTCGGTATGAGTGGATGTCGTCTATAGAAGTTTCTAACCTCCAGAGGCTTACGTGGATGTACTGTCCTAGGTATGCGGGTGTTTACTGTAATGAGAGAGCGGTCAGGCTTGCATCAACAGCATCGATTGTTGGGGAGTTGAAGATGGATAAGGGGATATTCTTCGGTCTCTTCGCGACTCTCTGTTGGATGAGGACACTAAAATCGACGTTGAATCGACCAAACGATTTAGGCAGTTTGGAGTTAACCGTTGTACACGTCGAACTGGATGCCTGAGAGGCAGAGTGAGAGGTGTGTTTAGTAAGCGAGCCGCGGGAACTATCAGTGCATACTCTCCGATATCTGTTGGGGAAACTGTGCATCGATGGGTCTGCCCGAAGTGCAATGACGTCAGTTTAGTAACCAATAACCAATAACCAATAGGGTAGCTTCCCTAGGTCCTACATCAGTCGCTTCTTACGACATGCCTTGTAGGTTACAGTGGTGCTATTCTTTGCTTCCCTTGCGGACCTCGGCACCACACGAGTGGTAATGAAGTCAATCCTTCGGCTTTAGACTGTTTGATCACATTCCTGCTGATCTTTGATTGACTTCGGCTTCAGACTGTTTGATCACATACCTGCACATCTTTGATTGACTTCGGCTTCAGACTGTTTGATCACATACCTGCACATCTTTGATTGACTTCGGCTTCAGACTGTTTGATAACATACCTGCTAATCTTTGATTGACTTCGGCTTCAGACTGTTTGATCACATACCTGCTGATCTTTGATTGACTTTGGCTTCAGACTGTTTGATAACATACCTGCTAATCTTTGATTGACTTCGGCTTCAGACTGTTTGATCACATACCTGCTGATCTTTGATTGACTTCGGCTTCAGACTGTTTGATCACATACCTGCACATCTTTGATTGACTTCGGCTTCAGACTGTTTGATCACATACCTGCTAATCTTTGATTGACTATTCTTTGTTTTGAAAGACATACTGCACTCAATTTTTCTTGAAACTTTTTTTTTTTTTAAAAAGAACATTAAAGAAACAAGCCACCAGAACAGCGCAGACAAACAGAAAACCACGACACTGGGCAAAACCCGGTAGCAGTTTGACAACAAAAGAAGAAGAAGAAGAAGAAAGAAACTCCACTCCACCTTAGAGCTAAGTTCCATAGAACAGTGGTTCTCAAAGGGTGTGCCCAAACGCACCAGTATGCCCGGTGACATTTCTAGGTGCTCCCTAGGAAATCCCAGATCAGGGGTTGACAACACAGTGCCAGAGGGCACAAGGTAAAAAATCATAAAGACACATCATGTCCATACTTCTCATAGGCATAAACTAAACAATGAAAAAATGTACTAGCATTTTCCAATTATTTCTGTCTTTCTTTGCTTTTTGCACCTTCTTCTTCTTCTTCTTTTTCTTCACACACAAGTTACCTATAGACAACTTGTTAAACCGCTCTTTGTGATTTGTATGTGATCTGAGTCTAAGAGCGATTGTACGATGTGCTAGTTATGCACCTACAAGTAGGCCAGGACATCCGATTTCTTCGACGCTTTTTATTTATTAGGGTAGCTTTCCTAGGTCCCTACCTCAATCGCCTCTTACGACATGCCTTGTATGTCGCATTGTTACTATTCTTTGCTCCCTATGTGGGCCCCAGTACCGCATGGGCGACTTACTTATTAAGTTTTTGTATTTAGGGTGCTAACGATTTTTTGATAGACTTCAACTGTGTTCCGATTTCACAATTTTGAGAACCACTATCTTACACCATGACCTATGAATTATAACTGTCCCTGGTTACAGTTTAACCTAAATCTGCTGTATTTCCTTCAAACTCTTTACTGGCCCCTCAGTGCGTAATCATCTTCAATCACCCAAAACAAACTGTAAATTTAATCACACAAAAAAAGTAAACCACCCCCCACGGACTAGAAACGACAAACCCGTTTCTCAATCTGTAACCGTCTTAAAGAAAGTCCTAGCCATGAACTGTCTAAAATCGAGCCCCAGGGCTGAAACTTCTGGCAATTAAAATAACTTTAGTGGTAAAAAAGGCAGCTACTTTTCTGGTTATTGCCAGTATCTCTTCATGGATAGTCTTTGACTCCTTGCTGTCGTAATTGTCTCTAATTTAGCCCTAGGGAGGGGGTAAGCAAAGACAGAGCCGGTACGTTACTTCACGGATGAGTTGGGATTGAGTAAACGGTAGTGCGCGCATAAAAAGAATTGACACGCGCTTTGCAGACCAGGTTAAACGAAAATACTTAAACGTTGTGAGGCAATCCAAACTTCAACGTTGGGTAAACTTTGAAACAGAAATCTACGTGCATATACAACAAACTGAAAGGATGGCGTTTGGCGCAGTTATATTTTGATATTGCCCTCGATACAAGCCTACTGTTGTGTATAAGTCTGGGAACTAATTACTGCTACTATTGTCACCTACTATTGTTACTATGCTACTACCACTACTTCTGCTGCTACATCTACTACAACTATTACTATTACTAATGCTGTTACTGATGCTACAGCTACTACTACTACTACTACTATTACTACTACTAATCGAGTCGAAGGTCGTGGGTTCGAATCCGGCCTTCTGTTCACGAGTGCAGTTTTTTCCAGAGACCCTAGGATTATTGCCGGAGCTACGGAGTTCGTGCTTTGTGCAATAATTTCGGCAGGTGGCGTGCCATTTCTGCGGAGAGGGACTGAGCCATATGGGGTAAAACCCGGTGCAATGAAGTCAATCCTCCGGCTTTTAAACCCTTTAAACCCTAATTTTTTTTACTACTACTAATGTTACAACTGCTGCTGCTACTACTATTATTACTACTGGGTGTACTACTAATACTAATACTACACGTACTACTACTATTACTTCTACTACTACCACTACTACTACTACCCCTACCCCTGCAACAGCAACGACTACTACTACTACAATTACTACCACAACCACTACTACTACTACTACTACCACCACAACCACTACTATTACTACTAAAAATATATTGTGAATACTACTATTACTACCACCACTACTACTACTACTACTACCAAAACCACTACTACTACTACTACCACCACAACCACTACTACTACTACTACTACCACAACGAATACTACTACTACTACTACCACAACCACTACTACTACTACTACTACCACAACAACCACTACTACTACTACTACTACTAACAACAATAACCGTCCATCGCATGGGAAGATGTCGATATAATCAGAAATGTGTAGATGCAACTATTTGATGTGTGCGGAGGTGTCTGTGTAGTCCAGCGTTTCCAAACTGTGGACCGAGGACCTCTTGTGGTCCTCAAAGTGCTAACAGAGGGTCGTCAAGTGCTAGAAGAAATATTATGATTTTATACATTTCAAACAGAAAAATACATTTTAAAAACATGAATAAAAACAGTGGTAAATTAGTTCCGCTGCGAAATCAAAGGACACGGACCAGACCGGAGTCTAAATGACTGACAGTGCAACATAAAAGATCAATTGAAGTTTCCCGCAGTTTGAGAAATTGAAGCCAGCTTGATTATTGGTGTGGTGTAATAATAACTCCATCGCTAGAAGAATTAATTTTAAATAATGCAATTAGCTGGAACGATCTTGGAAAAGTTAGGATTAATAACTTATGCGTGCATTGGATTTTGCTACAACACATTTTGGCTGAGTGTCATAATGGATAGTTCGTTGGCTGAAATTGAAAAGCAAATATACTGATGATACTAATGATGGTGCGTCTTGTTTAAGACAAAAGGAAACCTCTTCCTGTTTATTAAAATGTTAAATTGCAAACATTGTTTACTATTGTAACAAACATATAATTCTTCTTTTTCAGCGATCTCTGGTCATGTGCTTAATTTACTGTGGACCACAAACTGGACGGTCAGCTTTAGGTTCTGTCAGGTTTCCTTCTTCAGCGATCTCTGGTCATGCGCTTAATTTACTGTGAACCACAAACTGGGCGGTCAGCTTCAGGTCTGTCAGGTTTCACCAAAGCTTAGTTTAACCACAGCCAACTCTAGATAACTAGGCCAGAAAACTGACTAGGTGTTCCCTGACCTAGATCAGAAAGGGTGCTGGAATGTATAAATGTTTGATAGAACACTGCAAGCTTTTCTGCAATTTTACTCAATTCTGTGAGTCTATGGTTATTTATTGGTGAAAAATATTCATAATATTGATATTCCTTATTGTTAAACTTAACTTGTTACATAATATAATTTCGATTTAGCATTTTGTGTTGAGTTTAAAATGAATTCGTCTATATACACCAATACTGGAATGCGAGGTCACGTTTTGTAGTTGTGGTCTGATTTCCCATAATTCTTACCTGAGTCCGAAGGCCCATAAGTTTATAGTTGGCTCTGGTTTAACTGATAGGGAAACTGATAATTCCTTCCTGTCCATTATCATATACATAAACATGTGGGGGTTCGCGATATGTATTTTAAAAGGGGGTCCTCTGTAATGCAAAGTTTGGGAACCACTGGTGTAGTCCAATAATACAAAACAGTACAATGCTTCAAGTAGGACATTCCATATCAGAGTCTGACATTTGAGTTGTGTGCGGTCTGTCTGCTCGCACAGTTTCCATGCACCACGCCAGTACGACGCTTCTCAGATTTACAGGTTCCTCTAGTTGTGCTGCAGAGTCACATTTTGGTGATCTTCCGCAAGAGACTCCCAGGTCGTAGTTTGATTGATTGATTGCTTGATTGATTAATATAACCATCATCATTGCACTTTGGTATGTAACCATGTGTGCTCCGATCTCTTTCTTATACATCAAGATCTCAGCAGCAGTGCCCAAACTCCGTAGCAACGGCGACGGTCCTCGTTTAAATTTAGTAGATGATGATAATATTTTGTAAGAATTTTTTTTGTAATCTTTCTTGCGAATTTTATTAAAGATAGCCGCTTTCTGGCTTGCTCTTCTAATTTTGAACTGCCAAGGAATCTTTTACGTGTTCAACTTGAACAGGAGACCTACGTTTTATCGTCCGTCTCCGATAGGACTAGGAACTAGATCTCACATACATTTCTACTTGGGTTCGCCCGCTATGAATTTGGGCAGTCGGGGCGCCAGAAATGGCTTCTGACTGATTTTTTGCTTGAAGGCCTGCTTTCTTTAATATTAGTGTCATCAGTCATACATGTCGCCTGTGTGGTTACCGGGGCCCAAATTTGGGGTATAGAGAATAGAACCACTGTTACCTCCCACGCATGTCGTAAGAGGCGCCTAAGGAGGTTTGGCTGAAATCGGATGCACATGTCCTAAGCGTGTAGAAGTCTATGCGTTTAGGGGCCTACCAAACCAATGTGCAACGTATACATGTTCTTGACAAAGATCAAACATATCACAAAGAGTGATTAAAATTGGTGGTAAAGAACGAACGCAAAGAAGAAGAAGAAGAAACCATACAGGTGCGACTTCTAAGATTGAAACAAAGAATGAAGTAGTTTGGCCACTTAATAAGAATGCATCCAAACTCCACAGTATACAGAGTCTTCTACAACAGAACATCAGGAAAGAAGGCGAGAGAAAGACTACGAAAAATATGATTAGATGGCATAGCAGAATCCTGTCAAAGGGCAAAAATAACAATCATTCAAGCCACCAGAACAGCGCAAGACAAAAACAGAAAACCACGACACTAGGCAACAACCCGGTAGCAGTGTGACGACACTAGGCAACAACCCGGTAGCAGTGTGACGACACTAGGCAACAACCCGGTAGCAGTGTGACGACAAAAGAAGAAGAAGAGTCTAGAAGTTTAAAGTGGGAAAAATAATGCCACCAACAGAACCCTTCTTGTCACTCTCGTTCAGTATTTCATGGAAGCTCGGATAAATTAATTTGTTAGGTAAAGTTATTCGACATTTCTTTTTTGGGGCGGTGGACTATCTGTACGTAAGATGGAACCTGAATGAGACGAAAACATGAGAGTCTGGAATCTAAGAGGTTACGCGGGACAGGTGCACAAGCTTGTCAGATCGTTTCGGAGTGGTGCCAATTAATGCACTTTTGCCACTTCCGGCGTCAGTTTTTTTCAAAGTTTATGTTCGGTTTTTCCCCTTTCTATTTTTGTATCCATCTTATTTGTATTCGAACCTGTTTAAACGTGTATCGATACTAATAGACCAATGAGAGGTGGATCCAGATACTAAAAGCTGTCACGTGGTACATATGTTATTTTAGCACTATCTCTACACTTTTTACGTTCGAGTTCTAATCTTTCATTACTTCATCGCTGCCTCGCTCGACATGGTATGCGGAATTTTACACGCTACCACTACATATTTGTTTGTCAGCATCATCATAATCATGACCATCATCGTCATCATAATCATCATCATAATCATCGTTATCACCAGCACCATATTCGTTATCATTATCATCATCAGCACCATCATCGTCATCATCAATATCATCATTATAATCACCAGCTTCATCATCACCATCATCATCATCATCGTCGTCGTCATCATCACGAGCACCATCATCGTCATCATCATCATCATCATCACCATCATCATCATCGTCATTATCATCATCACCATCATCGTCGTCATCATCACCATCATCACCATCATCATTATCATCATCATCATCACCATCATCACCATCATCATCATCATCATCATCATCATCATCACCATCATCATCATCATCATCATCGTCATAATCATCATCACCATCATCATCATCATCACCATCATCATCATCGTCATCATTACCAGCATCATCATTATCATCACCACCAGCGTCATCGTTGTCATCATTATTATTAAAATCATGTTTTCAAGTGTTTTACTGTGACAACTTCTGAGTTTGCGATTGTCTCTCTTGTCTTTCAGCTTCATTCCTACGTTTCTCGTGAATGTTGCTTTCCGTGCTGTGTCCGAGCTTAAAGCAAGTATGAAGTGCCATCTTCATTTATGCTTAGTCTGGGCATAGTCTTCTTCTTCTTCTTCTTCTTTGCGTTCGTCCATTATGACCAATTTTAATCACTCTTTGTGATATGTTTGATCTTTGCCAAGAACGTGTATACGTTGCACATTGGTTTAGTAGGCCCCTAAACGCATAGACCTCTACACGCTTAGGACACATGCATCCGATTTCAGCCAAACCTCCTTAATCGCCTCTTACAACATGCGTGGCAGGTAACAGTGGTTATATTCTTTACACCCCAAATTTGGGCCTAGGTAACCACTCGGGCAAGTCTGGGCATAGTAATAACCGATCTACATCGTCTGCGTCCGTTTTGATATAAATGGGCCACACTGAGACTGATGCATGTCCTTGAGCGTATACCTACCTATTCGCGCGTGACCTCCACGTCTCGTATACTTCTCCATGTTTACATCTAGCAATCTACTAGAACACGCGCCAGAACGTGCCTCCAGACCGTGTTAGCTTCCTGTCCACCTGTTTCTTGTCTATCTCACAGACCTTCATTAAAACAGCGAGAAAACAGAGCTGTAAAGAAACAGAATGATGGTAATTCTAACCTTACATACATTTCTTACCGTCTTAAGTTCTGTCAACTAATGTAATCCACTGGCATGTTAAATAAACTGTATAGAATTCAAGAGAGATCTACAACTAACATAAAATAGCTCTCACGATGTTTACTCAATCGAAATCTTCTAGACAAATTTTAACACTTATATTTTTGTTTTGTCTTCCTCTTCCCCTCCACCCCACCCCTTTCCCCTACTTCCATTCACTGTTTACAGATCAGAATTTCATAAACGAACATATTTTGTTTTAAAATCCAACGTAGATGTAGAAAGGTTATTGCTTCCCCTGATGGATTTCCTTAATAAGTAGATCACGCAATTAAAGAGGGACAACTTAATGTTTACATAGAAAACAAGGGTAGCAAACTTCAACAATGTCAGAGCTGAAATAACAAATGCTGGGACACTAGTTAAAAAATAAAAAGATAAGGGTGTTGTATTTTTAATTTTAATGTTGGGTGGATTTAATATAATTAATATAAATTTATGTAAATTTTATGTAAATATATAAATAAAATAGTGAAATATGCAAAACGGTGCTACTATAACTGTGGTTAAACTTGTTCAGCTCGGTCTCCTGGCTAGGATCATATTTTGATTCCCGCTCGATCGCGGCCGAAAGATGGTAACCCCCTCGAGTTAGACCACAGTCTTCTCTAGCTTCTCGGCCTTTTGGCTAAGATCAAAGTGTTAGTGCCCACTTGATCGCGGCCAATGTGCGAGAGCCATCATATGGCAATAGGCAACAAAACCAAAAGTTCCGAGCAGCTCTCTTTCGAAAGGAAGTTGACGCTCGAGATTTTTTTACACGTTTTTACAACGTGACCGGGTACCACCCTGTCCGGCACTAAAGGGTAAGGCCCCCACCAAAAAAAAAAAAAAGTCTTTTCTAGCAATAAGAGTGCTGAAGTCGGAGGCAACCAGCCAAGAGGCGCACTATAGCAATCAGGTTGCAAGTACAAACGCTAATGAATATGTCTATATATTCGAAAATATATTGTTTGTGCTCGCTCTGTGACGGACACTTAGGCACGTGCATCATACAAGAGACAACATTGAATATATAGACAATATTTCAAGCGAACAAAAGGAAGGATACAAGAGACAACATTGAATATATAGACAATATTTCAAGCCAACGAAAGCAAGGAAGGATACAAGAGACAACATTGAATATATAGACAATATTTCAAGCTAACGAAAGGAAGGATACAAGAGACAACATTGAATATATAGACAATATTTCAAGCCAACGAAAGGAAGGAAGGATACAAGAGACAACATTGAATATATAGACAATATTTCAAGCGAACGAAAGAAAGGAAGGATACAAGAGACAACATTGAATATATAGACAATATTTCAAGCGAACGAAAGGAAGGATACAATAGACAACATTGAATATATAGACAATATTTCAAGCCAACGAAAGGAAGGAAGGATACAAGAGACAACATTGAATATATAGACAATATTTCAATCGAACGAAAGAAAGGAAGGATACAAGAGACAACATTGAATATATAGACAATATTTCAAGCGAACGATAGAAAGGAAGGATACAAGAGACAACATTGAATATATAGACAATATTTCAAGCCAACGAAACGAAGGAAGGATACAAGAGACAACATTGAATATATAGACAATATTTCAAGCCAACGAAAGGAAGGAAGGATACAAGAGATAACATTGAATATATAGACAATATTTCAAGCAAACGAAAGGAAGGAAGAAAAATGGTAGCCGTTATAGAGCCAATGCTGGAGTGCAAGGTAACAACCATGCTGACTTTCTTGCAAACAAAGCCCCGACATAAGCGGGCAGAAGTATGAACAGAACCGATCTCACCAATGAGGTACGCTCTCATTTATGTGACATGGGCGAGTCTCAGTCACTAGAACGAGCTCGAGAATTAAAAGTTAAGTTTGGATATGCCAGACAGTGTCGTCTTCGTGGTAGAGAGAGAGAAGGTATATTAATAAACTTCTCATGGGTACGGTGAGCATTGGAAGTTAATTAAGTTTGGACATACCAGACAGTGTCGTCTTCGTGGTAGGGAGAGAAGATATACTACTCAATGGGTACGGTGAGCAAATGGACTTTGGAATGGCTGCTGCAGCGGAGGACAGACCACGCATGGGAATGTAAAATCTACCATGACGTCGATCGCATAACATAACGTATTATAACATAACATAAAGACAATAGGGAACTAAGCAAAATTTATAAATGGCGAGCAGTTTTCGTTCGAAAGAACGGCGACGCTCGGAAATTTACACGTTTGAAACGTGACCGGGTGCAACCCTCTGCGGCACAAAAAGGTGAAAACCCAACACTGAATACAATTTTTTCAAAAATAGTGCGCACTTTATTGCAGCCAAAGCGGGGAAGCTTTCATAGAGCGAATGGGCAAGTAAACAAAATTTATAAATTCCGAGCAGCTTTTGTTCGAAAGAATGACTGCGCTTGGAGTTTTTACAAGTTACACACTTAGCTGGGTCCTCCCGCTGCCGCTCTAACGTTTAAGGGCCAAATAAATATAGTGACTCGGTCTATTAACCCCGACGTTCTGAGTTCGAATCACGCTGTGGACAATTTGCTTGCAAATTGTTTCCGTTGATTTTAACAAAAGGACGATGGCGCCACCAGTTCACACCACCACCAGTGGCGCCAATGGCAAACTACTGAACGTATAAGTGATGCCTAGAAAATCAACGACTCGTTTACTGTAGTTGATGGCTACGTCCTTTAGGATATGCCACGATTTTCATTTTTTCATATATAAACAAAAGTCAAACAGCTTTCTGCCAGTGTCAGCAGGCAGAACAGACACCAGAGGATATCCTGCAAGACTGTCCTCTTCTGTGTGAGCTGAAAAGCAACATGTGGCCACACCCAGTCGACCTGAAAACTAAGCTTTGGGAAAACCTGACAGACCTGAAGCTGTCTGCCCAGTTTGTGGTCCACAGTAAATTAAGCGCATGACCAGAGATCGCTGAAGAAGAAAAAGAAGATATATATATATCAACATAACAAAAAATATAGAGTGTGTACACTTGACGTTTACAACATGTTGTTCTGCAATTATTGGGTTCCTACATGGTAGTTTAAGCGACAGTGAGCTCGTTTACTACCCTCGAGTACATGATTCAAACACCACGGCCGATAGTTTGGAAGCAATTTTGTTCCTTGTGGATTTTTACGAACAGTAAGAATAGACCTACCCGCTCAGAAAGCAATGGCAAACTCATCATCATCAAGTGTGTATCCTTTATAGGACGTTGCTCCTTTGCAGCACATCTGAAATTCACTCTGTCTCTTGTCAGTCCACCCACTTCGTCGATGGTCATGTTCATGGTTTCTTTAATATCTTGTAGCCATCTTCTTCTTGGTCTGCCTCTGCGTCCTGGGACCCTGCCCTCTAATATTGTTCTTTCCAGGTCATCGTGACGCTTGATGTGACCAAAGTATGTAATTTTTCTGTATAGTATGTTGTTTATCAGCCAATTCTCTTTAACATTTAGTTCAGGACATCAGTGTTCTTTCTTTTTCTGTCCATGGTATTCGTAGGATCTTTCTGTAGCATTTAGTTTCGAAGGACTGGATTTTCGTTCTTAATTTTTGTGTAATAGTCCATGACTCACAACCATAACCATAATGGCAAACTACTGAAAGTATAAGTGGTGCCTAGAAAATCAACGACTAGTTTGATGTGGTTGTAGGCGAAGTTCTGTAAAGGATATACCACCATTTTCATTTCTCGCTCTCTCTCTCTCTCTCTGTCTCTCGCGATCACCGCTTAGACTGATGAACCAGATTTTCCCATAAATTTCATTCATGTGGAGATCTGATTCATGCAGACTTAACATTGGTGTAGTTCGTCACATCTTCAGCGCCATTTGGAGCTCTGGTGCTTATACTTCGGCCATGTGTCCGGTTTCAGCCAGCGTTTGCTGGGTTCGCTTTCCGTCAGCCTTGGGCTATCCCCAGCCGACCTGCAAGGCAGCAGGTAGCTATTTTCTTTTAGGGTAGCTACCCTTAGACAACCTTCCTCCCGGGTTGTTGAGCGTCATCTCCCAGGCTACCAGTCTTTTGGACTACTTGGTTTGCCTGCCGTCCATTTTTCATTGAATTTCACATGGCTAAAGTTTAACAAGGGTTTGAATTCGGAGGATTGACTTCATTGCACCGGGTTTTACACCATATGGCCCGGTCCCTCTCCCCAGAAATGGCACACCACCTGCCGAGAGTATTGCACAAAGTACGAACTCGGTAGCTCCAGCAATAATCCTAGGGGTCTCTGGGAAAAAACTGCACTCGTGAACAGAACAGTGCGGTCTGAATTCGAACCTACGACCATCGACTCACAAGGCAAATAGCTTAACCACTTAGCCACAGATACCACCCCACCCTCCTTGGTAAAAGTGAAGTTTTGAAGTCAACAAAATGTGACGCTAAGTAGAATTTGGATAAGAATAGAGATTGGATAGTTATGTAGAGATTGGATAGTTATGTAGAGATTGGATAGTTATGTAGAGATTGGATAGTTATGTAGAGATTGGATAGTTATGTAGAGATTGAATAGTTATGTAGAGTTTGGATAGTTATGTAGAGATTGGATAGTTATGTAGAGATTGGATAGTTATGTAGAGATTGGATAGTTATGTAGAGATTGGATAGTTATGTAGAGATTGGATAGTTATGTAGAGATTGGATAGTTATGTAGAGATTGGATAGTTATGTAGAGATTGGATATTTATGTAAAGATTGGATAGTTATGTAAAGATTGGATAGTTATGTAAAGATTGGATAGTTATGTAGAGATTGGATAGTTATGTAAAGATTGGATAGTTATGTAAAGATTGGACAGTTATGTAGAGATTGGACAGTTATGTAATGATTGGATAGTTATGTAAAGATTGGATAATTATGTAGAGATTGGATAGTTATGTAGAGATTGGATATTTACTTAGAGATTGGATAGTTACTTAGAGATTGGATAGTTAAGTAGAGATTGGATAAGTATGTAGACATTGGATAGTTACGTAGAGATTGGATAGTTATGTAGAGATTGGATAGTTATGTAGAGATTGGATAGTTATGTAGAGATTGGATAGTTATGTAGAGATTAGATAGTTACGTAGAGATTAGATAGTTACTTAGAGATTGGATAGTTACTTAGAGATTGGATAGTTATGTAGAGATTGGACAGTTATGTAGAGATTGGATAGTTATGTAGAGATTGGATAGTTATGTAGAGATTGAATAGTTATGTAGAGTTTGGATAGTTATGTAGAGATTGGATAGTTATGTAGAGATTGGATAGTTATGTAGAGATTGGATAGTTATGTAGAGATTGGATAGTTATGTAGAGATTGGATAGTTATGTAGAGATTGGATATTTATGTAAAGATTGGTTTTGTAAAGATTGGATAGTTATGTAAAGATTGGATAGTTATGTAGAGATTGGATAGTTATGTAAAGATTGGATAGTTATGTAAAGATTGGATAGTTATGTAAAGATTGGATAGTTATGTAAAGATTGGATAGTTATGTAAAGATTGGACAGTTATGTAGAGATTGGACAGTTATGTAAAGATTGGATAGTTATGTAAAGATTGGATAATTATGTAGAGATTGGATAGTTATGTAGAGATTGGATAGTTACTTAGAGATTGGATAGTTACTTAGAGATTGGATAGTTAAGTAGAGATTGGATAAGTATGTAGACATTGGATAGTTACGTAGAGATTGGATAGTTATGTAGAGATTGGATAGTTATGTAGAGATTGGATAGTTATGTAGAGATTAGATAGTTATGTAGATATTAGATAGTTACTTAGAGATTGGATAGTTACTTAGAGATTGGATAGTTACTTAGAGATTGGATAGTTACTTACAGATTGGATAGTTACGTAGAGATTGGATAGTTATGTAGAGATTAGATAGTTACGTAAAGATTGGATAGTTATGTAGAGATTGGATAGTTATGTAGAGATTGGATAGTTACGTAGAGATTGGATAGTTATGTAGAGATTGGACAGTTATGTAGAGATTGGACAGTTATGTAGAGATTGGATAGTTATGTAGAGATTGGATAGTTACGTCGAGATTGGCTAGTTACTTAGAGATTGGATAGTTACGTAGAGTTTGGATAGTTACGTAGAGATTGGATAGTTACTTAGAGATTGGATAGTTATGTAGAGTTTGGATAGTTACGTAGAGATTAGATAGTTATGTAGAGATTGGATAGTTACGTAGAGATTGGATAGTTACGTAGAGTTTGGATAGTTATGTAGAGATTGGATAGTTACGTAGAGATTGGATAGTTATGTAGAGATTGGATAGTTATGTAGAGATTGGATAGTTATGTAGAGATTGGATAGTTATGTAAAGATTGGATAGTTATGTAGAGATTGGATAGTTATATAGAGATTGGATATTTACCAAGATTAATTGATTGATTGAAAGGACCATCATTATTGAACTTCGACGTGTAACCATATATGTTCCGATCTCTTTCTTACACAGAAGATCTTATCGGCAGTTCAGGAACTCCGTAGCACCGGCGAGGGCTACTGAAGTCCTTTAGAAGATGGTGAAGATATTTTGTAAGTGTTTTATTTTTTTCCCAACTTTTCAAAAAGAATTTTCCCCGGGCATCGGCTTTCCAGCCTGGTCTTCTCGAATTTGAACTCAAATTGGTTCTTCTACGTTCCCAGATCTACTCGAACACAAGAGTGTGCGTTCAATTCCACACTCGACGTTCCGTACGAGAGGAAAGAAATTGACCATCCTACCCTCTGCACACTAGAAGCTAGTAATATGAAGCGACAGACACTTAATACAATTATTGCTGAAAATGATGTGAAAAATACAAGACTTAGACATCAACTACAGTAAACAAGTCATCGATTTTCTAGGCACTACTTATACGGTCAGTAGTTGACCATTGCTTTCTGAACGCTGGGGTCTACTTTTACCGTTCGTAAAAATCCATGGAAACATATTTGCTTCCAAACTACCCACTTCGGTGTTTGAATCAGGTACACGTGCGTTGTGAATGAGCTGACTACTGCTTAAGTTGTAAAAGACTGCAGTGTATTCAAAGGAGAAATGAAGGGGGTCGAGGGAGGGGGTGAAAAGAGAGAGAGAACGAGTTAGCAGAGGGAAGGAAATTGGAGAACGATCAAAATAGAATAGAAATGAGGTCAGAAGAAAAAGAGTAGAAAGAGGTAGAGAGAGAGAAAGAGTAGAAAGAGGTGGAGAGAGAAAGAGTAGAAAGAGGTACGAGAGAGAGAAAGAGAGAAAGAGGTACGAGAGAGAGAGAAGAGTAGGAAAGAGGTACAGAGAGAGAGAGAGTAGGAAGAGAGGTAGAGAGAGAGAGAGTAGGAAAGGGAGGAGAGAGGAGAGAGAGTAGGAAAGAGGTACGAGAGAGGAGAGAGAGAGTAGGAAAGAGGTACGAGAGAGAGAGAGAGAAAGAGTAGGAAAGAGGTACGAGAGAGAGAGAGAGAAAGAGTAGAGAAAGAGTAGAAGAGAGAGAGAGAGAAAAGTAGGAAAGAGGTACGAGAGAGAGAGAGAGAAAAGTAGAGAGAGAGAGAAGTAGGAAGAGGTAGAGAGAGAGAAAGAGTAGAAAAGAGGTACGAGAGAGAGAGAGAGAGAGAGAAAGAGTAGAAAAGAGGTACGAGAGAGAGAGAGAGAGAGAGAAAGAGTAGAAAAGAGGTACGAGAGAGAGAGAAAGAGTAGGAAAGAGGTACGAGAGAGAGAGAGAGAGTAGGAAAGAGGTACGAGAGAGAGAGAGAGAAAAAGTAGGAAAGAGGTGCGAGAGAGAGAGAGAGAAAGAGTAGGAAAGATGTGCGAGAGAGAGATAGAGAAAGAGTAGGAAAGAGGTGCGAGAGAGAGAGAAAGAGTAGAAAAGAGGTGAGAGAGAGAGAGAGAAAGAGTAGGAAAGAGGTGCGAGAGAGAGAGAGAGGGAGAGAGAAAGAGTAGGAAAGAGGTGCGAGAGAGAGAGAGAGAGAGAGAGAAAGAGTAGAAAGAGGTGCGAGAAAGAGAGAGAAAGAGTAGGAAAGAGGTGCGAGAGGGAGAGAGAGAGAGAGAAAGAGTAGGAAAGAGGTGCGAGAGAGAGAGAGAGAAAGAGTAGGAAAGAGGTGCGAGAGTGAGAGAGAGAGAGAGAAAGAGTAGGAAAGAGGTACGAGAGAGAGTCAGCAAAAGGAATGAAAGAGGAGGTCGACAGGGACTGAAAAAGAGAGAGTACGGAGAGAGTAGGAAAGAGAGGCACGAGATAGAGAGATAGAGAGATAGAGAGAGATAGAGATAGAGAGAGATAGAGATAGAGAGAGATAGAGAGAGATAGAGAGAGATAGAGAGAGATAGAGAGAGATAGAGAGATATAGAGAGAGAGATAGAGAGAGATAGAGAGATAGAGAGAGATATAGAGAGATAGAGATAGAGAGAGATAGAGAGAGAGAGAGAGATAGAGAGATAGAGAGATAGAGAGATAGCGTGAGTAGATATAAAGCAATGGACAAATTACAGAAAAGAAAACATACATGCTTAAACGTGCCATCGAAAACGCAAACAATTAATACTTCACTCACGACCTACTCATCGAGTCTCCCTCCCACTCTCAGCCATTCCTGTACTTACTGCTTCACTCTTTAATGAAAACATCACAACAAATAGAGAATAGATGAGACGGAGGTCGTGACTGTCATTTGCTGCGGAGGCCGAGGAGTTGAGAATTTAATGTGTTTTTGACACTGATGTGAACCACGTGGTTTGGGTAGATAACTCTGGAGGTCATGAAGAGAAAGGGGCACAACTTGAAGAAATTGTCCAGAAATGCGATGTTTAGTTCTGTTGGTGTAATATACTTAATTCCCTTTCAGATCAAACTGTGTGCGACAAGAGAGAGAGGAAGAGAGGGAGAGAGGGAGAGAGGAAGAGGGAGAGAGGAAGAGAGTGAGAAAGGGAGAGAGGGAGAGAGTAAGAGAGGAGAGAGTAGAGAGAGTGAGAGAGGAAGAGAGGGAGTGAGGGAGAGAGGGAGAGAGGGAGAAAGGGAGAGAGGGAGAGAGGGAGAGGGAGAGAGGGAGAGAGGGAGAGAGGGAGAGAGGAAGAGAGGAGAGAGTGAGAGAGGGAGAGAGGGAGAGAGGGAGAGAGGAAGAGAGGGAGAGAGGAAGAGAGGGAGAGAGGGAGAGAGGAGTGAGAGAGGGAGAAAGATGAGGAGATAGGGAAATAGAAAGGAGAGAGATACGGTTGAGCGAAGGTGAGAGAGAGAATGACTAGAAAGGGGGGAAGACAGAGAGGGAGATGAGAGAGACAGCGAGGTGGCAGAGAGTGGGGTAAGAGAAGTGGGGTCACAGAGAGTGGGGCTCAGTATTGTCAAAGAAGATTTTATCAATCGCATAGCTAAATCGTTAGTCTACCTCAGTATTTGCCTATATAAAAAATGATAGTTCTCTCATGCTCCACATCAAGGTGCATGAGATAACTCAGAAGTAAGGAGACACATATAATTCGGGTGGATTTAACATATAACCATACTGGATGGATGTTCTGTCAATCATACAAGCGATTTTTGTGGACATTCTTTGACAAGTTAAAGATCTTTTAACACTTGTCGATGGAGATATTTGTAGCATTTGCCTCTCTAGTTAATTTCATATCTTATACAAGACTTTATGAATCAACTCCAGCTTTTTAACGATGTTTGTGATTTTTCTAGGTACGTTCAGTAGTTTGCCATATTTGTTTCTCTAGCGAATGTAATTACTTCGGAGTATAATTGTTAAAGCATCGACCGCTGCAGATTTTTTTTTATTGTTTTAAAATCCTTTTATTCCACATGGTCTATAGGGTAATACATTGTTAGTCTAGTATTTTGCATTGACCGTTGGCACACGATGAGTAATGTGGTCCAACATCACGACGGTCACCTTTACTTCCTATAATATTTCCTGGTACCGAATTGAGGCTGGGCCATCCTGAGAACTGTTACTGTCGGAAAATATTTCAAGCCAACTGTGAAATTGAACCGAGACCACCAGCCTCACAAGCGAGTACACTAACAACTACACTCCTGCGGCTCTCCTTTATATTGGGAATGTACATCTATTTTTGAAAGTAAGTTGAATGCATTTGAAAATAGATGTCTGCGAAAAATAATGAATATAAAAATGGAACGAATTCAGGAGAAGTGATGAAATCTGAGAAATCTCTGATCAACCACTAGTAACAACTGTTATAAGAAGGTTAAGATGGAGATATGTTGGACATACATTGAGAAGAAATGTCGGATCAACCACTAGTAACAACTGTTATAAGAAGGTGAAGATGGAGATATGCTGGACATACATTGAGAAGAAATGTCGGATCAACCACTAGTAACAACTGTTATAAGAAGGTGAAGATGGAGATATGTTGAACCGTGCATCCCTCCCTCCCCATCCATAACATACGGCTGACTAGCTCAGTTTATAAATAGACAATTCCTGTTTAGTAGTGGCTGGTTTTTACGTATGTTTGATAGAATAATGTACACTTTTTTGCAATTTACTCAGTTCTATGAGTCCATGGTATTCTCTTGGTGAATCATGTTAATAATACTAATATTCCTTAGTGTTAAACCTAATTTGTAACATAATATAACTAACCCTCTGTGAGTGCGGGCTCAATTTCGCGGGCTGGCAGAAAAGCCACAGGTTCCCAAGATTCACGGTGTTCGTGGCACCGAACCGAAGGGTTACGATGTCCATGGCACCGAGCCGAAGAGCTGAAAGCTCAAGTGCTTCTGGATCGGTAAAAACAAAACCATAATACAACCTTGATTTGGTAAATAAAATATGGAACTGCAAGTTATATAGTATTTAAACTAAATTACGAATTTTCAATTCAAATGTTGTATCAATCCTAACATATGCTAGCGAGAGTTGGAAAATGACTAAAGATATAGAAAGCAAGTTGAATGCATTTGAAAATAGATGTCTGCGAAAAATAATGAATATAAAATGGAATGAATTCAGAAGAAGTGATGAAATCAGAGACGTGTCTGGTCAACCACCAGTGACAACTGTTATAAGAAATAGAAGATGGAGATATGTTGGGTACACCTTGAGGAGAAATGATCAACGAATATCAAAGCAGGCATTGAAGTGGGATGTAAAGGGTTCAAGAAAGAGAGGTCGACCTAAGGAGACCATGAAACGAACTTTGCTGAGAGAGGTAGGAAATATCGGTCTCAGTTCCATGGAGGAGATTGAGCGAGTTGCCCAGGATAGAGCGGTATGGAGAAATTATAACGTATAACGGTACGAGAGGAATTATTATTATTATTATTATTGGTTTTTTTAAATGAATTCGTCTTGATACAACTATGATGGAATGCGAGGATAGTGAGACAGACTCAAAACATTTTTATAGGAGAAAAACAGAAGCCCTGACCTACACGTGTATGGTATCATACACAAAGTAGGGACCTACCAACAGAAGCCCTGACCTACACGTGTATGGTATCATACACAAAGTAGGGACCTACCAACAGAAGCCCTGACCTACACGTGTATGGTATCATACACAAAGTAGGGACCTACCAACAGAAGCCCTGACCTACATGTGTATGGTATCATACACAAAGTAGGGACCTACCAACAGAAGCCCTGACCTACACGTGTATGGTATCATACATAAGTAGGGACCTACCAACAGAAGCTCTGACCTACACGTGTATGGTATCATACACAAAGTAGGGACCTACCAACAGAAGCCCTGACCTACACGTGTATGGTATCATACACAAAGTAGGGACCTACCAACAGAAGACCTGACCTACACGTGCATGGTATCATACACAAAGTAGGGACCTACCAACAGAAGCCCTGACCTACACGTGTATGGTATCATACACAAGTAGGGACCTACCAACAGAAGCTCTGACCTACACGTGCATGGTATCATACACAAGTAGGGACCTACCAACAGAAGCCCTGACCTACACGTGCATGGTATCATACACAAAGTAGGGACCTACCAACAGAAGCCCTGACCTACACGTGTATGGTATCATACACAAAGTAGGGACCTACCAACAGAAGCCCTGACCTACACGTGCATGGTATCATACACAAGTAGGGACCTACCAACAGAAGACCTGACCTACACTTGTATGGTATCATACACAAAGTAGGGACCTACCAACAGAAGCCCTGACCTACACGTGTATGGTATCATACACAAAGTAGGGACCTACCAACAGAAGACCTGACCTACACTTGTATGGTATCATACACAAAGTAGGGACCTACCAACAGAAGCCCTGACCTACACTTGCATAGTATCATACACAAGTAGGGACCTACCAACAGAAGACCTGACCTACACGTGCATGGTATCATACACAAAGTAGGGACCTACCAACAGAAGCTCTGACCTACACGTGTATGATATCATACACAAAGTAGGGACCTACCAACAGAAGCTCTGACCTACACGTGTATCGTATCATACACAAAGTAGGGACCTACCAACAGAAGCCCTGACCTACACGTGCATGGTATCATACACAAGTAGGGACCTACCAACAGAAGACCTGACCTACACGTGCATGGTATCATACACAAGTAGGGACCTACCAACAGAAGCTCTGACCTACACGTGCATGGTATCATACACAAGTAGGGACCTACCAACAGAAGCTCTGACCTACACGTGTATCGTATCATACACAAAGTAGGGACCTACCAACAGAAGCTCTGACCTACACGTGCATGGTATCATACACAAGTAGGGACCTACTAACAGAAGCTCTGACCTACACGTGTATGGTATCATACACAAAGTAGGGACCTACCAACAGAAGACCTGACCTACACGTGTATGGTATCATACACAAGTAGGGACCTACCAACAGAAGCCCTGACCTACACGTGTATGGTATCATACACAAGTAGGGACCTACCAACAGAAGCCCTGACCTACACGTGTATGGTATCATACACAAAGTAGGGACCTACCAACAGAAGCCCTGACCTACACGTGTATGGTATCATACACAAGTAGGGACCTACCAAAAGGGGTTCAACGTTAGTCGTTCTTGTCAAAGATCAATTATATATCACAAAAAGAATGATAAAATTGATCGCGAAGAACGAACAGGAAGAAGAAGAAAAATGCGAGGTAACACGAGACGGTTGTGGTCGAATTTTCTAGAATTTTAATTTCAGTCCGCCCGCCTTATATTATCAGAGGCTACGGTTGTACACATCTTGAGAAGAAATGATCAAAGAATATCGAAGCAGGCATTGAAGTGGGGTGCAGGGGGTTCAAGAAAGAGAGGACAACTTAGGGAGACCCAGAAGTGAACTTTGCCGATAGAGGCAAGAAATATCTCTCTCAGCTCCATGGAGGAGATTGAACAAGTTGCCCAGGATAGAGCGGTAGGGAGAAATTGCTTGCAGGCCCTATGTAACGTATAACGGTAGGAGATAATTATTATTACTATTAATATTATTACATCTACTTTTGAAGTAGAGTTTGTTTATCGTATCTCAACGCCACATAGTCACGCCATCTTGCAATTCTATTTTTAGAATAATAAATAACAAAGACTCCAATGGCGGCAATATAAACATACTGCAAACATGTCACAATGAACACTAAATGAGAATTGTTCAACACAATCTTTCTGCCCACCTTATGCTACCAATGCTCAACCTGGACGCTAATTTCAAACTGCACCCAGTATGCAGACCTGAGAAGAAAGAGGTGGCCCACTTACACTACCGTCCAAGACAAACTGAATGACGTGGCTGATAATCTGACGCAGACGACTGTTTTTATTAGAGAATCCGAAATCTCAATCTAGTGAGAAAGCAGAAGAAGAAGAAAATGATATAAGAAAATTAGTCATGACAGAGATGAAGTGTCTACGCAGAATGCTGGGGCTAACAAGAAGGGACCGGTTTAGAAATGAAGACATCAGGAAAAAGTTGGTACAACATCAGTACTAGACTTCATCAAGAAACAACAAATTAAATGATTCGGCCACATAAGCAGATTACCAACAGACAGTGCACCTCCACAGAGATGAGGTGTCTTAGAAGAGCTGCAGGTCTGACAATAAGAGACAAAATTAGAAATGAAGAAATCAGAAGAAGACTGGATGTGAAACCAGTCATGCAATTCATAAAAGAACAACAGATTAAATGGTTTGGACAACTGACCAGAATGCCCTGGTATCGCCTACCACAGAGAGCCACACAGAAAAAGTATAATGAGTACAAGGCAAGAGGAAGACCACGCAAAGATGGAACGACGGCATCAAGAACAGCCTTACGAACATTAATATCAGCTTACAAAGTTCCTTAAAACAAGCACATACAAGATCACTACGTTTCACCCCAACACTTCTATAAAGAAGTCAATGGTGGAAGAGAAGAAAAGAAGTGCACCTCGAAGAGCAATGTTGCTCCGATACAATGGATACAAAGTAAAAGGCGGTCCTTGCAAAAGGTGGACATCAGAGATAACAGAAGCTACGAAATACACTATTTATGAAGCACACACAAAATCATGTTCTAGAAATCTCTTCTTCTCCTGACGCTCTGAGACAAAACAGGATTGAAAAAAAGAAAGAAAGAATGACAAAACAGACAAAGAAAACGTTTAAAGAAGTAACAAGAGAAGAAAAACGTGTTTTATGTATTGCCATTAAATCTCGTATTTCCACAAAAGGAACGCAAGAGAACATTTGCGTGTGTGAGATAAAGAACTCTTATGAAAAACGATATACGAGTTTTAGTAATCTTTTCAACAAACTCCAACAATTTATTGGCAATTAAAAAGATATACAGCTTTCAGTGGGGTTTGAACCGTGAACCTGTTAGCTAACAGCTAAGTTGCAGCACTATTCAGCTTCCATAATATAGTATTTTTCACTGCTCATTTCACATGTGTTTTCCTACGCTGTGGAATAATTAACCGCCCAGAACGAACAAAAATGTGCTTATGTCAGTGGAGTGAGTAAACACTGTGTGTGAAACCGCTTGATGAAAACTATACTCAACAACAGAAGTTTGTCAACATCCTAGCAAGTTTACTAAACCATCCATGGCTGCTAATGATGCATGGAAACTCACAGAAATTAATTCCCACTTCCAACAATTCCTTTGAAAAGTTTAAACCCCAGTTCTATCTTGCGGTTTTACGCTTAACTTCGCCTGAGACCAATATTATCTTAAACGATGAGGGTCTTTTTCTTTTCAGTGTTCAGGATGGGAGAAATACCGTAAACATCTTATTTTTTTCCCTGTTATTGCAAATAAACATAAACAAATGTTTACACACTGTAATGTTTACGTCAGAGTTGGTTGAAGTGCTCTAACAGCACCGACTGTTGTTTCGACATGAAATAAACAATGATTTTTTTTTTATTTTCGAGTAAAAATGTTCAAAGTCGAATAACTCATTACACTCAATAGGACTCATTACATCGACTTTTTTCATATTTCGTTGTCCTCCTTCAAGGTTTCTTCTTCTTCAGAGATTGATTAATTGATTGATAGTACCATCATCATTGCACTTCGGTGAGTAACCATGTGTGCTCCGATCTCTCTACTACACAGGAAGATCTCAGTTTCAGTGTACGAACTCCATAGCACCGGCGAGGGTCCCCGGTGTAATTTTGAAGATGGAGAAGATATTTCTGCAGGTATTTTAATTTTAATCTTTTCTAATGAGTTTTGTTCGAGCAGCGGCTTACCGGACTGATCTTCTCGATTTTGAAGTGTTAAGGGTTCTTTTACATGCTCAAGTTGAACATAGGACCTACGTTTTATCGTCCGTCTCCGATAGGATTAGGAACTCGATCTCCCCTACGATTCTTCTTCTTTGCGTTCGTTCTTTACGACCAATTTTAATCACTTTTGTGATATATTTGATCTTTGTCAAGAACGTGTATACGTTGCACATTGCTTTGGTATGCCCCTAAACGCATAGACTTCTACACGTTTAGGACACGTGCATTCGATTTCAGTCAACTCACCTACACTGAGATCAAGGACCTCTGGAAAAATCTCCAGATGGCTCCATGAGGGCGCGAACCTGGTACCGATGGCATGAGAGAGCAGCACTTAACCTGTACGCCACAGAGATATTGTATACATCCCCTATGCCACAGAGACATTGTATACATCCCCTATGCCACAGAGATATTGTATACATCCCCTATGCCACAGAGACATTGTATACATCCCCTATGCCACAGAGACATTGTATACATCCCCTACGCCACAGAGACATTGTATACATCCCTATGCCACAGACACATTATATGTATCCCCTATGCCACAGAGACATTGTATACATCCCCTACGCCACAGAGACATTGTATACATCCCTATGCCACAGACACATTGTATGTATCCCCTATGCCACAGACACATTGTATGTATCCCCTACGCCACAGAGACATTATATACATCCCCTACGCCACAGAGATATTGTATACATCCCCTACGCCACAGAGACATTGTATACATCCCTAAGCCACAGAGACATTGTATGTATCCCCTACGCCACAGAGACATTGTATACATCCCCTACGCCACAGACACATTGTATACATCCCCTACGCCACAGAGACATTGTATACATCCCCTACGCCACAGAGACATTGTATACATCCCCTACGCCACAGAGATATTGTATACATCCCCTACGCCACAGACACATTGTATGTATCCCCTATGCCACAGACACATTGTATGTATCCCCTACGCCACAGAGACATTGTATGTATCCCCTATGCCACAGACACATTGTATGTATCCCCTACGCCACAGAGACATTGTATACATCCCATACGCCACAGAGACATTGTATACATCCCCTATGCCACAGAGACATTGTATACATCCCCTACGCCACAGAGACATTGTATACATCCCTATGCCACAGAGACATTGTATACATCCCTACGCCACAGAGACATTGTATACATCCCTACGCCACAGAGACATTGTATACATCCCCTACGCCACAGAGACATTGTATACATCCCCTACGCCACAGAGATATTGTATACATCCCCTACGCCACAGACACATTGTATGTATCCCTATGCCACAGACACATTGTATGTATCCCTACGCCACAGAGACATTGTATGTATCCCTATGCCACAGACACATTGTATGTATCCCCTACGCCACAGAGACATTGTATACATCCCCTAAGCCACAGAGACATTGTATACATCCCTACGCCACAGGATATTGTATACATCCCTACGCCACAGAGACATTGTATGTATCCCTACGCCACAGAGACATTGTATACATCCCCTACGCCACAGACACATTGTATACATCCCCTACGCCACAGAGACATTGTATACATCCCCTACGCCACAGAGACATTGTATACATCCCCTACGCCACAGAGATATTGTATACATCCCCTACGCCACAGACACATTGTATGTATCCCTATGCCACAGACACATTGTATGTATCCCCTACGCCACAGAGACATTGTATGTATCCCCTATGCCACAGACACATTGTATGTATCCCCTACGCCACAGAGACATTGTATACATCCCCTACGCCACAGAGACATTGTATACATCCCTATGCCACAGAGACATTGTATACATCCCTACGCCACAGAGACATTGTATACATCCCTATGCCACAGAGACATTGTATACATCCCCTACGCCACAGAGACATTGTATACATCCCTACGCCACAGAGACATTGTATACATCCCCTACGCCACAGAGACATTGTATACATCCCTACGCCACAGAGATATTGTATACATCCCCTACGCCACAGACACATTGTATGTATCCCTATGCCACAGACACATTGTATGTATCCCTACGCCACAGAGACATTGTATGTATCCCTATGCCACAGACACATTGTATGTATCCCCTACGCCACAGAGACATTGTATACATCCCCTACGCCACAGAGACATTGTATACATCCCTATGCCACAGAGACATTGTATACATCCCCTACGCCACAGAGACATTGTATACATCCCTATGCCACAGAGACATTGTATACATCCCCTACGCCACAGAGACATTGTATACATCCCCTACGCCACAGAGACATTGTATACATCCCTATGCCACAGAGACATTGTATACATCCCCTACGCCACAGAGATATTGTATACATCCCCTACGCCACAGAGACATTGTATACATCCCCTACGCCACAGACACATTGTATGTATCCCTATGCCACAGACACATTGTATGTATCCCCTACGCCACAGAGACATTGTATGTATCCCCTATGCCACAGACACATTGTATGTATCCCCTACGCCACAGAGACATTGTATACATCCCCTACGCCACAGAGACATTGTATACATCCCTATGCCACAGAGACATTGTATACATCCCCTACGCCACAGAGACATTGTATACATCCCTACGCACAGAGACATTGTATACATCCCTATGCCACAGAGACATTGTATACATCCCTACGCCACAGAGACATTGTATACATCCCCTACGCCACAGAGACATTGTATACATCCCTATGCCACAGAGACATTGTATACATCCCCTATGCCACAGAGACATTGTATACATCCCCTACGCCACAGAGACATTGTATGTATCCCCATAAACAATGGAAGGGATTACGGGGTAAACTTATTTCTCTGTATTTTACCAAATATTTTTTTTTTTTAATGTTTAATCAACATTGAAGTGGCGTGTTGGACCGCTGGACGCTGCTGGATTTCTTGAGGTGGAGATCGGAGATTCTATGGACATGTCTGGAGCTCTCTCTCTCTCTCTCTCTTTGCCTTTTACCCTGATTGGGACATCGACCCTCAACCAACTCATGCCAAGTCTTCCTATTTCTAGCTATTTCCTGCAGCTCCCTCCAGCTCTTCTTTATATTGTTGATCTCCGCCTCCATATCTCGTTTCCATGTATTTCTCGGCCTCCCCTTCTTTCGCTGTCCCTGCGGGTTCAGGCTAGGTCCCTTCTTGTTATATTCCCTCAGGTTTTCGCAAAGTGTGTCCTATCCAGCGCCAGCGTCTTTTTAACCTGTTCGTTCACTGGAATCTGTCTTGTTCTCTCCATAAGTTCCTCATTTGTGACCCTATCATACCATCTTATTCCCTCTATTCTACGCAGACACCAGTTGATGAATGTTTGCAATTTATGTGTTATTGATTTAATTTTTCTCAATGTTTCTGACCCATACAGTAAAACTGCTTTAACATTGAAGATGTCGGGAGTGCTATGATGGAAGTTCTCATTTAACTGATTATTGATTTAATTTTTCTCCATGTTTCTGACCCATACAGTAAAACTGCTTTAACATGGAAGATGTCCGGAGTGCTATGATGGAAGTTCTCATTTAACTGATGCAAAACCACTAGGTTCGCTTCCGTATTGATATGTTTCCAGTGATTCCTGACTCAATGGAGGTGAGAAAGAGATAGTACCTAGACCTATCGGAGATGGACAGTAAAACGTATGTTGCCATGTTCAAGATGTGCACCTAAAAGAATCCCTGGCAGTTAAAAATTGCTAAGAATAGGCTGCAGAATTACAGCCAGGGCTTAATTCAGAAAAATGTAATTAATGAAAAAAAAACTGTTAGTATCTTCTAAATTACATCCAGATTTTGTTTTTTTTCCGATCCAGAAGCACTTGAGCTTTCAGCTCTTCGGCCCAGTGCCACGGACATCGTAACCCTTTCGTTCGGTGCCACGAACACCGTAAATGTGGAGAACCTGTGGCTTTTTATACCAGCCGAGGAATTGAACTCGCATTCACAGGGAGCTTGTCACCCGCCGTCCAACGTGCTACGAACACGCTGAGCAGGCAGGCATTATATCGAGATACGTCCCTGCTACCACAGAGTTCATCATCCCGTGTGAGAAAGAAATCAGAATAAACATGGTTATTCACCGAAGTTTATTGATAATGTTCTATCAATCAATCAATCAATCAATCAATCAATCAATCAATCAATCAATCAATCAATCAATTACTCTGGAGTTTCTGTAGCGTAGAGGTTAGACGCTCGTCTCTCGTAAGATAGGTACTAGGTTAGCGCCCTCGTGGAGCCATTTGGATATTTTCCCAGAGATTTCCGATCTCAGTTAAATGAGATCGAGTTTCTAGTCCTATCGGAGACGGACGATAAAACGTGGGTCCCGTGTTCAATTTCAGCACCTAAAAGAATCCTTTGCTGTTCAAAATCGTGAAGAGCAGACTGGAAAGCGTCTGCAGGGCCAAAATTCATTAGAAAAGATTAAAAGAAAATTCCTACAAAAATATCTTTACCATCTTAAAAATTACATCGGGGACTCTCGCCAGTGCTACGGAGTTCGTGCACTGCAGCTGAGATCTTTCTGTGTAAGAAAGAGATCGAAGCACACATGGTTTCTCACTTATATGTGGTCCTATCAATCAATAAATCAATCAATCTATCTATCTATCAACCAATCAAATATAACTAAATTTTCGTTGCTCTAAATTTGAAGTAGTCCTAGTATTTACCGCCCCTCCCCGCTTTGTTTAAATAAAAAGACTGATAGATTCAGACAGAGAGGATTTAGGTTCAAATCCTTCATGTGTGAAGACAAGTTTCGAAGAATAACCTTCTAATTAATCAATAATTTCACATCGTGTACCGACCGCACTTGAAAGTGGCACAATCGTTCCACCTATCAGTCTCACTTTCATCTTTCCCTTTGAAAGGAACAATTGAAGAGGTATAGCCCCTCTAAGATCTGGTATTATTCGCTAAAGTCCAGATCGATTGACTCCTGTTTCACGTCAACTTGTCGAACCTCTTGAAGTGATTTTCCCGACAACACGATCAAAGAGTTTCAAGTTAGTGAATAGAATGAGAACAAAAAAATTTATTGAAAATGTTAATCACAGTAGATATCTGTAGGAATTAACTTCAGAAATAGTCTTTTGTTTTTGCGTGGGTGCTTGTTTTGTTCATTTTACTGTGTGATTGAAAGACAGATAATCTGATTTGAAAATAGAATGAAACAGCAGATGGGAATTTAGAGAAGGTTTCACAAAACAATCACACTAAACATGAGACAGGTATGTCCATGTGAAGTAGGGGCCATCCTGACTGTATGGGCCTTCTTGAATGTATGGGCCTTCTTAAATGTATGGGCCTTCATTATTGAAGTAGGGGCCGTCCTTTACATTATAGTAGTTGTTGTTTTTATTAGTTATATGTTCCCATACTCCGTACTTTAATTGTATATATATTTCTCTGTGGCCTCGTTGATCACTCAGTCACATACCTCCATTACTGATTATTTAATTATGAGTTTCCTCTTTGATTATTCATGACGTCCTTTCCTTATAACGGTGTTAGTACGACGATGGTATTTACTAAAACATTTACTAGTCAACAGGAGACGTCAAGCAGACACAATTCCAAAGTGATCGTTGCATCGTATGTTTATTTATTTCATTGTGTGATGGTGACTTTACGGACAATACAACAACCATGTCCGTTTAACTACGCCGCTGTCTTTCTTTTTGGTTTACTAACTAACTCTAGCAACTGTTACTCTAAAATCGTCATTCCCTAGCTACACAAAAACGTCATTGTCTCGTAGTTATGTGCTGCACTTCTACTTAGAGAGGGCCCATACATTTAAGAAATGCCCATACATTCAAGAAGGCCCATACAGTCAGGATGGCCCCTACTTCACATGGAATAGAATAGCTCAAACGGAAGCAAATTTTATGAAAATAACACACACAAAAACACTATGCGTGATTGATTGTGGTTATTGCGTGATTGGTTGTTGGTTATTGGTTTATAAACTGACGTAACAGCACTTGGGGTATACGCATAGGTGCTCAGTCTCCCCTAACAGATTTCGAAGGGTATAATAATAATAAAGCCCAGGGGCGGCTCGTCAATAAGGGCCAGTGGGATCCGGCCCCACCAATAATCGAAAGGGGGAATAAGATCCCAGAATAGACAAATAATAGTAGATACTTCAAAACCCATGATTTTTCCGAAAACTTGTGTCTGGTCCCACCAAGAAAAATGACCATGAGCCGCCACTGATAAAGCCCATAACCCGTTAGGATCATAGGGGTGTCACTGTGGAGACATCAGCACAAAACGAGCGCCATGAATCTCTGTCTTCAACTCCTCGGGCGAGTGTGGAGAAACTCTGTCCCGACCAGCTCTTGATGTTGTCAAACCAGGATTTTCTCTGCCCTCCTTTCCTTTCTTCCACCCTACTCTGTTCCCTGTAGGATAGTCTTAGAGAGTGAGCTATGTCTCATCACATGCCCGAACTACGCAAGTTTACACCGTTTCACGATTGTCAAGAGTGGCACTTGTCGACCTGCAAGGTTGTTTATTTGGTCTCTTACATAAATATTCATCTTATGTTCTATGTAACTAATACGTACTACCCGTCTGTAAAACTTATATTCGAGGGGTATGCATACTGATGGTTCCTTTTGACTCGCTAGTTAAACAAACTTCTCGCTCTGCCCCTCAACCCTCCATCTCTCTACTCGTACAACGTATAATTCCAAACTCCCTAAATCGCTCTGTTAACTCAGCGTCTATTCTAATGTCCTCATCCAACAATAGGTTGTCAAGAGACTTAAGAACTTCCCCCTTATCCATCAGTTTTTTCAGTTTCAGTTTGGAATATCTTCATTGCACTCCGGACATGTCCATAGGTGCTCCGATCTCCAACAGCGTCCAGCGACTGACCGTACCAGCTCGATTTTGATTGACTCACGTACCTGTTATGCTGTTCTTTTCTTGCTACTCCAATCTTCGAACCCAGCTCCTGCAATCTAGTAGTTGACGTGGATTGGTTTAAATGAAAATCTTCTTTGCGGCCACACTCTATAAGGGCGTTCAAAATATCAGCTCTGTCCATCAGCTGGCCCTCTGATATGGTGGCAGAGCCAGCCAGTCTGTCTGCTCTCTCATTGCCAACAACACCCGCACCCGCACTAAACTCCCCAACAATAGATGCTTTTGTTGCAAGCCTGTCCACTCTCTCGTCGTCGCGAACACCCGCATGTCCATGACAGTAGATCCACGTGATCTTTGCCAAGAACGTGTATACATTGCATATTGGTTTGGTAGGCTCCTAAACGCATAGGCTTCTACACATTTAGGACACATGCATTCGATTTCAGCCAAACCTCCTTAGTCGCTTCTTACAACATGTGTGGCAGGTAACAGTGGTTATATTCTTTACACCCCAAATTTGGGCCCCAGTAACTACTCAGACTGCCTTTATTCCAAAGGCCTCAGTCAGTTTT
Organism: Arion vulgaris; assembly: GCA_020796225.1. Taxonomy (NCBI): domain Eukaryota; kingdom Metazoa; phylum Mollusca; class Gastropoda; order Stylommatophora; family Arionidae; genus Arion; species Arion vulgaris. The sequence continues at coordinate 6,792,200 of CM036755.1, forward strand.
CCTTCATGCAGTACTCGACCTATTATCTCCTCATACGTTTTCTTTATTAATTTGGTTATCTTCTATGTGACGCCATAATGCAATAGCAGGTTCCAGAGTGTTTCCTTATCTAGGCTATCAAATACCTTTTACATAATCAACAAAGTTGTTTTAGAGGGATGAGTTTCACTTGATTTCTCATCTCCACTATGATACGCAGAGTTGATATGTGTACCGTGTAAGAAGTGAATTTCTTCAATTCTGTTATACCCTTTGCTTGATAAAGACCTTTTCATCGAAACGTTGCTGTATATTGTTATTATTTTTGTATTTTGTAAAACTATAATAGTTTGTTATTACGTGTTTCGTCACACACATCAACCAATAACGTGGCCTGATGAGAACTTTGCCATCATAATCTCTCTCTCTTCCATAAACTAGACGTCCTCCTATCGCAGCGTCATGCTCAAATAATCTATCATATTCTGAATCCATCCCCTCCTTGTCTTCCTCTTCAATTCTTCACCTGGATGCCTACCTTCATATTTGTCTTCTCTAGTACTTCATGTGTTTTTTATGCTTTCAAAATACTTCAATTTTCACATTTTTTGTTTGTTTGTACGCATGAGTAGCATTAGTTTGGTAGCAAATGTGTTCCCGCTCCAACGAAAGGTAAATATATACCTCGCCGTTCAGAAAGCAATGGCAACCTAGTGAACGTATAAATGGTGCTTAGAAAATCAACATCTCGTTTACTCTTGTTGATGACGACGTTCTTTTATCCGATCCAGAAACACTTGAGCTTTCAGCTCTTCGGCACGGTGTCATGGACATCGTAACCCTTCAGTTCGGTGCCACGTACACCGTAAACCTGGAGAACCTGTGACTTTTCTGCCAGCACGCGGAATGGAACCGCACTCACAGGCGGCTTGTCACCCGTCGTCCAACACGCTACAAACACGCTGGGCAGGCGAACGGTGACATCTTGTAAACGATATGCTACTATTTTCAATTTTCAAAAAACATCACCCAGTTTTCTTTGATTTTCAATTTCTTCTCAACAGATCTGTATGTTCTCTTCTCAACAGATCTGTATGTTCTCTTCTCAACAGATCTGTATGTTCTCTTCTCAACAGATCTGTATGTTCTCTTCTCAACAGATCTGTATGTTCTCTTCTCAACAGATCTGTATGTTCTCTTCTCAACAGATTTGTATGTTCTCTTCTCAACAGATTTGTATGTTCTCTTCTCAACAGATCTGTATGTTCTCTTCTCAACAGATCTGTATGCTCTCTTCTCAACAGATCTGTATGTTCTCTTCTCGGTCCATGATATTCAGAGGCGTCTTCTTCTTCTGTTCTTTAATCCTGTTTTCACTCAAGCGTTAACATAAGAAGAGATTTCTAGAACGGATTGTTGTGTGTATTTCACCATCTGTGTTATTTCTGAGGTCCACTCTTGCGTTGACGATCTTTTGCTTTGTATCCACTGTATCCCCTGTATCCACTTTTTTTTTTTTTCGATCCAGAAGCACTTGAGCTTTTCAGCTCTTCGGTTCGGTGCCATGGACATCGTAGCCCCTTCGGTTCGGTGCCAAGAACATCGTAAATCTGGGGAATCTGTGGCTTTTTCTGCCATCCCGCGAAATTGAACCCGCACACACAGAGGGATAGTCACCCGTAGTCCAACGCGCTACGAACACTCTGGGCAGACGGGCAATACTGTATCCACTGTATCAGAGCAACATTGCTCTTTGAGGTGAACTGTCTGTTGGTAATCTGTTTGTGTGGCAGAACCATTTAATGTGTCTACCCTAGTAAATAAAAAGCGACACAGAAATCGAATGTGCTCGCCTACTTGTAGGCGCAGAACTGATACAACGTACAATCGCTCTTTCGATCAGATCACATACAGATCACAAAGAGTGGTTTAACAAGCAGTCGATATGGAGCGTTCAAAGAGGAATGGGTCTTGAACCGATATACAGGGTGTTCAACTTAAAAGCAGCCCTTGAAAAATAGAAATTTGCCAGGTACGCATTGTATCTTGTCTATTTACTATTTAAACCGGTTCTGACTAGCTTGTCCTACGTCACATTTGTTCATCGCCCCTTCCGCACTACAATTACACACCATCACACAACCTTGACCTATACTACGTCATAACTGAACCTTCTCATTCCCATACATATATGCCAGATTAGCTCCATTCACAGGCTGCTTTTAAGTTGAACAACTTGTATTAAAACTTGTACACTTTTCCCTAACGTAATTTCGCTATATTCTGTCCAACACTAAATTATACGTCCTCATCATCATGTGCTGTGCCGGCTGGTGTAGGCGATCATGGATCTTCACAAATCTCTGCCGTTGGTGTTTGCTATCATTTCAGATGTTGACGCTCTACCGTGCTCTCTCTCTCTCTGTCTTCCTCTGTCTTGTCTATCCTCGATTTTTCCGGTTGTCACAATGTGTTCTAAACCTCCCATCCTCATCATATAATTATAAGTAAACATCAAATGTGAGAAAATTTGGGGGGAAAAAAAGAAAGAAAAGACAATGATAAAAAAAAAAAGTTGCAGCTGGGACAAAGATAAGAAAAGAGATTTATTGAAAACAAAAATTTATCCTTCTTCTACAAACTTGCACACCGACCGAGTGATTACAGGGGCCCAAATTTGGGGTGTCAAGAATAGAACCACTGTTACCTGCCACGCATGTCGTAAGAAGCGATTAAGGAGGTTTGGCTGAAATCGGATGCACGTGTCCGCTAGGAATGCTAACCCGAAACAAATGCTTGTAGAAAACGGATGCACCGTAAGGCGCATAACATGATGCGGGACCCCACACAATGAGGAATGGGATAACGGATTCTACGGTCGCCAATCTGCCTCGGAGATTTAGCCACGCAATTCGAATGTCAGACCTACCATCACGAGGGTGGCCAAAACTTACTGCGGGAAGAGGTCGGCACAAACAGGGAAGCAGAAATCATAGGAATTATATCCTACAGAACTGCCACCATTATGCAAACTTGAGAAGAAAGAGGTGGCCCACTTACACTAGCGTCCAAGACAAACTGTATGGCGTGGTTGATAATCTGAGACAGACGACTGTCTTTACTAGAAATCGAAATCCCAATCTAGTGAGAACACAGAAGACAAACTGTATGACGTGGTTGATAATCTGAGGCAGACGGCTGCCTTTATTAGAGAATCCGAAATCCCAATCTAGTGAGAACGCAGAAGACAAACTGTATGACGTGGCTGATAATCTGAGGCAGACGGCTGCCTTTATTAGAGAATCTGAAATCCCAATCTAGTGAGAACGCAGAAGACAAACTGTATGACGTGGCTGATAATCTGAGGCAGACGACTACCTTTATTAGAGAATCCGAAATCCCAATCTAGTGAGAACACAGAAGACAAACTGTATGACGTGGTTGATAATCTGAGGCAGACGACTGCCTTTATTAGAGAATCCGAAATCCCAATCTAGTGAGAACGCAGAAGACAAACTGTATGACGTGGCTGATAATCTGAGGCAGACGACTGCCTTTATTAGAGAATCCGAAATCCCAATCTAGTGAGAACGCAGAAGACAAACTGTATGACGTGGCTGATAATCTGAGACAGACGACTACCTTTATTAGAGAATCCGAAATCCCAATCTAGTGAGAACGCAGAAGACAAACTGTATGGCGTGGCTGATAATCTGAGACAGACGGCTGCCTTTATTAGAGAATCCGAAATCCCAATCTAGTGAGAACGCAGAAGAAGAAGAAGAAGAAGTAGAACTTACAAAATTTAGCAAGGAAACAAAAATGTGATTGAAAAATATGTTTTTGGTTCTTCGTCTTATCGCTCCATATCGATCACTTGTTAACCACTCTGTGTGATTTGTATGCGATCTGAGTCTAAGAGTGATGACATGTTCTTGCCAGTTATGCACCTACAAGTAGGTCAGCATATCCAATATCTGCGATGCTTTTTATTTACTAGAGAAGCTTCCCTACGCCCCTACCCCATTCGCCTCTTACGACATGCCTCGTATTACTACTCTTTACTCTAAGTGGTTCGGCCATCTAATGAGAATGAAACCACATTTACTACCATCACGTGCCTACAATAATCGACACTCAGGGCGCAGAGCACGAGGCAGGCCAAGAACACGATGGATAGATAACATCTCAGAGTCCCTGCGAAAGCATGGACTGACAACGTTAAGCGCAACACACCTGGCACAAGATAGAAAACTAACTCTCCCACGGCGCTTCACGGCAAATGTGGTCAAGATAAGATAAGATAAGATAAGATAAGATAAGACTCCCCTTGCGAGCCCCAGCAAAACACTGTCGAATTGTTTGTTAATAACTGCAGTCGATATTATTTGGTGAGATGAATTATAAAAGATATCAGAAAATAAAAAAAAACTGAAAGCGATTTAAGACGGTGACGAGCAATATATGAGCAGTATAGCATGTTCTCTTAAGCATGCAGGTCATGGAAATCTCATTAGTACACACAGAATTAAACGGAAATGATATTTAAACTGGTGAATATTCTGAAGTCCAGCACTTAGTTATGTATGGAACAACTTTTGTTAAATGACCCAGAAGAAGGGGAGGTAAGAGGCCGGTCATGTTTCCGGAAACAGAGCTAATTAAGTTTGTTCCAAGATGGCGTTTCTTCTGTTGATATCAAAGCTAAGGTTGAACATGGCGCGGATTTTAAAAGTGTTATCTGCACTTTTCTTAAATTAATATTAATGTGCAGCAATTATGAAAACGAAATTGGGGAAACGTTGCGATCAAGCGAAACAAACTTCTACATTTACTATTCTTTGTCGATTGAAAGACGTTGAGTATGGTTGGACACACGCAAAAATACTTTGCTTTTTTAAAGTAATCGTGAAAACACACAAATAAAATTCAAGCTGTCATTAGAACATAGCATTTTATCTTCATCAATTTCAGGTCAACTTCAGAAATTCGGTCACGCACGAGCTGTGTGCTTCCGTCAAGAAAAATAACCGTGTCATTACACATGAGTAGTTGGAGCATGTCTTAGGATATTGCGTCGTTTTGAAGTCATTAAGGGGATGTTGTGCAAATGTCCAGGAGAGGGAGATCTTGATCCGTCGCAATGTTTTGACTATCAGGTCTGGGGTTTTTTACACCTGACCCTGTTACCTTTAATGTCTTTATGTAGTTTCTTAAGTACTACAAACGATACCAGTTGTTTTACAAAGTGGAAACACATGTTCTCATTTCACATACACGAAAATACACGCCCACACACACATAAAGTATGGACAGAGCCGATGTCTTCAGTGTGATACGCTCTCATTTATGTGATATGGACGAGTCTCAGATAGTAAAGGGAATGTGAGAATTAGGAGTTAAGTTTAGATATGCCAGACTTCGTGGTAGAGATATACTATAGCTCGTTCCAAAATTCGTGATCACACTAAGGTTTAATTTGTACCAAATCTATCTGATGGATACAAGTAATTTTTTCCATGCAGTCTTATATATCTCACGACGTTACGAATCCATGTTTAACTAATTGGTAGGTAGCTTAGTTGATGCAAAAACGTTTTTGTTATATAATTTTGCATAAGCACAACAAAATGATTATCAAAGTTTAGAACTTACAGTAATACACAAAATAGTGGGGAATGATTGCAAAGGCGTATTCCTATTACATAGTATAAAAAGAAAGGTTACATAATGAACAAATGATACCTTCCACTTGTATAAATGAAAGTAAATGTTGCTTACATACGCCAATGACAGTCGGTAGGATACATTGTGAACTGATTAATTCCACGGGATTCCGATTTTGACATGCACTGAATTGCATTTGGAACACGGAAATGCTTAGTTATAGACAAACTTGACAATCGTACTGCTAAACTTCGACAAGTATACCAGATTAACATCGCGGTAAATTTAGTAATAACATATAATAAAATTCTTACAGAACTAAAGGTTTGGGTATACAAAAAATACTTTTGGAACGTCGTCACTGTTACCTATATAAAAATGTAAAAATCAAGAATTTCTGTCAAGTGGATGATTTTATATCGGTCGGTAAAGATGATCACGAATTTTGGAACGAACTCGTATAATCAACTTCTCATGGGTACGGTGAGCATTGGAAGTTAAGTTTGGACATGCCAGACAGTGTTGTCTTCGTGATAGAGAGAGAAGATATAGTAATCAACTTCTCATGTGTACGGTGAGCATTAGAAGTTAAGTTTGGACATGCCAGACAGTGTTGTCTTCGTGATAGAGAGAGAAGATATAGTAATCAACTTCTCATTTTACGGTGAGCATTGGAAGTTAAGTTTGAACATGCCAGACAGTGTTGTCTTCGTGATAGAGAGAGAAGATATAGTAATCAACTTCTCATGTGTACGGTGAGCATTGGAAGTTAAGTTTGGACATGTCAGACAGTGTCGTCTTCGTGATAGAGAGAGAAGATATAGTAATCAACTTCTCATGGGTACGGTGAGCATTGGAAGTTAAGTTTGGACATGTCAGACAGTGTCGTCTTCGTGATAGAGAGAGAAGATATAGTAATCAACTTCTCATGGGTACGGTGAGCATTAGAAGTTAAGTTTGAACAAGTCAGACAGTGTTGTCTTCGTGATAGAGAGAGAAGATATAGTAATCAACTTCTCATGTGTACAGTGAGCATTAGAAGTTAAGTTTGAACATGCCAGACAGTGTTGTCTTCGTATAGTAATCAACTTCTCATGGGTATGGTGAACAAATACATTTTTAGGATCGTTGCTGCAGCGGAGGACAGAACACGCATGGAAATGCAAAATGTGCCTGACGTCGATCGGATAACATAACATAACAAATCACAGATAAAGTATCTAAGCTTCGGCGCACATACCGCCACAATCAGGATTCCAAAAATTATTTACAGAAATAAGATCAAAGAATAGACAGTGGACGGAAACAAGAAAGAAATGGAAGATCACAAATGCACATCAAAGAGAAATTGAGGCAGAATATTCTTAGCACGAGGAACGTTTCCAGTGTAACTTTATAGATCTTGATAAAATATTTTGCTAATATTTTTATAGTAATAATTTCAATGAACATTTTTGTTGTCCGTGTAGCTACGCTTGCCCATTTTTATTTTAGTTCATTTACATTTACTAGTCCATTTACGTTTACTAGTCCATTTACGTTTACTAGTTCATTAACGTTTACTAGTCCATTTACGTTTACTAGTCCATTTACGTTTACTAGTTCATTAACGTTTACTAGTTCATTAACGTTTACTAGTTCATTTACGTGCTAAAATTAAATATGAGACTTCTTTCTTCTGCGTTCTCACTAGATTGGGATTTCGGATTTTCTAATAAAGACAGTCGTCTGCCTCAGATTATCAGCCACACCATACAGTTTGTCTTCTGTGTTCTCACTAGATTGGGATTTCGGATTCTCTAATAAAGGTAGCCGTCTGCCTCAGATTATCAGCCACACCATACAGTTTGTCTTGGACGCTAGTGTAAGTGGGCCACCTCTTTCTTCTCAAGTCTGCATACTGTGGGCAATTCTGTAGGATATAATTCCTATGATTTCTGCTTCCCTGTTTGTGCCGACTTCTTCCCGCAGTAAGTTTTGGCCAACCTTGTGATGGTAGGTCTGACATTCTTACTGCATGGCTAAATCTCTGAGACAGATTGGCGAACATAGAATCCGTTATCCCATTCCTCATTGTGAGGGTCGTTGCACCATGTTATGCGCCTTACGGCCTGGTGCATCCGTTTTCTGCAAGCATTTGTTTCGGGTTAGCATTCCCTAGCGGACACATGCATCCGATTTAAGCCAAACCTCCTTAGTCGCCTCTTACGACATGCGTGGCGGTAACAGTGGTTCTATTCTTGACACTCCAAATTTGGGCCCTGGTAACTACTCCGGCGAAATATGACTAATATTTTCAATAGACTAAACTTGTTGTCACCTATATATCATTTCTAGTCAACACGATTGGCTTCATTCCAAAAGCTTCACTACATATGGCCTGGTCCCCCTTTGCAGAAATGGCATGCCACCTACCACAAGTATTGCACAAAGCACGAATTCCGTAGTTCCGGCAACAATCCTAGAGGTTTCTGAATAAATATTAACAGAACAATTGCCAAATCTTCTTCTAATGCCTCTAGATCAGTGGTCATGACTTTTGTTTTTGTAATTTGCCGGCTACGAATTCAAATGTAGTCATAACGCCTAATGTAGCATCTCTGACCGATTTTTGCGTGAAGGCTTGTTTTTTTCAATATCTAGTGTCAATCGCCATTAAGCCGAGTCTTACTTCAACTTCAGAAGTACATGTAATTTAGATCCCGAAGTAGAAGAGCAGGGTCTCATGAAGTTCAATCACGTAACGTGCACACAATGAGAATTTGCACGGTGTGCGTTCATTAGCGTAGCGTGTTATCAAGTTCTCTATCAATAATGCCACCTCCCCCAACATTACCTCTAATTAAATACAGAAGTTGGGATAGAGCAGGACAAGGACATGTGGAGCAAGAGATAAGGAGCAGAAGGTGGCGATGGATAGGATACACACTGAGAAACCCGATAACAGCATCACAAGACAGGCTCTCCGATGGATTCCTCAGGGCAATATAGATAGGGGAAGACACAGGAACACCTGGAGATGAGTTTTAGAGACGGAATACAAGATAATGGGGAGAGAGTGGAGAGATCTGGAAAGGATGGCCTTGGATAGGCGGACTTAGAAGGCCTTGGTTGCGGACATATGTCTCGCTAGGGGTGAAGGGTGAAAGGTGAAAGGTGAAGGGTGAAAGGTGAAGGGTGAAGGGTGAAAGGTGAAGGGTGAAAGGTGAAGAAGTGAAGACGTAGAGGTACCTTTTTTTTCCCTCGAGGTAAATAGGAACTTACGGTGTTAGATCTGTACTTTGCATTTACCGTCGGCACACGATGGGTGATGTGGACAGCATCACGTCTGTCAACTTTACTTCTCAGTGCTTTTCCTGCTACCCAATTGAGGCTGAGGGCAACCTGAAAGGGTTACTGTCGAAAAAATTCAACATCCACCTGTGGAATTCAACCTAGACCACAAGCCGGGCTCACTAACAACTACACCACTGTAGTGTTCATCCCCTTACCTGTGAACCTAAACCACAAGCCGGGCGCACTAACAACTACACCACTATAGCTTTCATCCCCTTCCCTGTAGTCATGCTAAACCTGTAAACGTATTATAAAATGGTGAAACACGTAAAAAATAAAATACTCTAGTTTTACATAATACAAAAACAATGACAATACACAGTAACGTTTCGAATAAAAGGCCTTTATACAGCAAAGGATGCAACAGAGCAGACAGGCTAGCATCAACAGTATCGATTGTTGGGAAGTTGAAGATGGATAAGGGAAATGTTCTTCAGTCTCTTCACTACTGTCTGGTGGATGAGGACACTAATATCGATGTTGAATCGATCAAGCGATTTAAGCAGTTTGGAGTTACCCGTTGCACAAGTAGAAATGGATGTCTGTGTGCCAGAGTTAGGAATGTGTTCAGCGAGCCACAGGAACCATCAGTATGCATACTCTTTAATATCTGTTGGGGGAGATTGAGCACCTATGGGTCTGATCGGAGTACAATGACGTCAGTTTAGTAGCCAATAACAACAGAAATGAATTTCTTCACTTTACACACGACACAGAACATAAAGAAGAAGAAAATAAAATTCAAACTCCCTAAAATAAAAATCTTTGACTAAAAACGAATAACGAAATAAATGAAAAAAGGAGAAGAGGAAAAAGAAGATACACAATAAAAATCAAATATAGATATATAACATATATACATTTAACATATACACATATAGAATATAGAGCATGAGAAAAAAATGTACTAAGAAGCATAGAAATGATAGAACAAAATTATTTGCTTTTTTTCTTTTAGATCTCGGTCACATCTTCAAAATGTATGTCTCAGTTCTGCGTCCTGTGACCAGATCCGTGTTTGGGAAAGGGGGGGGTGGGGTGTTGTAAACTGGACAGAGGTCTTTACTCTAAGCTAGCACTGTCAAACGCGACGTCCTCAGGCGCCACGGCGGTTTTGTCATACAATCATGGCGCCCTAGTGTATTCTGTCAGCTTCTACCGCTAATCGAATTTCAAAAATCTTCTTATATAGATGAGAATCTTCTTCACCCTTTGCTCCTAGGGAAGCATGAGGTGTACAACCTAGGCCTTCCAAGACAATCCTTTCCATATTTCTCCACTCTCTCTCCATTTTTTGGCATTCCGTCTCCAATTCCCGTCTCCACGTGTTCCTGGGTCTTCCCCTACCTCTATTGCCCTGGGGTTCCATCGGAGAGCCTGTCTTGTGATGCTGTTAGGGGTTTCATCAGTGTGTTCCTGGGTCGCATCATGGGTCGCATCATGGGTCGCATCATGGGTCGCATCATGGGTCGCATCATGGGTCGCATCATGGGTCGCATCATGGGTCGCATCATGGGTCGCATCATGGGTCGCATCATGGGTCGCATCCTTGTGGAGTTCTTCTTCTTCCTCTGGTGGCGAGCTATGAATTTCCCTGGTTGCCGTTGCTGTAGCCATCTAGTGTTTTTACGGGTGTGGTAGCTAGCCTCACGTCCTGCCTCCTGGTCGCCTCTTACGACATGCGTGGCAGGTAACAGTGATTCTATTCTTTACACCCCAATTTGGGCAACGGTAACCACTCAGGCGGAATTTCCAGAAAACTAACTATTTTTTCATGTTTTTCTAGCACTTTCATGTTTTTCTAGCACTTTCATGTTTATCCTAGCACTTTCGTGTTTTTATCTAGCCCTTTCACGTTTTTCCTAGCACTTTCATGTTTTTCCCTAGCTCTTTCATGTTTATCCTAGCACTTTCATGTTTATCCTAGCACTTTCATGTTTTTCCTAGCACTTTCATGTTTTTCCCTAGCTCTTTCATGTTTATCCTAGCACTTTCATGTTTTTCCTAGCACTTTCATGTTTTTCCCTAGCTGTTTCATGTTTATCCTAGCACTTTCATGTTTATCCTAGCACTTTCATGTTTTTCCCTAGCTGTTTCATGTTTATCCTAGCACTTTCATGTTTATCCTAGCACTTTCATGTTTTTCCCTAGCCCTTTCATGTTTTTCCCTAGCCCTTTCATGTGTTTTCCTAGCACTTTCAAATGGACAATGTTTCGTGTTTGTGCAATCTTGTATTATTATGTAACCATTCTACTGCCCTCTAACCCCGCCCTTGTCCTTATCACTCACGAAAGTGTGGACATCTTAATTATTGTTATCATTATTAGTAGTACCTTAAGTCGGAGAAGGCTTGCCTTAATGATTGTGGAGACTGATGATAAGGAAAGTCAGCCTTCACGTAAAATCTAGTCAGAGATGCACCATAACTATGGTTGTATACATAGCGGACGAAAGAAAAACGGAAGAAGGTAATGGTGGTATTGCAATCGTCATAAGGTGCTCGGACCTTCACGACCATCAGTAAGATGCGCTCTAACACATAGAAACGTTTCGCAGCACTGCTCTAAACTAATGAACATCAGCAACTAGATTGCAAGAGATTGGATTGAAGATTGTAGGTGTCAGAACAGACCAGCGCATCAGGCTTGCAGGAAGGTTCATCAAGCAATATCGAACTGGTAAGGTTAGTCTCTGGATGCTGTTGGGGATACTGCGAAGGTGATTGAAGCAGCTATGGACATGTCCGAAGTGCAATGATGATGTTACACACTGGAGATACTGAGAAGGAGATTGGAGCACCTGTGGACATGTCCGAAGTGCAATAAAAATATTACACACTAAAACCTGGACAGTATGTGTTCAACTGTCTGTATTCTTATTCCACACGGTCACTCGTTTGCGTAAGCAGCCCTTAATAATTATAAATAACAATCCGTGATAATTGCTGGAGCGAGCTTCTCAATGCGCCTTGTGTTTCTTTCTTTTCTCCAGTCCTGATTTGCCTCACAGCTTCAGAGTAAGAAGAGATTTCTAGAACAGGCTTTTGTGTGTGCTTCCCAAATAGTGTTTTCGCCCCTCTGTTATCTCTGAGCTCCACCTTTTGCGTAGCCGACCGACCTGTTGATATTCGTATTCACTGTATCGAATGTATTCACTGTCGATGTATTCGACAAGTAACTGATTACTGCACTTTGTGGTGCATTGTCTGTTGGTAATCTGCTAATGTAATCGAACGATTTAATTCTAGCTACTTATCATTATTTCTCTAACCCTGTAGGCTTCGACTTCTTTCCTACATAAGAAAACCTCAGAGGCAGTACACGAACTTCTTAGCACCGGCGAGGGTCCTGATGTTATCTGCCGATTCTGAAAATCTGCAGGTTTTTATTTTTAATATAAAATATATGTTTGTATCTTTCATCGACTTTTAAGTCTCATCATCGACTTTTAAGTCTCATCATCGACTTTTAAGTCTCATCATCGACTTTTAAGTCTCATCATCGACTTAAGTCATCATCGACTTAAGTCTCATTATCGACTTTAGCTCATATCGCTTAAGTCCTCTCGACTTTATCTCATCATCACATTAAGTCATATGACTTTAGCTCATCATCGACTTTTGCAATCGACTTAAGTCTTTTCAAAGTCCATCAGACTTAGTCATCATCGACGTTTAAGTCCATCATCGCTTTTCAGTCTTCAAAATGCTATCTGGCGACTTTGCCACCCCAGACAGTCCTCCGGATTTTCTTCTCTCCAATAGGACTATAACCCTTATCTCACCTATCTTGATCAAACCATCGTTCATCCTGAGTCCATATTGTCTTTTAATTTCAAATGTCAATTGTCCTTGAACTTCATGAAGGGGACCTACGCTTTGTCATTCGTCTCCAATAGGACTAGAAACTATATCTCACCTACTATGAGATCAAGAACCAGTCTTCTTCTTCTTCTTTGCGTCCGTTCTTTACGACCAATTTTAATCACTCTTTGTGATATGTTTGATCTTTGCCAAGAACGTGTATACGTTGCACATTGGTTTGGTGGGCCCTAAACGCATAGACTTCTACACGTTTAGGACATGTGCATCCGATTTCTGCCAAACCTCCTTAGTTGCCTCTTACGACATGCTTTGCAGGTAACAGTGGTTCTATTCTTTACACCCCAAATTTGAACCCCGGTTACCACTTGGAGTTAATCTCGCTATAAATATTTGTCAATGCGGATAATATAAGCGAAAATAATGTTACAAGGGAGCTAACAATGTAAATATTTGTGTCTTGCGCAATATTGCAAAGTGAAGTTGTAGAACTTGTATTGCCTTACAATTATATAAAATACAAGTTTTATAAATGCAATTTTTAATTTTGGGCAAGGCATACATTGGAACCCACAGGGACAGTGAAAGAAGGGGAGGCCTAGAAATACATGGAGACGGGATTTTTAGGCAGAGATCAACAATATAAAGAAGAGCTGGAGGGAGCTGCAGGAGATAGCTAGAGATAGGAAGAGTTGGCATGAGTTGTTTGAGGGCCTATGTCCTTATCCCGGTTAATAAGGCAGATAGAGAGAGAGAGAGAGAAGGCATACATATTGACATTGATGCCCAGCAGTAGAAAACTAAGATGGCTAGGACATGTGAGAAGAAGGAAACATAATTTGGGGTCTTCTTTCTTTCTGTCTTTCTTTTCACCATCCTGTTTTGCCTCACATCTTTAGTTAAAGAATTTCTAGAACGGGCTTTTGTGTGCACTTCATAAATAGTGTCTTTCGTCGCCTCTGTTATCTCTGTCATCTTTTGCGTGGCCGGCCTTTTGCTTTGTTTTATTTTTATTTTTGAAAAAGTCTCTGTGGGTAAATAGTTAATCCCTTGCATTGCGTTACAAAGGTCGTAGGTTCGAATCCGGATCGTGCCGTTCTATTCTTGAGAGCATTGTTTCCAGAGACCACTATGATTATTGAATGAGCTAGGATGTTCTCTTGGTGATCTGGGTTCAGCTCTCGCAATGAGCGTGGAATTTTTCCCGACCGCGACGGCTCTCAGGTCGACCCAGCCTCAACTGGTAACAGACTCTGGGAAAGTAAAGGCGGCCGGCGTGATGCTGACCACATCACCCATCGTGTGCCGACGATCAATAAAAAATACAGGCCTAACACTGTATTGACCTATATACCACGAGGTATGAAAGGGTTCCTTTTTTCGGATGTTCTCTCGTTTTATGTAATACTTTCGGCATATGTTGTGTCGTTTCTGCAGAGAGGGGCTGAATCATAGGGGGTAAATCCCAGTGCACTATAGTCAATCCTTACTTTACACTTTTTTATACTTAAATTAAGTAGTTATTGTTTATTGGTTATTAGTTACTAAACTGGTGTCATTTCACTCCGGGCAGATCCATAGGGCTCAGTCTCCTCAACAATCGAAGAGTTTGAGTACTGATGGTTCCGTGGCTCGCTGATTAAGCACGCCTCTCACTCTGCCTCTCAGGTATCCAGTTTGATTTGAACAACGGGTAACTCCAAACTGCCTAAATCGCTTGATCGATTCAACATCGATATTAGTGTCCTCATCCAACAGAGAGTCTCGAAGAGACCGAACAATATCCCCCTTATCCATCTTCAACTCCCCAACAATCGATACTGTTGATGCAAGCCTGTCCGCTCTCTCATTACCGTAAACACCCGCATGCCCAGGACAGTATATCCACGTAAGCCTCTGGAGGTTAGAAACTTCTATAGACGACATCCACTCATACCAAAACCTGCCCTTCTGGATCTTGTGAAGCATCGACTGAGAGTCAGGTACAACAACTGCCCCAGTAAATGAAGTCCCAGAGATCTAATAGAAGGCAGCAGTAACGGTCTCAACCTCCATCCTCATACTAGAAGTAGTTGTCCTGTATGCCCCACTTCGCTCTGCAACATAAATTAAGTAATGCATTTCTTCAGTAGATTGCGTAGCAGAATCGAAACAATATATTATTTGTTCTATATTTTGCCAGGATTCTGATATTATCATCGTAGTTGTGACTGACATCATTCCAGAAATGTGGTCGATATGGGGCGATCGAAGAAGAAGAAGTCCAGAAATGTGGTCGATATGGGGCGGTCGAAGAAGAAGAAGTCCAGAAATGTGGTCGATATGGGGCGGTCGAAGAAGAAGAAGCCCAGAAATGTGGTCGATATGGGGCGGTCGAAGAAGAAGAAGAAGCCCAGAAATGTGGTCGATATGGGGCGGTCGAAGAAGAAGAAGCCCAGAAATGTGGTCGATATGGGGCGGTCGAAGAAAAGAAGCCAGCAATGTAGTAGTGATGTTATTTATACCAGGAGATAATGATCAATAAGATATATTTCTAGTAAAATGCAGCAAGGAAGGAATGACTAGGCTATAATAAAATCTTAGCAAGTCTAGGAGAAAGGAAAAAAAGTGTACCTAAAAAATTGGACGCAATTTGGAAATGTATTGTGAAAGTAAACATCACGTGATATCCGGGGTATTATTCAACGATGAACTGATTGGAGGGTTGGTAACAAAGCATTTTTAATAATGACGATGAATTTAAGACAGATAGAAAAATTCCATGTTTACTATTTTATGGAGCCATGTTCGAGAAGAATGACTCGATTGTACTGTGCAGCCTGGTAAACAAGGGAAGTAAATTATTGGTAGGTTGAAATAAATAGACCAATGAAATTAGTTGAGTTTTAATGAGTGTAGTATTTTGAAATAAACAACTCCTATCTAGATCTTTAGGGAGTATAGATTGCGTAATGCCAGCCTGGTATAAATACTCGGGATGGAATTCAAACAGCAGGTTGAAACGACACTGCGGACAAGTGTTGTTGTGGAGGGAGCTCGAGCAGAGCCGACCCTGTGATGTATAGAGAAATTATAGCAATCCAGTGGTCATGGAAGATTTGATGGACCAGTAGGGATTTTGGTTCTGGTAGGCCTACGTAGATATTTAAGACAGTGTACAATTTTCGGTCGAGTCATGGGATCTCTAGAGATTTGTTGATTTGGTGGGATTGTTGTTTTTAATTTCATGTAAAAATAGAATGATGAAGTTCTCAGCAAGGTTTGCAGAGAGTAATTAAAATTTGATTAACTTCCATCGGAGATATTGGCATTTGTGAATTGATTTCTGGTGACAGTGATTTTATAGATTTTACAGCAGCAGAAAGAGAACTTTTCAAGAAAACTGCAGAATCTTAGTCTGATATAGATTACCAGTAGTGCCGTGGTCAAACAGATAGGATAGTAAAAAAGAGAGTATTCATTGACTCATAATAAAAGTCAATCATCAGCATACCTCCTGTTGATGTTACAGATATATTTGTGTGGTTTCCAGACATTGCAACGCCTTCTGTCCAGAAATGTAGTCGATATGGGGCATTCGAAGAAGAATCCCAGCTTCTTCTTCTTCTTTGCGTTCGTTCTTTACACCAATTTTAATCACTCTTTGTGATATGTTTGATCTTTGCCAAGAACGTGTATACGTTGCACATTGGTTTGGTAGGCCCTAAACTCATAGACTTCTACACATTTAGGACACATGCATCCGATTTCACCCAAACCTCCTTAGTCGTCTCTTACGACATGCGTGGCAGGTAATAGTGGTTCTATTCTTTACACCCACAATTTGGGCCCCGGTAACCACTCGGGCGAGAATCCCAGCAATGTGGTTGATATGGAGCACTGTAAGAAGATGAAGTAACCTAGAAAAATGTGTGGTGACTTTATAGTCAAACGTATGGTCAAAAGTCTACCTGAAACTTTATATTTGAATGCTTGAGATCTCTAAGAACTGATTAAAGGGAAGTAACAAATAAAATGTGTATTTTGCCCAAGTTGTTGACAAATCTAAGTTATCGACCTTGGTTACTCACGCAAATATCAAAGCTGTCATAGACGTGAGCATCTGTTGCTCAAGCAAGCAGTAGTGAGCTCGATCACAAACCCAAACGTTCCTGGTTCAAACCCCACGGTGGACAAGTTTGGAACCAAATTCGTTTGCGTGGGTTTTTACAAAAGGTAAAAATAGCCCTCACCGTTTAGAAAGGAATGACAAACTACTGAACGTATAAGTGGTGCCTAGAAAATCAATGACTGGTTTACTGTGGTTGATGACTACATTCTGTAAAGGATATGCCACGATTTTCATTTCAGTCATAGTCAAATATAGTTCAGAGCATAGAACGGAGCAACTATAAAAATGAAAAAACGCTCGAAGCTATTTCTGTCCTTATGATGCAGATTCAAAAGTCATAAAGTATGTGATGTCTCAGTCACATACGCGCTTAATCCCCCACCTTCTTCTTTTGTCGTCCCACTGCTACCAGATTGTTGCCCAGTGTCGGGGTTTTCTGTTTCTGTTAAGGTGCCTTGGGTGATTGTTATTTTTGCTCTTTGACAGGATTCTGCTTTGCTATCAAACCATCTATTTCGTGGTCTTCCTCTCGCCTTCTTTCCTGATGTTCTGTTGTAGAAGACTCTGTATACTGTTGAGTTTGTTTGCATTCTTATTAAGTGGCCAAACCACTTCATTCTTTGTTTCTCAATGTAATTCAAGCAAGGTTCTGTGTCAACTTTCTTTCTTATTCTGATGTTGGGGACTCTGTCTTTTCTGGTGTTGTTGGTAACCTCTCGCAAGCAGCACATTTCACATGTAGTTATTTTTTGTGACTGAGCTTTACTCATTGTCCATGTTTGGCTCTGGTAACACAAAGTAGGTATGAAAATGCTGTGATCCACCACCTAACAATTTAAATCCAGATACAAGTTCCATAACGTACTTTTGGAAAAACTGTACACGACGTAAAATTATTTACATTGTTCTTTCCCTTGTATAAGTTTAGTTACCTCAAGATTCATCATCATTATCAAGGTGCGTGTCCTTTATAGGACGTTGCTCTCTTTGCAGCGCATTCGAAATTCACTCTGTCTATAGCCAGTTCACATACTCCGTCGATGGTCATATTCATGGTTCTTTAATATCTTGTAGCCATCTTCTTCTTGGTCTGCCTCTGCGTCCTGGGACCCTGCCTCTAATACTGATCTCCCCAGGCCATCGTGACGCTTAATGTGACCAAAGTATCTAATTTTTCTGTATAGTATGTTGTTTATCAGCCAATTATCTTTAACATTTAGTTCTTTCAGGACATCAGTGTTCTTTCTTTTTCCTGTCCATGGTATTCGTAGGATCTTTCTGTAGCATTCAGTTTCGAAGGACTGGATTTTCATTCTTAATTTTTGTGTAATAGTCCATGATTCACAACCATAAGTAGCCACTGGGAAAATGCTTGTCCAATATTTTTAATTTTATATATTGCTGATGCTTTGCCACATGTTCTTCATTGTGTTTAACTTCTTGATTGCTATTGCCAATCTTCTTGAGATCTCTTGAAATTAAGATTATTGATACAAAATGTTATAAAACTCTACTATAGTAAAATACAACAAAATACTATAGTAAAAGTATGATTTATATCATGGATAGAGAAGAGAACAAATAGATCTTTTTAGAAAGAACTCAAAATCAAAGAAAACTGGTTTTCTTTCTTTATTCCAATCCTCTTTTGCCTCACAGAGTCAGGCTAAGAATAGATTTATAAAACGAGCCCTAGTGTGTACGCTTCATAATGTCTCTTTCGTCGTCTCTGTTATCTCTAGTGTCCACCTTTTGCGTGACCGGCCTTTTGCTTTGTATCCATTGTATCGGAGCAAGATTGCTCTTTGAAGTTCAATCTGTTGGTAATCTGTTTATATGACCGAATTATTTAATTTGATTGATGTTACAAAAGGAATGGAAAATTGAAGTATTTTGGACATATAAAGAAACAAGAAATGATTGAGAAGACCTTCATGGAAGGATGCATGCTGGCAAAGAGAAGACCTTCATGGAAGGATGCACCTGGCAGAGAAGACTCTGGAAGGATGCACGCTGGCAAAGAGAAGACTTCATGGAAGGATGCACGCTGGCAAAGGAAGACCTTCATGGAAGGATGCACGCTGCAAAGAAGACTCATGGAAGGATGCACGCTGGCAAAGAAGACCTTCATGGAAGGATGCACGCTGGCAAGAGAAGACTTTCATGGAAGGATGCACGCTGGCAAAGAGAAGACCTTCATGGAAGGATGCACGCTGGCAAAGAGAAGACCTTCATGGAAGGATGCACGCTGGCAAAGAGAAGACCTTCATGGAAGGATGCACGCTGGCAAAGAGAAGACCTTCATGGAAGGATACACGCTGGCAAAGAGAAGACCTTCATGGAAGGATGCACGCTGGCAAAGAGAAGACCTTCATGGAAGGATGCACGCTGGCAAAGAGAATAATAGGGAGACCATGGAGAAAATGAATTCAGGATGTAACTGATGATTTGAGCAGGACAGCTGCAGAGGCGGGACATCTGGCATATGAGAGAGAGAGACATTAAAAAAGGACTGTTGGGGTGGCAAAGTTCTGCTCAAGACGAGCTATTTAATGATAATGAGCCTGCCAGTATGTAATTATAACGTAAACTCGTGTGCTAGCGTGTTCGTATCGTAACTCAACGCATAGACTCACACACCCGTCGCTTATTCGCTTAGTGTTTTCATACTCAGTGACTCCATGAGTATGATTCGTAAGTTCAAACAGGAATGGTGAGACGATACAGGATGAAGGTGCTAGTACAGACAGGGGCCCGTCTGCCCAGCGTGTTCGTAGCACGTTGGACTACGGGTGACTATCCCTCTGTGTGTGCGGGTTCAATTCCGTGGGATGGCAGAAAAAGCCACAGATTCCCCAGATTTACGGTGTTTGTGGCACCGAAACGAAGGGTTACGATGTCCATGGCATCGAGCCGAAAAGCTGAAAAGCTCAAGTGCTTCTGGATCGGAAAAAAGTACAGACAGGGCTTAGAGAGATCGGCTTCATTTTTGTCCCTGGGCACGCAGGAGTTAGTGGTAATGAACTAGCTGATAGATTGGCTGGCTTGGCTACAATATTTGAGAGAGCTGCAATGGACCGAAATGGCATTCTTAACGCTGTGAGAGAGTCTTTCCGAACAGAAGAGTTTCACTCGTTGACCAGACTGAGAGAGATGAGTATCGATATTGGTGTAGCCCAGCCCGCCTGCTCAGCGAATTCGTAGCGCATTGGACACGGGTAATAAGTCCTCTCTGAGTGCGGTTCAATTCAGCGTTCTGGCAAAAAAACCACTTGTTCTCCAGATTTACGGTGTTCGTGGCACCGAACCGAAGGGTTACGATGTCCATGGCCCGACCGAACTGAAAGTTCAAGTGCTTCTGGATCGAAAATTTTTGTTTTTAAATTCGTTTAGCCTGAAAAGAACGACATACCAAATATGCAAAGATATTGATTAATCAACATCGAACTGGCGTGTTGGGCCGTTGGACACTGCTGGATTTGTTGAGGCGAAGATCGGAGTATCTATGTACATGTCCGGAGTGTTATGATGATACTCCTATGATAACTGATAACACATGGATAATACATGCGTGAAGGCGATCACAGGAGACATACAGACACACCGAGGACATGTAATCAAAGAAAACACACACAGAAACACGTATTTACATACAAATACGAATACCACAACACACGCAAGCAAGCACCTATACACACACATATATATGTATAAGACACACCAACCACACATACACAGCTACACACACACACTTGAACACAAACAAATACACACACCAGACACATACAAGCATATAAACACAACCCATGAACGTCCCACATACACATTCACCACACACACACGCCCCTACACACGTATATAGCAAACACGTATATTGCATGCGAAAACACATGCGTCATAGACACGTACACGCCAATCACGCGCACACACATACACAATACACTCGCAACACCACGGCCGTGCGTCACCCTTTTGCTCTAAAACACATTAAAAACTTTTAGCTAAACACGTACAAACAAAGTACTATAGTTTTACAAAATACAGAAACAGTGACGATAAACAGCAACGTTTCGACCAACAAGGCCTTTATCAAGCAAACGAACAAACAGGAGTGACAAATTAAAATGAAACACAAATGGACGACCAAATACAAACGTATCTAAGGAAAGAGGTAGATTTGTCACTCCTGTTTGTTCGTTTGCTTGATAAAGGCCTTGTTGGTCGAAACGTTGCTGTTTATCGTCACTGTTTCTGTATTTTGTAAAACTATAGTACTTTTTTGCACTTTTTTTAAAACTTTTGCACTTTTACAACAACAGCACAGATTGTAATAAAAAAATAACACACTTCGTTTCAGAAAGAAAAATCAATCCAAGTCAATGGTTCTTAACCTGTGGCCCGAGGAAGGTTGAGGTCAGCAAGGTTCTCTAAGTAAGTCCGCGAAAAACTTGAAAAAAAATGTTGCGTGATTTTAGTTTAAAAAACAAAATATATAAATATATAGGTAATAGAAAGTAGAAACTGGATAAGCACACTCTCTTCTCTCTCCCTCTCTGTCTCTGTGTCTGTCTCTCTCGCTTTCTCTCTGTCTCTCGTTGTCTCTCTCTCTCTGTTACTGTCTCTCTCTGTCTCTCGTTCTGTCTCTCTGTCCCTCTCTCTCAGTCTCTCTCTTTCTCGCTGTCTCTCTCTCTGTCTCTCTCTCTCTCTCTGTCTATCTATATATATCTATCTCTGTCTGTCTCACTCTCTTCCTCTCTGTCTCTCTGTCTCTCTCTCTGTATTTCTGTCTCTCTCTGTCTCTATTTCTGTGTCTCTCTTTCTGTCTCTCTCTGTCCCTCTTTCTCTCTTTCTCTCTCTCTCTCTCTCTCTTTCTGTCTCTTTCTGTCTGTCTCTCTCTCTCTCTTTCTGTCTGTTTCTGTCTCTCTCTCTCTCTCTTTCTGTCTCTTTCTATCCCTCTCTCTCTCTCTCTTTCTGTCTCTGTCTCTCTCTGTGTCTCTCTTTCTGTCTCTCTGTGTCTCTTTTTCTGTCTCTCTCTGTCTGTCCCTCTCTCTATGTCTGTCTCTCGCATACCATTTTAAACCCAGATTGGCTCATAAGCCCTTAACTAAATCATGTCAAGTCATCCAACATTTAAATATCTCTTCCAGCTACTTCCAGCTACTTCCAGCTACTTCCAGCTACTTCCAGTTACTTCCAGCTACTTCCAGCTACTTCCAGCTCTTCTTGATATTGTTAATCTTTGCCTCTAAATCTCTTCGCCATGTATATATTTATAGGCCTCCTCTCTTCGCTTTCCATGTGGGTTCCAGGAAAGGGAGCTTTCAATGCTCACACTATTAAATAAATGCCGATTAAACAAATTCATGTTGAGAATTTGAGCGGGTATGCCAACTGACCAGACATCACAGTTGGACTGGCGTCAGCGTTTCTTAAACTTCTGAAAATATCAGACAACCAGATAGCAGTTTCAATTTTTTTAATTGAAAAATTAAAGTATCTGAAAATATTGGTTATTGGTTATTGGTTACTAAACTGACGTCATTGCACTCCGGGCAGACCCATAGGTGCTCAGTCTCCACCAGCAGATATCGAAGAGTATGCACACTGATGGTTCCGTGGCTCGTTATTAAACACACCTCTCACTCTTCCTCTCGGGCATCAAGTTCGACTCGAACAACAGGTAACTCCAAACTGCCTAAATCGCTTGATCGATTCAACATCGATTTTAGTGTCCTCATCCAACAGACAGTCTCGAAGAGACCGAAGAATATCTCCCTTATCCATCTTCAACTCCCCAACAATCGATGCTGTTGATGCAAGCCTGTCCGCTCTCTCATTACCGTAAATACCCGCATGCCCAGGACAGTATATTCACGTAAGCCTCTGGAGGTTAGAAACTTCTATAGACGACATCCACTCATACCGAAACCTTCCCTTCTGGTTCTTGTGAAGCATCGACTGAGAATCAGATACAACAACTGCCCCAGTAAATGAAGTCCCAGAAATCCAATGGCGGGCAGCAGTAACGGCCTCAACCTCCATCCTCATACTAGAAGTAGTTGTCCTGTATGCCCCACCTCGCTCTGCAACAACCCTACCATGCGCATTAGCCAAGAAAATATAAGAAAACACGAAGATTTGGGGAATACCATTATGAAAGAAGAACATCCCAGCAAAGAGGAAAAGAGGAAAACCACAGAGAAAATAGGTTCAGGATGTAACCGATGATTTAAGCATGACGTCTGCAGATGGACAGCGGATGGTACGGTCTGGATGTCCAAGAAAACATGCGTCTAGATACAGCGAGACGTCTGGATGTCGAACAGGGACAAATTGTTAAAGAGAGTCCAAAGAATATGTCCTAACATTGGAGCACTTAATAACAGAAATTCGGGAGAACAACAACAATGAAAATCTCTTGTGGAAGCTTATGGTATTTGTTTTTGGTTTTTTCTCGTCCACTATTAACTCAGGCGCCTAATAGTGCACCTCTGACTTATTTTTGCGTTTTTCTATGTTGTATCGTCCGTCTTCTATAGGACTAGAAACTCGATCTGACCTGCACTGAGATCTCTCTCTCTCGATCTCTCTCTCTCTCTCTCTCTCGCGATCGTTCATTTACGGCAATTTTTATCATTCTAATTGTGATATATAAACAGCCAAACACCAAGAGCGGGTGTACGTTCACAATCTTCAGTACCATTTGGAGCTCTGTTGCTTATCCTTCGGCGATGTGTTCGATTTCAACCAGCGTTTACTGGGTTCGCTCTCCGTCAGTCTTTGACTGTCCCAAGCCAACCTGCAAGGCAGCAGGTTGCTATTTTCCTTTAGGCTAGGGACCCTTGGACGACCTACCCTCCTGGTCTGTTGAGCGTCATCTGCCCAGAAAATCTGTCTCTTTATGTACTGCTTGGTTTTCCTGCCATCCAGTTTTGTGTACGGTTTACTCCTCTAGCCTTTGATTGTCCCTAATCAAATTACAAGGCAGCAGTAGTTCCCTGCAAGCGGAAACGCGCACTGGATTCAACCTCTGCTGGTTTTCCTTTTTTTTTTGCACATTTGGGTTGTCCGTTCACCCTTGCTCCTGTCACACCTCCTCTTCGCTACACCATCAGCGCCGTGCACGTCTGTCCACCGGTGGGCCCACCCGTGCATCGTCCGCATGCGTGCTCGCTCTGCCCTGGTGCTTTCCTCACCATCTCCATCCGTTCTAACCGTGCTCACATTTACCATACCTCTAGACTGTCCAGACCGGGGCTTAACTCGAGCACCCACCTCAGGGCTCGAGTTTCTCCTATGCGATCCCCCGTGCAATTCATCTTGGGCCCAAGTTTTGTTCCACTCGGGCCCACGTCTCTTCTCTGGATGCACTCCTCATCCCTTTATGGTTATCCGTTCAGCTTTTCTTCCATCGGCCGGGAGAGACAAGCATTAATAATCACTCTGGAATTCCGCTCATCTGTGTTGCGAGCGAATCCCATCCAACGTGACTACGTCTGTATCTCTAACACTACCAGAGTAGCTCTGCCTCGATCCCTACCCGCTTAGCCAAGCATGAACCTTTGTCTGTTACCAGGCTCATCACGTGGATTTGGTGTATGATCTTGATTAGTGCCAGTTCACTAATCCTGGCCTGTCGTTGTCCCTATGCGCCTTTGACCCCGCACTGAGATCAGGGATATCTGGAAAAATATCCCACTGGCTCCGGCTCCCCGAGTGAGCGAACCCGAGTATCTTTGGAAGGAGAGGACGCCAGCACACTGAAATTGTTATCATGTGTCTTGCAAACATCTACTAGGTCACATTTTTTTTTTTCGATCCAGAAGCACTTGAGCTTTTCAGCTCTTCGGCTCGGTGCCATGGACATCGTACCCTTCGGTTCGGTGCCACGAACACCGTAAATCTGGGTAATCTGTGGCTTTTTCTGCCATCCCGCGGAATTGAACCCGCACACACAGAGGGATAGTCACCCGTAGTCCAACGCGCTACGAACACGCTGGGCAGACGGGCAACTAGGTCACATAAAAACAGATGTGTGTGTGTGTGTGTGTGTGTGTGTGTGTGTGTGTGTGTGTGTGTGTGTGTGTGTGTGTGTGTGTGCATCCTGTGTTGAAACTTAAGATCGGTCAGGTTACAAGTCTATATCTGATATTACATAATTTCCGTTCGTACGCCGTCCCATATTCTGACTAAATATAGTTGACAACATTTTCTTCTTCTCGAGAGTCTCTGTGGCGTAGAGGCTAGGTGCTGGTCTCTCGTGCCAAGGGTACTAGGTTCGCTCCTCGTGGAGCCATCCGGATATTTTTCAGAGATCCCTGATCTCATCAGTGTAGGTGAGATTGAGTTCATAATCCTATCGGAGACGGACTATAAAATGTAGGTCCCGTGTTTAATTTGAGCACATAAAAGACTCCTTGAGAGTTCAACATTGAGAAAAGCAGGCTGGAAAGCCGCTGCCGGAACAAAATTCATTAGAAGATATTGAAAATAAAATGTCTACAAATATAAATTCACCATCAACAAAATTACATCTGCGACCCTCGCCGGTGCTACGGAGTTCGTGCACTGCAGCTTGGATCTTCATGTGTAAGAAAGATATCAGAGCACACATGGTTACTCATCGAAGTGAAATGATAGTGATCCTATCAATCAAGCAATCTTCTACTTTTTCTTTTGTCGTCACACTGTTACCCGGTTGTTGCTCAGTGTCGTGGTTTTCTTTCTTTTGTCTTGTGCTGTTCTGGTGGCTTGGGTGATTGTTATTTCTGCTCTTTGACAGGATTCTGCTATGTCATCTAACCATCTTTTTCGTGGTCTTCCTCTCGACTTCTTTCCTGATATTCTGTTGTAGAAGACACTGTGGAATGTGGTTGCACTTTTATTAAGTGGTAGAATAACATCTAAAGTCGGAGAGAATATCTGCCTGTATGTCGGAGGATATTGGTAAAAAGGAAAGCAGGCCTTCCCGCAAAATCAGTCAGAAGCTCCATTCCATGCACCCTGACTACGCCCGAAATCATAGCAGGCGAACGTAAGAAGAAGCGATGTGGCCGAACCACTTCATTCTTTTGTTTCTCAATGTAACTCAAGCAAGGTTCTGTATCAACTTTCTTTCTTATGCTGATGTTGGTGACTTTGTCTGTTCTGGTGTAGTTGGTAACTTTTTGTAGGCATCACATTTCACATGAAAGACCAGTGGGGCCTACGCGCCAACCGCAAGTAGCTTGACAATGGAATTCCGGGCGGTTACAGAGGCGATGACGTGGTTGGAATCTCAAGACTTCTCTCGTGTTGTTATACTCAGTGACTCCATAAGTACGATGTAGTTATTTTTTCGGCTTTGATTTTCTCATTGTCCATGTTTGACTCTGGTAACACAGAGTAGGTATGAAAACGCTGTTGATGTGATAAACAGTTTATAACAAGTGCACTTGATGCGCCCTCTATTAGTGCCAGGTTCTTTAGTGTTATCCAGAGTGTGTCAAGGGCAGATCACTAATGTAACTGTAGGGAAGAATTACACCCCTTTGTTTATTTATTGAACAACAAGACTAAAATAGAATACACCAGATGTCAGGTGGTTGCGTTGCATGTTTGCTTTGATAATTTATATCCTGATATGGACCGTCTTCTTCTGCATGGAAGGAAGGATTGTGGACAATCATTGATCTAGATTTAGTAAATAATAATCATCATCATTCATTGGACGATTTAAATTTTGCAGGTATTGCCTTGTTAAGTAAAAACAATCAAGATATGCAAAGAAAAACAGACAACTTGTTATCTATAGCCAAACTGAGACACCAGGGATCCGTAGCGAGTCCTCAAGCACTTGAAGAAGGGTTATGATTTTTGACATTTCAAACAGAAAAATAAATTATAAAAACATGTATAAGAACAATGGTAAACTAGTTCCACTGCGAAATCAAAGGACACGGACCATGCCGGAGTCTAAATGTCTGACTGGACAAAATCAAAGATCATTTGAAGTTTCCTGCAGTCTGCGAAAGAGGAGCCAGCTTGACTGTTGGTGTGGTGTAATAATAACTCCACCGCTAGAAGAATGAAATTTAAGTAAGTAATTGGCTGAAACTATTTAGAGAAAGATAGGATAAATAACGTTGGCGTGCATTGGATGTTGCTACAATACATTTTAGCTGAGCTTCAGGATGGATCACTGGCTGAAATTGAAACGTACTGATGATACTAATGGTGGCGCGTCTTGTCCAAGGCAAAAGGAAACCTCTTTCTGTTTATTAAAATGTTAAATTGCAGACATTGTTTATTATTGTAACACATAGATAATTCATTCCTGTCTATTTTCATACATAGAAAATTTTGGGCACTGCGGCAGCAAAATGTATTTACAAGGGGGCTCGCTGCAATGAAAAGTTTGGGAACCGCCGATCAAAAGTTGGACTGTAGATAAACTATGAAAAGACAAATATAACGTATGGTAAATAATGCAAATATCACACTGGAATCTAAAATGGTAAAAATAACAGAGCAGTTCACTTATTTAGGTAGCAATTGGAACTGCACTGGAAATGTAAAAAATAAATTTTGCTACGAATTGTCAAAGTAACATCAGCTTTTAAAAGTCTAAATAAAATATGGAACTGCAAGTTATATAGTATTAAAGCTAAACCAAGTCACCGATCGTGCACTATCTCGGAAACCGATCATCGGTTAAACCTGCGACGCCTAACGGCAAAAACAGAGAAGTATAAAAAAGAAAAAAAGACGATTATCGTACGCCCAAGTATTCATGTTTGATAACCTTGTTAAACTATATCACACCCGAGTGATTACCGGGGACCAAATTTGGGGTGTAAAGAATAGAACCACTGTTACCTACCACGCATGTCGTAAGAGGCGACTAATGAGGTTTGAATGAAATCGGATGCGCATGTCCTAAACGTGTAGAAATCTATGCGTTTAGGGACCTACCAAACCAATGTGAAATGTATACACGTTCTTGGCAAAGATCAAACATATCACAAAGAGTGATTAAAATTGGTCGTAAAGAACGAACGCAAAGAAGAAGAAGAAACTACATGTATATCAGTTTCCGTGCTGTCATCATGAGCAACTGCAAGTGTTATCTTTATGTTATCAGCGGTACCAGAAATAGATAGGTATATCTTATGTTTGTCTTGTACCGACCTGGTGACCTAGAAAACTGAATCGCATTGGCACATGCGTACACGTTCAGTTTCAATAGTCCATCCTCTTCTTCTTCTTCTTCTACTTCCAACGCTCCATATCGGACACTTGTTAAACCAATCTTTGCCCGCCTGCCAAGCGTGTTCGTAGCGCGTTGGACGACCGGTGACAAGCTCAATGTGGGTGCGGTTCATTTATGCAGGCTGGCAGAAAAGCCACAGGTTCTCGAGATGTACGGTGTTCGTGTCACCGAACCGAAGGGTTACGATGTCCATGGCACCGAGCTGAAGAAATGTAAGCTCAAGTGCTTCTGGATCGGGGGCACTTTATGATTTGTATCTGATCCGAGCCTAAGAGCGATTGTACGTTGTACCAGTTATGCGCCTACAAGTAGGCCAGCATATCCCAAATTTTCCCTGACATTTTTATTTATTTCCGTCTTCCCTAGGCCCCTACCTCAGACGCCTCTTCGACATCCTTGAGGTAGCAGTGTTATTATTCTTTGCTCCTTGCTCGCTCGTCTCTGACATGCCTTGTGGTAGCAGTGTTACTATTCTTGCTTCCCTTGCTCGCTCGTCTCTGACATCCTTGTAGGTACAGTGTTCTATTCTTTGCTTCCCATGGCGCCACACTGCGTCTTCTTGATCATTAGTTTGGATCTGTAACCTCACCCGTGTGTTGTCGGGGCTTGCAAGGGGAGCAAAGAATAGTAACACTGCGACCCTGCAATGTATGTCGTAATAGGTGACTGAGGAAGGGGCCTAGTTAAGTTAAACTTGTAAAAAATAAAACGGATGTGCTGGCCTACTTGTAGGCGTATTTATTTTTCAGATCCAGAAGCACTTGAGCTTTCAGTTCTTCGGCTCGGTGCCATGGACATTGTAACATTTCGGTTCAGTGCGAACACGCTGGGCAGGTGGGCGCTTGTTTCTCAGATCCAGAAGCACTTGAGCTTTCAGTTCTTCGGCTCGGTGCCATGGACATCGTAACATTACGGTTCGATGCGAACACGCTGGGCAGGTGGGCGCTTGTAGGCGTATAACTGGCGCAACAAACAATCGCTTTTATGCGTAGATCATATACAAATCACAAAATGTGGTTAACAAGCTGTCGATATGATACATTCGAAAAGAACTCTAACCTTCAATTCTCTTTATTTCAGCTCAATCTACTCAACCCAACGCTCACTATTCCAAAATTTTAGTTTTTCTTTAAAAAAAAACACTTTGCAAGAAACATCACGCTTAGAAATACTACGCCTGTAACTTAGAACGCACAGTTTCCCTAAAACCGTGAAATACTCGCATCTATGTTTACATCGAAACCGCACATTTTATGTGTTGGCTGAATGCACACCGAAGGTGTGTGTGCTATAATCCTGCTCTTCAAGAGATGTACAGAAATCGAGTACGTTTAAAGTGCAAAGGTTAATGTACTGTCAACGGTTTCTTTTATCTTTTCGTTGAAAAGTATGTGCATTCACTCAAGGAGAACGTTTTGTTATTGATTCTGTACTGTGAAATTATTTCTACTACACGTAAGTTTAATTTAATTTCATTAATTTACATTAAGAATCATCATCAGGTGCCGTGTCGCTGGCGTAGACGATCATGGATCTCCACAAATCTCTTGTCTTCTGTGTTTACTATCAACTCAGATGTTGACGATGTACGGTGCCATGAAGTCGGCTATCCAAAATTTTTTCTCTGTGTCTTCCACTGTCTTGTCTACTCTCGATTTTATCGGTTGTCACAATGTGTTTTCTCTCTCTCTTGATCACCGCCCAGACCGATGTACAAGATCTTCCCATAAATTCCATTCATGTGGAAATCTGATTCATGCAGCCTTAGCATTGGTGATTTTTACGTCACGTCTTCAGCACCATTTGGAGCTCTGGTGATTATCCTTTGGCATGTGACCGGTTTCAGCCAGCGTTTACTCGGTTCGCTCTCCGTTCTGTAGTCATCTAGTGGTTTTTGTTTACAGTGTGGGTAACTAGCCCCAGTCCAACCTCCTTTGTCGCCTCTTACGACATGCGTGACAGGTAAAAGTGATTATATTCTTTGCACCCCAATTTAGGCCCCGGTAACCACTCGGGAGACAATATGTTATAATCCTCCCCTCCTCCCTCACATGCGCGAAAAATGATGACTGCCTCTTTCTTATATTGATGAGCTTTCTCTGTGTCTTGATCTAATTCAACACCTCAACATTAGTCATTTTAGCAGTCCATGGGATTATCATCATTCTTCTATAAAACCATATTAAAAATACTTACTTAATTAGTCAGTAATTTAGTTTATCGTTAGTTAATGAGTTAGTTAGAAGAACATCAGGAAAGAAGGCGAGAGGAAGACCACGAAAAGATGGTTAGATGGTATAGCAGAATCCTGTCAAAGAGCAAAAATAACAATCACAAAAGCCCCCAGAACAGCGCAAGTCAAAAACAGAAAACCACGACACTGGGCAAAAAACCCGGTAGCATTGTGACGACAAAAGAAGAAGAAGAAGATTTGTTTGATTAATAATAGCAGCCCATCGTAAGCAATGATGACAGCAGCTTCAGACATGTGCTGCTGCACCTCTCTAGTGTGTGCGGAGGTGATTGTAGAGTCCAATCCTAGAACACAATCCTCTACAACATGATCAAGGTGAGACACGTTGGTGTTGTGTTTTCTATCTTTTCGTGCATCTCGTTTTCTCTGTGCACCAACAGCACGATGATTATCAAATATGCGAGTTCCTCTTGTGTTGTTACATGGCGCCACATTTGGCGATCTTGTGACAGGGATTCCCAACAGTAGCTGATTAGTTAGCTAGTTCAAGAGATAGATGGTCAGTTAAATACGTTTCAAACGAGCCTGTGTCCACCCTCTGTAGCACTTGTCTTACCTTTTCGTGTTTTTTTTTTTCCCGATTCAGAAGCACTTGAGTTGAAAGCTCTTCGGCTCGGTGTCATGGACATCATAATCCTTCGGCTCGGTGCCACGAACACCGCAAATCTGGGGAACCTGTAGCTTTTCTGCCAGTCCGCGGAGTTGAACCGCACTTACAGAGGACTAGTCACCCGTAGTCCAACGCGCTACGAACACGCTGGGCAGACAAGCAGATAGTCAGTTAAATACGTTTCAAACGAGCCTGTGTCCACCCTCTGTGGCACTTGTCTTACCTTTTTCCGTGAAGCGTTGTGGGGAGATTTAGTTTTCTATCAGGTGTGCTGCGTCTGACGTTGCTAGTCCATGCTTTCGATCCATCTGTGCCACTACTAGGTAATAATCCAATAATAATTCATCTCATACCGTCATACGTAACATAGAGCCTGCGAGTAATTTCTCCATACATCTCTGTTCTAGGCAACTCAATCAATCTCTTCCATGAAATTAAGCCCGAAATTTCTTGCCTCTCTCAGCAAAATTCATTTCATGGTCTCCCTAGGTCGTCCTCTTTTTCTTGAACATTTTGCATTCCACTTCAATGCCTTCTTTGGTATCTTTGTATCCTTTCTCCGCAAGGTATGTCCAACATATCTCCATCTTCTCCCTCTTATAACAGTTGGTACTAGTGGTAACAATCCATATCTCCATCTTCTCCCTCTTATAACAGTTGGTACTAGTGGTAACAATCCATATCTCCATCTTCTCCCTCTTATAACAGTTGGTACTAGTGGTAACAATCCATATCTCCATCTTCTCCCTCTTATAACAGTTGGTACTAGTGGTAACAATCCATATCTCCATCTTCTCCCTCTTATAACAGTTGGTACTAGTGGTAACAATCCATATCTCCATCTTCTCCCTCTTATAACAGTTGGTACTAGTGGTAACAATCCATATCTCCATCGTCTCCCTCTTATAACAGTTGGTACTAGTGGTAACAATCCATATCTCCATCTTCTCCCTCTTATAACAGTTGGTACTAGTGGTAACAATCCACTGTGAAACTACCAAGTAAGAATCAATAAAAATGTAAAAAAATTAGAAAGACATAACTTGACATACCAAATCCTAGTACCAGTTTTATCACTTTTTTTTTTTTTGATCCAGAAGCACTTGAGCTGAAAGCTCTTCGGCTCGGTGTCATGGACATCGTAACCCTTCGTTCGGTGCCACGAACACCGTAAATCTGGGAAACCTGTAGCTTTCTGCCAGTCCGCGGAGTTGAACCCGCACTTACAGAGGACTAGTCACCCGTAGTCCAACGCGCTACGAACACGCTGGGTACGCGGGCGTTTTATCACTTAAGAATCTCGAGTCAAAACTGTTTGTTCTTCTTCTTCTTCTCTTCCACCATTTCATCATTAATCATCATTAATCCTCTCCGCTCCTCGTGGAGCATAGGGCCTCAACAGTTGTTCGCCACTCTTCTCGGTCTCTGGCTGTTCTTTTTATGTTCTCCCAGGTCAATTGAGCACTCTTCAGCTCCTCAGTAAGACCTCGTCTCCAAGTCTGCTTAGGGCGTCCTCTTTTTCGTTTTCCCTGCGGGTTCCTCGAGCACCTCTTCCACCATTTACTTCTCTTTAAAGAAGTGTTGGCGCACGCCTGCCCAGCATGTTCGTAGCGCGTTGGACGACGGACGATAAGCCCTCTGTGAGTGCGGGCTCAATTCCGCGGGCTGGCAAAAAGCCACAGGTTCTCCAGATTTACGGTGTTCGTGGCACCGAAGAGCTAAAAACTCAAGTGCTTCTGGATCGGGGGAAAAAAAATAGAAGTGTTGGGAAGAAAATGTAGTGATCATGTGTGTGCTTGTTCTAATGCACTTTGTAAGTTATTATTGGGGATGCAGTTGTAGGCTGTTCTTGATACCGTCACTCTATCTTTTGCGTGGTCTTTCTCTTGCTCTGTACTAATCATACTTTTTAGTGTGGCTCTCTGTAGTAGACTATACCAGGGCATTTTTATCAGGTGTCCAAACCATTTAATCTGTTGTTCTTTTATGAATTGCATGACTGGTTTCACATCCAGTCTCCTTCTGATTTCTTCATTTCTAATTTTGTCTCTTATTGTCACACCTGCAGTTCTTCTTCTTCTTCTTCTAACGCTCCATAACGACCACCTGTTAACCCCTCCCTGTGATTTGTATGTGATCTGAGACTAAGAGCAATTGTACGTTGTGCCAGTTATGCGTCTACAAGTAGGACAACATATCCGATTTCTGCAACGCTTTTTATTTACTAGGGTAACTTCCCTCGGTCCCTACCTTAGCCGCCTCTTACGACATGCCTTGTAGGTTGCAGTGTTACTATCCTTTGCTCCCTTCTGAGCCCCGGCACCACATGGGCGCAAATGCGATCAAAAACCCACGTTTTATTTTGACATAAAATACCTCCATAGCTTTCTCTTATTAATGAACTTTAAGCACCGGCAACACGGGCAACAGTTCTCCGTCGTTTATTTATTTTAGTTTC
Organism: Arion vulgaris; assembly: GCA_020796225.1. Taxonomy (NCBI): domain Eukaryota; kingdom Metazoa; phylum Mollusca; class Gastropoda; order Stylommatophora; family Arionidae; genus Arion; species Arion vulgaris. The sequence continues at coordinate 6,825,687 of CM036755.1, forward strand.
TGGAACAAACAATGTAACATGTATTATCATACACACACGCACAAAGACTAGAGGTAAAACCAGTCATGCAATTCATAAATGAACAACAGATTAAATGATTTGGACACCTGACAAGAATGCCTTGGTATCGTCTACCACAGAGAGCCACACAGAAAAAGTATAATGAGTACAAAACAAGAGAAAGACCACGCAAAAGATGGAGCGATGGCATTAAGGACAACCTTACAAACATGAATATCAGCTTACAAAGTGCCTTAATACAAGCACATACAAGATCACTACTCCCCCCACACCCCACACCCCCAAACACTTCTATAAAGGAGTAAATGGTGGCAATAATCACTCAATAATCACACTGTTAACGCATGTACGCCTAGTGTGAAACTTCGCGGTATTGCTTTGCTTGTAGATAAATCGATGAAATTTGTGGGTGTGACATTTGACCGCAGCCTTTGTTTCGGGAACATGTTGAGTATGTCATTGTCAAGGTGCGCAAAGGTTTGGCGGCAGTGAGAGTCATGGCGGCTGTTAACATCGAGCAACGATTACTTGTCATCCTGTATCAGACGTTGGTTCTCTCCACCATTGAATATGCAATGGCCTGTCATCAAAACCCAAATTGAAAGACTGGAGAGAATACAGAAAGAAACTATGCGCGTCATGCTCTGTTGCACAAGGGATACACCCTGTCAGCGCCGGATTAGCCTAGTAGCAGAAGTAGAAGTAGCGAGTTGCCCAGGATAGAGCGGTATGGAGAAATTACTTGCAGGCCCTATGTAACATATAACGGTACGAGAGGAATTATTATTTTAGAAGTAGCAAATGCTACGGGCACCGCGCTTCGAGGGGGCCACGCGCCTATGTGACAGAGCTAAGCTGTCACTAGTCATAAACAAGGAACCAAGGTTGGGAGGTGGGTAATAATATCCCCTTTCCATTTATTTCTTATTTAGGTTAGGACCTAGGTTATATTTACTCAATTGCGGACTTAGGTGGGCGGTCATTGAGCTCACTAACAACGTTACAGTATTTTTTACTTTTTGTGTAGGAGTGTCCCCTTTTTGCACACGATTCTAATAAACGAAAACTTGAAAGCTTGAACAAAAGGACCATTAAATTTTACTCATAACTCAGTTTCTGTTCCTTCAGCAGTTTTTGCGTGCGAAACTTAGTTTAAAATAAATGCAAGTGCTCTGTTTAAGAAAGAAGGATTTGACAACTGGAAAAACGCAAATAATTTGTTGAAAAAGATATGAAGAAAGCACCCCCTTCCCACCCCATATACAAGCGATAATTTCGCTGTTAGTTTGCACAAAGAATGATGCGCGTGTCGATTCTCAACTTGTAAGCCACATTGAGACTGAACAAACATATTGGCGGAAACTTTTACAGCGCGCGAATTACTTCAGTTATCCAATTTTTATCAGAACGAGGTTTTGCATTTTGGGGTAATAATGAAACTATTGATTCACCTAATAATGGAAATTATTTAGGTTTGTTGGAATTAATAGCCAAATTTGACATTTTTGTGGCTCAGCATATAAATACTTATGCAAATAAAGGAAAGGGACATACATCATACTTATCAAAAACAACATGTGAGGAATTTATCCATCTAATTGCATCAAGCGTACTGGATCATAAGCGTATTATTTGCGAAATTAAGAAAAGCAAGTGCTATTCAGTATCACTGTCTACTCCAGACATTTCGCATGTGGACCAACTCACTCTAATAGTGCGCTATGTCTTACCATCTGGACCAGTGGAAAGCTTTGTGAAGTTCTTGGATATGGAAGGTCATACTGCAGAACAACGCGCACAACATTCACTTGATTTTTTAAATAAAAATAGCATTGATATCAAAGACTGTCGTGGTCAAAGCTATGACAATGCCAGCAACATGAGTAGGAAATACCACAGCTTACAAGCACGCATTAAGGAGATAAATAAGTACGCAGAATACATTCCTGCTTTGCACATTCACTGAATTTGGTTGCTAAGTGTGCTGCAGAATGTTGTATAGAAGCATCCATTTTTTCGATTTTGTTGAAAACCTCTATACATTCTTTTCCGCTTCTACCTATCGATGGGGCATTCTTACAAAAACACTGGAAGATACAGGTTCAAAACTCCCAACTTTGAAGAGACTGTCGGACACCAGGTAGTCTGCCCGAGCTGATGCGACAAGGCACTTTTATGTGATTTACCACTATCAAACAAGTTTTGGATGACATCTCAAATAACATGGATCAAAAGGTAGAGTGTCGTAATCAGGCGTATGGGCTAGTTTTGGAGAAGTTGGAAACAGGAATAGTGACCATTTTATGGAACGGAATTCTAGAACGCTTGCAAGCGTCTAGCGCTTCATTACAGTCACCTGATCAAGACCTTAACACGGGATATGCTCTTTATGAATCGTTACACGGGTACGTTCAAGCAATGCGGCCTACATTTTCAGATATTGAGGACAAAGCCAAAAGCCTGACTGACTATCAGCAACAAACTTCACGACGACGCAAGCGAAATACTAAGTACGACGATTTCAGCGGCTCTACTACGCTCGATGAAGTTGTAGAAAATCAAACACCCAAACAAAAATTTGAAAGTCAGGTGTTTATTGTCATAATTGATAATGTACTCTGCCTTAGCTAAACGCATGAAAGCGCACCATAGAGTGACTGATGTATTTGGAACATTTCGGCAGTTAAAATCTCTTACAGCAGAAGAGATCTTGAAAAGAACTCCAAATATTGTCAGCTCTTACCAAGAGGATTTGGAAGAAAGCCTAGGCGACGAACTTGTGCAGTTCGCTGAATTTCTTAAAACTAATGTAGCTGCTGCTATTAGCAACGAAAAGAATGAGGCCCTTGAACTGCAATTTTATAAACTTATAATGGAAAATTCATTAGAGTCGTGTTTCCCAAATGTAGAAATAGTCTTACGAATTTACTTGTCTTTAATGATTACTGACTGCAGCGGAGAATGTTCTTATTCAACATTAAAGCGTATAAAAAGTGAGTTAAGGAACATGATGGGACAAGATCGTCTAAATAACCTCACCTTAATGAACATTGAATGTAATTTACTTAGAGAAATTGATTTGTCTAGTATTAGTTCTAAATTTGCTCACATTAAATCGAGAAAAGTTTATTTGTAAAAGTTGTGTTGTATCATTTATTATCATACAAAACCTAGGGCCCCGCGTTAAAATTTGCTACAGGCCCCGCGCTGGCCTAATCCGGCACTGCACCCTGTGTGGCGATGAGGTTTCTCCTTGATTTTCTGACCATGGAGTATAGACTCAAGATAGCTAGAGTACGTGCCTATCTCAAAATAAGTGCCAAAAATAAGCGGGGCAAGTCATGGGTTGGCCGTGCCGCAGATACTGTTCAGCTGGTATGCGGGCTCAATAATATTGACTATGGAGAAGAATGGATACCGATGCCTCAAATATACTGGAACACTTTTTCAACCATCATTAAATTTGACAAAGGTTGCAGAGAAGGAAATCCCGTGGCGTTGAATGCAGACATCAAAGCCATTATAGATGAAAACTGCAATGCAGACGACGTTGTGATTTACACGGATGGATCGGTAGTTCGTCACGACAAATCTGCATGGGCCTTCTCTGCAAGCTCATGTGGCAGAATGGTCATAGGAAGCCAGTGGTGCATTTAGTATGACAACAAGCAGCATGACAATGGAGGTACTGGCGGTGACCAATGCACTACTCTGGCTAGTCACAAAACTACACATGCGCGCATTTGAGTTACTCATTGAGTATGATCCGAAAGGTAGTTTGCCCCCCTTCCCACCCCTAACAGTATTTCGTATGTCCGAGTGGTTACCAGGGCCCACATTTGGGATGTAAAGAATAGAACCACTGTTACCTGTCACAAGTAGCAGGTTTATCTGATGATAGGTTTCCGAGATTATCCAGACTGCAACTTGTGTTACCAAGGTCACCATTTGTAATGAAAGTCAGTTCTGACTTTTCTTATCCTTAATTAATTGTGTATTGTATCTCGTACTTACTGTGTCAAAGTTATGTCCCTTGTTTCATTTATATTAAATTAACTCCCCTATACCTGAAGGCACACAACTCTTTCTTAAAAATGCGTGTAGATTTGGTTATATCAGGGCGTGGTTGTCAACATTAAAAAAAAATTATTATAACTCATCGTAAAGAACTCAGGTAGTGAGAGAATGAGTGCTTTACCTGTGTGTACATACCAATCTGTAGGCATACATTTTTGGAATAATTTTATTCGTATCTAACCAGAGTAGGGAAAAACACAACCTCATATTATTAATGTGAGCATTTAAGACTTGGCACAAACACTTGCTATTTTCCCAGTTCATGCAGTGTTAGCCCAGTTTTAGGAGATACATTACAAAAACAAAATTTATTATGCAAATTATTGTAACTGCGTTCTCCCATAACACGGTGAAAAAAAATGAGTCAACTTTGTGTTAATGATACAGATGTTCAATCCAGTGCCGGATTCAGCCAGCGTGTAGAAAATGTTACCAAGAAGCCCCGCGCTGTTAATTGCTTTCTGAACGGTGAGATCTATTTTTACCTTTCGTAAAATCCCATGGAAACGAATTTGCTTTCAAACTTGCCAACTGTGGAGTTTGAACTAACTCTGCTTGGGTTGTGATCGAGTGCACTACTGCTTAAAGCTACGTTCCCGTAGCCTTGTCATACCTTAGGGTATGAAGTCCTTAGTGTGGCATAAAGGCTCTTACTCTAAATGTCGTGGGTTCGAATCCGGACCATGCCGTTCTGTTCATGACTGCATTTTTTTCATAGACCGCTAGGATTGTTGCCTGAACTACGGGGGTTCGTACTCTACTATCAGCAGGTGGCGTGCCATTTCTGTGGAGAAGGACCAGTCGTATGAAGTCAATTCTTTGTCTATACACCCTTTAGTCACTTCCCATTTCCAAGTCTTAGTGTGCACATGTACAGCATGAGTTTTAATGTGCATTGCTTCCTTAGTGAGCTCTGGCAACACACTGGAGTGGGATAAACCTCTTGTTAGACATTCTTTCAGGCAAAATATTATTAAAATCCTGCAATGGCATGAGTGGTGGAAGGTTAACACTCCCTGCGCCGAGTGGTCACGGGACCCAAATTTGGAATGTAAAGAATAGAACTACTGTTACCTGCCATGCATGTTGTAAGAGGCAACTAAGGAGGTTTGGCTGAAATCGGATGCACATGTCCTAAATGTGTAGAAGTCTATGCGTTAGGGGTCTACCAAATCAACGTGCAACGTATACATGTGCTTGGTAAGATCAAACATATCACAAAGAGTGATTAAAATTGGTTGTAAAAGACAGACGCAAAGAAAGAATGCAAAGAAGCAGAGAAAAACGCAAAGAAGCAGAGAAAGAACGCAAAGAAGCAGAGAAAGAACGCAAAGAAGCAGAGAAAGAACGCAAAGAAGCAGAGAGAACGCAAAGAAGCAGAGAAAGAACGCAAAGAAGCAGAGAAAGAACGCAAAGAAGCAGAGAAAGAACGCAAAGAAGGAGAGAAAGAATGCAAAGAACACTCTCCCTAAACCCATACATACATTCCCTAATACTCTGATCTATAAAGCAAGACTGGAAAAATTATACTTTTATTCATACTCAATAATATAAACAGTCATTTATACTGAGCCATTTATGTCAAACACATCAGACACTCACTGATATAAACAATCATTCATACAAAGCTTCAAAATATGCTTAATCATCGGAAGGTTTCATGAAAGATTTCTTTTGAGTAGGCTCTTCTTCGTTAACATCTTCCTCTGGTTCTGTCTTGTTTCGGGTTCGTTTTTAGTAAACTTTTAGCAATAACACCCATCAGCGATGAATATCTGCGGAAAATATCAACATATAATAATAATAAATTATAAATCACGGACTTCTTCTTCTCCTGCGTCGAACACTCCATCGCTCATTTGTTAAACCACTTTTTGTGATTTGTATGTGATCTGTGCCTAAGAGTGATTGTACGTTGTGCCAGTTATGTGCCTAAAGTAGGCCGGAACCTCCGATTCGACACTTTTAAATTACTAGGGTAGTTTCCCAGATGCCTAGCGCAGTTGCCTCATATGACTTGCCTTGTTACTATTCTTTGCTCCCCTAGAGACCCCCAGCAACACAATGGTCAGTCACGGACAAGATAGCATTGTCTAAAAATGGCCAAGAACAAAGGAGTGACTTTATTGCACCGGGTTTTCTTATATAGCTCAGTCCTTGTCGGTAGAAATACTGAGAGTGTTGTACAAAGCACAAATTCCGTGGCTTTAGCACTACGGAACTCATGAAATATTTAACACGTGATTCGATTCAGATTCAAACTCACAGCCTTCAGAACGACAGGCAAATATCTTAATCCCTTCGCAATGTAGACCTTGTTAACTATATAGCCGTAACTTGATATCATCATCAGGTGGAGGCTGGCATAAGCTATCATGGATCTCCACAAATCTCTAGTGTTTGCTGACATCTCAGATGTTGATGCTCTTCCGTGCCATGAAGTCAGGCTATCCAAAATTTGATACTGAAGGTTATTCTTTATTTGTTACTGAGCTGATGCCATAATGCACTGGGAAGCTCATCAGGTACTCAGTCTTCCCCAGCAGATGTCGAAGGGTATACATACTGATGGTATCTGTGGTTAAGCTGGTTAACAGTTATCAGTGGACTATCATCATAGCACTCCGGACACATCCAAAGGTGCTCCGATCTTCACCTCAACAAATCCGGCAGCGTCCAGCGGATCAACATGCCAGTTCGATGTTGATTAATCAACCCCTTTGCATATTTGGTATGCTGCTCCTTTCAGGCTGTACCAACATCGACAAGAAATTATCAGTCACTGACAAGATGGCAGTGACTAAATGTCTAAGAGAGAAGGATTGACTTCATTACACGCCTCTGTTGCCGGGGCGCTCAAGGGAGTCTACATAGTAGCACTCGACCTACAAGGCAAGTCCTAAGAGGCTACTAAGGTAGGGGTCTAGGGAAACTACCCTAGTAAATAAAATGCGTCACAGAAATTGGATGTGCTGGTCTACTTGTAGGTGCATAACTGGCACAACGTACAATGCCTCTTAGGCTCGGATCACATACAAATCACACAAAGTGGTTAACAAGTGGTTGATATGGAGCGTTCGAAGAAGAACACTTCATCACACCAGGTTTCCCCACATCCTTCCGTCCCTGTCGGTAGAAATACCGAGAGTATTGCACAAAGCATGAACTCCGTAGCTCAGGCAACAATTCCTAGGGACATCTGGAAAAAAATGCATTTGTGAACAGAACGGGCGCAGTCAGGATTCAAACCCACGAAATTTGACTCACAAGATCATCACCACTTAGTCACAGAGATCACCTGATCTATGCCTCTCTAGGAAGAAGAGTCATCATCATTATCATGTGCCGTGCTGGCTGGCGTAGGTGATCATGGATTTCCACAAATCAGTGTCGTTGGTGTTTGCTATCAACTCAGATGTTGATTCTCTACCGTGCCATAAAGTCAGGCTATCCAACATTTTCTCTGCCTTCCTGTGTTTCATCTACCCTCAATTTTACCGGTTGTTACAATGTGTTCTAAACCTTCCTTTCTCATCACATGCCCGAAAAATGATGACTGCCTCTTTCTTATATTGATAAGTTTTCTCTGTGTCTTGACCTCATTCAACACCTCAACATTAGTCATTTTAGCAGTCCATGGGATTCTCATCATTCTTCTATAAAACCACATTTCTGTCACCCTCTGAGATTTTTTGAATGTCACCCTCTGAGATTTTTTGATCTGTGTGTTCATTGTTCATGACTAGCATCCGTATGTCAGTATTGGTTCTATGTAGCAATGAATAACTCGCATTCTGATCGAGATTGACAAGGACTTGTTGCAGATATTGCTTCTCATTTTCAGGAGAACGATTTGGAAAAGAAGCTAAAGACAATAAAAAAAGCACAGGTTCAGCAACAGGGGAAAAAACATAACTAACAGAAATATTCTTCAAGTGTATTGTTACCAGACCCTGATAACCAACGAAAGCTCAAAGAAATATGAATGACAATGCCAGGATTATGTTACCCTGATAAAGATAAGAGAGACAAGCACAAGGAAAATAAATGAACAAAGAATGGTTGGTGAAGTGTAACAGTACAGAGAATAGGTCACAACCTTACAGTACTAGTTATACAAAAAAACACAGGGCCACAGAAATGTGGTTTTATAGAAGAATGATGAGAATCCATGGACTGCTAAAATGACTAATGTTGAGGTGCTGAATGAGATCAAGACACAGAGAAAGCTTATCATCAATATAAGAAAGAGGCAGTCATCATTTTCGGGCATGTGATGAGGAGGGGAGGTTTAGAGCACATCGGACAACGGTAAAATTGAGGGTAGAGCGTGACAGGGAAGACAGAGAGAAAATGTTGGATGGCCTGACTTCATGGCACGAGTAAGTGTCAACATCTGAGTTGATAGCAAACACCAACGACAGAGATTTGTGAGATCCATGATCGCCTACGCCAGCGGCAGGCACATGATAATGATGCTACCAAAAATGTAATACTTTCGCTGTGAATTCAGGCATAATCAGGACGCGTTCTTCTTCGAATGCTACATATTGAATTCTCCTTCTTCAATGATCCAGCAGCCCTTGCGCTTCGGCCTAATGCTATATAGTGGTACCTGCATGTGTTTGTAAGTTGTTCTTTTGTTCTGTATAATGTTTCCATTTCTCTGGCCTTGGAGGAAGGAGGATCTTCCTGACATCATCTAGTGCTTGGCACCTGAAGAGGTGATGGTGAACAGTTTCATGATGATGTGCACACAGCTGACACTCTGCAGTGTGTTGTGGTTGAATTCTGCCCATGTGATTATTAAGTGTTATGTGTTGGGTTCTCCATATCGACGACTTGGTGTGATTTGTATGTGATCTGAGCCTAAGAGCGATTTTACGTTGTGTCAGTTATGCACCTACAAGTAGGCCAGCACATCCGATTTCTGTGCTGCTTTTATTTACTAGGGTAGCTTCCCCAGGCCCCTACCTCAGTCGCTTCTTACGACATGCATTGTAGGTCGCAGTGTTACTATTCTTTGCTCCTTGAAAGCCCGCAAAGCACAGGCATCTAATTTTGTGTCACTCTGACTGATTTTTGCATGAAGGCATGCTTTCTTTATAATCAGTGTCCCTCGTCATACAGGTGTAACTGCTCAGACTTAAGATGCATTTAAAGTTTAGATCTGCAAGTATTGATATGTGGTAAAAAAGTCTAAATCAACGTGCTGTGAGCGTACATGAAATTCCTGGTCCATACCTCATACTCTCGGAAATTTTATGGCAAATGACAACTAGCGAAGATTTGACTTCTCTAGCGGATTTCCTGCCGCTTTCTGCCTGTGGTGAGGACTACATTATCACTCTAACCATTTGACTCCTACAACCACTTACCTTAACCACTTGACTTCTCTACTTCTACTACCACTTTACTACACTATCACTCTAACCACTTACTCTAACCACTCAACTCACTACCTCTAACCACTTACTCTAACCACTCTATTACACTACCACTCTAACCACTCTAACCACTTACTCTAACCACTCTATGACACTAACACTCTAACCACTAACTCTAACCACTCTTACTACCACTCAACCACTACTCTAACCACTCGACTACACTACCACTCTAACCACTCGACTACACTACCACTCTAACCACTTACTCTAACCACTGACTACCACCTCTAACCACTTACTCTAACCACTCGACTACACTACCACTCTAACCACTTACTCTAACCACTCGACTACACTACCACTCTAACCACTTACTCTAACCACTCGACTACACTACCACTCTAACCACTTACTCTAACCACTCGACTACACTACCACTCTAACCACTTACTCTAACCACTACTACACTACCACTCTAACCTCACCACTACTCTAACCACTTACCTAACCACTGACTACCTACCACTCTAACCACTTACTCTAACCACTGAACTACACTACCACTCTAACCACTCGATTACAGTACCACTTTAACCACTTACTCTAACCACTCAACTACAGTACCACTCTAACCAATTAATCTAACCACTCAACTACACTATCACTCTAACCACTTACACTACCACTCTAACCACTGCACTACACCAGCATTCTGACATCACACCCCCCTTCCCTCATCAATATCACAACTCACCTGTTAGCCATTTCCTTCTCACCAACACTATCCTGTCTCTCCTGCTCCTCCACTCGTTTCATTTCCTGTTCGTTTATTTGTGCAAGCATCATTTTCTACGGACAAAATAACATTTTTGTGAAATCTTCAAAAAATTTTCTTAGGAACAAGCAAGAAAGTAAAACCTAGATGAAACATATTCTTCTTCTTCGGACGCTCTATATTGACCACTTATTAACTCTTAGTGGACCAGGGCAAAAATCACGTTTTTACAAGCCATTTGTTTTAGAATAGAAAACGTTCTTTAGTGTGGCTTTGGTAAAAGTATCTAGTTCAAAGCCACATAGTGTGGCATTTAGTCCACACGGTATGCGACTACAAGTATGCAACTACAAGTTATTGGTTACTAAACTGACGTCATTACACTCGGCAGACCATGGTGCTCAGTCTCCCCAACAGATATCGAAGGTATGGACTACAAGTAGGCCAGCACATCCAATTTCTGCGATGATTTTTATTTACTAGGGTGGAATAAGAGATACGAGGCAGAAGATGGCGATAGATAGGACATACACTGACAGCATCCAGAGACAGGCCCTCCGATGGAACCCTCAGGGCAATAGAGGTATGGGAAGACCTAAGAACATCTGGGGCTGGATGGAAACAGAATGCAAGAAAATGGGGAAAAGTGGAGAAACCTGGAAAAAATGGCTTTGGACAGAGGTTTGGAAACCTTGGTTGTGTAAATATGCCTTCCTAAGAGTGAAGAGGAAGAAGAGGCAAGCTCCCTGGACTAGAGAAACAAAACTAGAAAGAAAACTACAGACCTCTGAGTGAGCTACAGACCTCCTCTGTGTGAGCTACAGACCTCTGAGTGAGCTACAGACCTCTGAGTGAGCTACAGACCTCTGAGTGAGCTACAGACCTCTGTGTGAGCTACAGACCTCTGTGTGAGCTACAGACCTCTGAGTGAGCTACAGACCTCTGTGTGAGCTACAGACCTCTGAGTGAGCTACAGACCTCCTCTGTGTGAGCTACAGACTCTCTGGTGAGCTACAGACCTCTGAGTGAGCTACAGACCTCTGGTGAGCTACAGACCTCTGAGTGAGCTACAGACCTCTGTGTGAGCTACAGACCTCTGAGTGAGCTACAGACCTCTGAGTGAGCTACAGACCTCTGTGTGAGCTACAGACCTCTGAGTGAGCTACAGACCTCCTCTGTGTGAGCTACAGACCTCTGTGTGAGCTACAGACCTCTGAGTGAGCTACAGACCTCTGTGTGAGCTACAGACCTCCTCTGTGTGAGCTACAGACCTCTGAGTGAGCTACAGACCTCCTCTGTGTGAGCTACAGACCTCCTCTGTGTGAGCTACAGACCTCTGAGTGAGCTACAGACCTCCTCTGTGTGAGCTACAGACCTCCTCTGTGTGAGCTACAGACCTCCTCTGTGTGAGCTACAGACCTCCTCTGTGTGAGCTACAGACCTCCTCTGTGTGAGCTACAGACCTCCTCTGTGTGAGCTACAGACCTCTGTGTGAGCTACAGACCTCCTCTGTGTGAGCTACAGACCTCCTCTGTGTGAGCTACAGACCTCCTCTGTGTGAGCTACAGACCTCCTCTGTGTGAGCTACAAACGAGAAGGGATGTTATACTTCTTCTTCTTCGAATGCTCCATATCGACCACTCGTTAACCACTCTTTGTGATTTCTATGTGATCTGAGTGGGCGTCTGTAGCTTAAGCGGTAGTCAGCTCGATCACAACCAAAGCGTACCTGGTTCAAACTCTGCGGCAGGCAGTTTGGAAGCAAATTGTTTCTGTGGGATTTTTACAAAAGGTAAAAATAGACCTCACTGTTCAGAAGCAATGGCAAACTACTGAAGGAGTAAGTGGTGCCTAGAAAATCCACGACTCGTTTACTACGGTTGATGCCTACGTCCTGTAAAGGATATGCCCGATTTTTTATGTGATCCAAGCCTAAGAGCGATTGTGCCAGTTATGCATCCACAAGTAGGCTAGCACATCCAATTTCTGCTACGCTTTTTATTTAATAGGGTAGCTTCCCTAGGCCCCTATCTCAGTCGTCTCTTACGAAATGTCTTGTAGGTTGCAGTGTTACTATTCTTTGCTACCCTGCAACATACGGGTGCGAATTTTATACCAGATACAACATTGAATTTATAGACAATATTTCAAGCAATATTTAAGTGTTACAGAAGAGTCCTCATGATATCTTGGACAGAGAAGACAACAAATAGATCTAACCAGAAGGAACTCAAAATCAAAGAAAACTGGCTGATGCTACAAATAGGAAAAAGAAAATTGAGATATTTTGCACATATAAAAAGAGACGAAGGGCTGGAGAAGACCATCATTGAAGGAGGCATACCAGCAAAGAGAAGAAGAGGAAGACCACGAAGAAGATGGATTCAGGATGTAACTGATGGGTTGAACACGACGGCCGCAGAAGCTTGACATCTGGCCTATGAGAGAAATTCTGAAGGGCTGTTAGGGTGGCAAAATTCTGCTAAGGACAAGCTATTTGATGATGATTTCAAGCAAACAAAAGGAAATACAGATCTGAATGATTTATTCTGTACCCACCTCAATGTCTGGGTTGAATCCACGGTATGACTGTCTACCTAGTGTCAGCTGTTCACAGATTGTGTAGCTTTGGTCTTTCAAGAACGGTGATCTATTACGTAATACATCATACAAGATATTAGATTTTTGGTGTGGAACACGTTAAGCTTAATATTTAACTAGGATAGAAATGATATAACTGTGAGATGATATATGACAGATGCAGCAACTGTGAGATATCTCTCTCGCGCGATCACCGCCCACACCGATGTACCAGACTTTCCCATAAATTCTATTCATGTGGGAATCTACAACTACTACTGCTACTACTACTGCTGCTACTACTAAAACTACTACTAATACTACTATTACTACTACTGCTACTCCTATTACTGGTGCTACTGCATTACTGCTGCAACTACTATTACTACTACTACTACTTATTACATTTTTATTCATTTGGAAATCTGGTTCGTGCAGCCTGAGCATTGGTGTTTTACGTCACATCTTCAGCACCATTTGGAGCTTTGGTGCTTATCCTTCGGCGATGTGTCCGGTTTCAGCCAGCGTTTACTCGGTTCGCTCTCTGTTCTGTAGCCATCTAGTGTTTTTTACGGTGTGGGGTAGCTAGCCCACGCCCAACCTCCTTAGTCGCCTCTTAAGACATGCATGGCAGGTAACAGTGGTTCTATTCTTTACACCCCAATTTGGGCCTCGGTAACCACTTGGGCGGATGATATATGAAAGACGCAGCAACTGTGAGATGACATATGACATGCAGCATGACATAAAAATAACACAAATATGGTGGTCTCTATTGCGTAGTGTTAAGGTGTCCGTTGACTTCACATTTGATATTGTATAGTAAAATTGTATATTTTTATATATCGTAAAATGTCACATTTATTAAATCATATTGTAAACTTGACAATTTTGTTTTCTATAACAAACTTGTGGGCGTCTGTGACTTAGCAGTAGTGAGCTCGACAGCAACCCAAGAGTGCCTGGTTTATACTCCGTGGCCGGCAGTTTGGAAGCAAATTCGTTTCCGTGGGATTTTTACAAAAGGTAAAAATAGACCAGGCGGCGTCTGCGGCTAGAGGATAGTGACTCAGTCTATTAACCCCGACGTTCTGAGTTCGAATCACGCTCGGACAGTTTGGTTGCAAATTGTTTCTGCGTGGATTTTTCAAAAAGACGATGGCACCACCCGTTCAGAAAGCAATGGCAAACTACTGAACGTAATAATGCCTAGAAAAATCACAAACAGCGTTAAAAGCTGGGGTTGATACACAAAGTCCTGTAAAGGATATGCAATTAACTTTTAAAAAATAGACCTACACCGTTCAGAACGCAATGGCAAACTATGGGAGTATAAGTGGTGCCTTGAAAACCAATTACTTGTTTACTGTTGTTGATGACTATGTCCTGTAAAGGATATGCCACGATTCTCATTTGAAGAAAACTTAATATTTTTGTTATCAAATAGCAAACTGAACATATTTGCTGGGTTCTTAGTCTATAGCTGTGACATGTTCTCCTACTTGTAAATACAGAAACAGCATTGCTACATTGTGTGATTGTCTGGTCGACTGCAACTTACTCCTTTCTCCGGTATTCAGGCAAATCTCGGACCCAATGCTCATCATCTATTACTTTTTGTCTTTCCTCTTCATTCTGCTCTCTCTCTATCCTCAAGACACTCCTCTGCATGAACTGAAACAACATTGACAGATATAATTCACAATATCAACAGGTATAAATCACACTAACCACAATAAACATAAATCACAAAAACAAGACATAATTCACAATAACAGCAACAACAGCCCCAGTGAACAGAGTCACAGAAAGCTACTGAGGGATACCTCTAAAGTCAGCAAAGGCCCGCCTGCATGGTCAGGGACACCGGTCAAATGGTAAAGCAGGCATTCACGCACAAATCAGTCAGAAGCATCATGGCTAACGTCCAAATTCACAGCGGGTGAATGCAGAAGAAGCTACTGGAGGCAACAGTAATGACCTCTACCCTCATTCTCATAATGAAGTAAATAGATACAACAATAAGAACCCAAATCCAAAAAATTGCCAGGACTACAGAAACTATTGTCATAACTGTGCAAGCAGGACAACGTAGTCTTGAAGTGGATACAGTCTCACTGTGGAATACCAGGAAATGAAAGAGCAGATCAGCTGGCCAAGGAAGGCGCTGCAGGAGAGCAACCCGGTGTATCAGTTACATATCACCAAAGGAAAAATATGATTAAATCAATAAAAAAGCCACCAATACCAACACAAGACGATTACTATAATATGAGCAGATTAGAACAAGTTGTCATTCTGCGCATCAGAACAGGACACAATCAACTCCACAGTCACATGTATACATAATGTAGAAGCACATACAACTGCAGAGCACATACTTCAAGATTGCCCCAAATATGATATTTATATGATATACTGAAACAAACTCACTGGCCTAATGAAACAACAATGGACAGAAAACTACATGGACCTTTGTGTGAGCTACAAAAGACTGAATTATATTAATTTTTCAGCGAATTTTCAATATTTCAAGCGAACGAAGAAGGATACCGGAAGTAGTTGTCCGATAATGTAACGCTTTACTCTGCAATGACCCTACCATGCACGCTAGCCAGGAGACCAGGATGCACAGACCCATTGGTATTTATGTTGTACAGCTTTGTTAAATCTGTTGCTCAGCAAAACGGGATTTCTACATGCATTTTTGACAACATGGGCATCTAACAAAGCAGTGGAAAAGCAATAGGCCATCCACAACAACTTTGTGAATTAGGTGCTAATTTTGGACATGCCAGACAGTGTCGTCTTCGTGGTAGAGACAATATAGTAATCAATTCTCATGGGTACAGTGAGCAAATGGGGGGGAATGGCTACTGCAGCGGAGGACAGAGCATGAATGGGAATGCCCAATGTGCCATGACTTAGATCGCATAACATAACAAAAAATCTGGACCTCAGAGATAACAGAGGCTAAAAAAACACTGTTTATGAAGCGTACACAAAAGCCTACTCTAGAAATCTCTTCTTATCCTGATAATGTGAGACAAAACAGAATTAGAGAACAGATATATGTGGTAAAGCATATATGTAATTTTGAATACAAAAGTCATCTGTATACCATGGACAGAGAAGAGAACAAATAGATCTATCCAGAAAGAACTCAAAATTAAAGAAAAATGGATGATGAAATAAAAAAGAATAAGAAAATTGAAGTATTTTGGACATATAAAAGAACACAAAGGGTTGAGAAGACTACTATGGAAAGAGGCATCTCAGCAATGAGAAGAGGAAGACCACAGAGAAGATGGATTCAGGATGTAACTGATGATTTGAGAATGCCGACTGAAGAGACTGGACATATGGCAGTGGCTTTCCAGTCCACTCTTCTCAACTTTGAACTGCCAAGGGTTCTTTTACATGCTAAAATTGAACACGGGACCTATGTTTTATCGCCTGTCTCAGATAGGACTAGAAACTCGATCTCACCTACACTAAGATCAGGTATCTCTGGAAACATATCCCGATGGCTCCACGAGAGTGAGACCACTACCCTTGGAACAGAGATGAGCACCTAACCTCCACGCCACCGCAAACTAACTAGAAAATCAAACATGAATACAATCTTGAACGCAGAAGAATATATAAAATTATTAACCTATTTTTCCCAACAACTTACTTTCATTTGCAACACATTTTTGGAGAGATGAGCTGTAGTTCTGGGACTAGCCATTTGTAGATTTTTGTTGCTTCTTCTGTTGTTCTAAGTATATATTCAATCTTTATCGCAATCAGATCAGAAATTGCTTGGTCATTGATACCAACCTGAAAAATAAAAAATTAACTGTAAACAAAACCGTTGTGGTGGTACCAAATTCTGGTTCTCTCTCTCTCTATCCCTGCTTAGACCGAGGAACCAGATTTTTCATGATCTGCTGTTGTCTTTAGAGACTCCATTCCTCTGTACTGCTTCTCGCGAAACTCTGTATTACCAGGTTTCATTTCTCAGGCCTGCTAGCATCTGGCAGTATGTGCTCTGCCGTCATGTCCGCCTTTAAATTCTGGTTTAAAAACAACTGATGTAATATCTGGGTTTTAAAAAAACTGTTGTTACTGTCTGTAGTATCGCTTTTTACAGTGGTGTAGGATAGGTTGGACGAGAGCTTGAGGAATTTAATGGCTAGTGTAGTCGCAGCGAAGCTGTTCAGGTTTAGATTTTTCATTTATGCCCACAACAGAAAAAAATCCTTGGTCTTACTGTGAATTGAACACAAGATCTCCCGCATGGAAGCCGCACTTTAATCCATTTGGCCGGAAGCTCCTCCATATATGGGTAATGTAGTAATAAGTACTACACACAAATACATGTAATTACTGATACTGGATGATCTTCTTCACCCTTTGCCCCTAAGGAGGCATAGGTCCAAAACCAAGGCATTCCAAGCCCGCCTATCCAAGGCAATCTTTTCCAGATCTCTACCCATTTTCTTGCCATGAGTCCTCCTGCGGGTCCTTCCTCGGGTGGCAAGCTATGAATTTTCCTGGTTGGGGTAGCTAACCCCAATCCCCTCTTCCAACATGCGCGGCAGATAGCAGTGGTTCTATTTTTTACACACCTAATTTGGGACCCGGTAACCACTCGGTACTGGATGATACTGACAGTGATTCTGTATATCACAGAAAAAATAGATGATGATGATGGTATCCCGTTAGTCTGGAGAAACAATGGAAATAATGTTCATGGTTGAGTTTATCTTTGTTTTCTTCTGGCATGTTTTATGTTAACAAGTTGACGTAGTCTGGTTTCACCAGTTCTCAGACCAATTTTCTGAGACTGCCTCCAGCTGGAGCTCTTCCTGGCAAACACCTCCCAATCTTGTGTATTTATATCATGAACCTTCAAGTCCCTTCATACGTCTTTGACTTTGTAACAAAGGAAGGGTCACCCCACCGTTTTATTGCCAGAAGCCAGCTCCCAGCATAGTACAGCGATGCCCCATCTTTATTACTATTGTTTGTATTATTTTTGAAAGCATCGCCCGCACCTCCCCAGCCATCAGCCAGAATGTGTCCCAGTATTTAAAAACGTTGGACAGCACTGAGCACTGGTATAGAAAATCTTTGGTGATCAGGCTGTCTTCCACTTCCATCCATGTCGTCAGATGATCCACAGACCCATCCATTCATGTTGTTAGTTCATCAGATGACCCACCCATCTTAGGCAACGTTGGCGAATAAAGTAGCTATGCTAGAAATCAAAGCATATTCCAACCTCAAACACCAACTATAACTTAAGTTAATTATTTCATTATACAGTTATTATATAAGTTATATACTACCGTCGCCCGAGTGGTTACCGGCCCAAATTTGGGGTGTAAAGAATAGAACCACTGTTACCTGCCATGCATGACGTAAGAGGCAACTAAGGAGGTTTGGCTGACATCGGATGCACGTGTCCGCCAGGGAATGCTAACCCGAAACAAATTCTTGCAGAAAACGGATGCACCAGGACAAAGGGCGCATAACATGGTGCAACGACCCTTCACAATGTGGAATGGGATAACAGATTCTACGGCAGATTCATCTGCCTCTGCCACGCAGTAAGAATGTCAGGCCTACCATCACGAGGGTGACCAAAACTTACTGCGGGAAGAGGTCACAACAGGAAGCAGAAATCATAGGAATTATATCCTACAGAACTGCCCCCAGTATGCAGACTTGAGAAGAAAGAGGTGGCCCACTTACACTAGCGTCCAAGACAAACTGTATGGTGTGGCTGATAATCTGAGGCAGACGGCTGCCTTTATTAGAGAATGCAAAATCCCAATCTAGTGAGAACGCAGAAGACAAACTGAATGGCGTGGCTGATAATCTGAGGCAGACGGCTGCCTTTATTAGAGAATGCAAAATCCCAGTCTAGTGAGAACGCAGAAGACAAACTGTATGGCCCATGGCGTGGCTGAATGCAAAATCCCAATCTAGTGAGAACGCAGAAGAAGAATATACTACCGTAACTAGTAGTTACTAACTACGCCTGTGTTTTGCCCGGGCTCGCAAAAGGGCAGCAAAGAATAGTAACTTGCACTGCGACCTACTCACACTCAACCTGCGCAGTTGAGTGATCTCTATAGTCAACGAATTATATAAACATCAAATATCACTTAGTATTTACTATTTACTGTTAAAGTTATACTATTTCAAATAATTTTAATTCTGAGCATCAGCAGCATGGGCACCGGTAGAGGGCCTGATACATATCCACTAATTATTTATTCTGCTGTCAAATTATCTTAATAAATTATGCCTGAAAATAGACATACACAAAACTACACGGTCCAAACATTAAAGCTGCACATGTGTTGTGTATACATTTATCATGTGTAACGAATACCATTACTACGTACTGGAAGCAGCCATGTTTGTAACGGAAACGGTGTATATTAGCAATTTGTCTTCTAATGCTCCGGTGTACAGCAACAAAAAGTCTATAGGAAATAAGTTATCATCCTGTTCTGATTTATCTTTCATTTTCTTGCATGCGCTATTCATTATCGTGATATCTGAGAATACTAAAACAAATCTCATAAGAAATATTTATCAGTTATAGTCATCATTATCATATTCAGCTGCCGTGCCGGCTGGCTGGCTTAGGCGATAATGGATCTCCACAAATCTCTGTCCCTAGTATTCGCTATTCGCAGATGTTGACGCTATTACATGTCATGAAGTTAGGCCGTCTATAATATTTGCTCTCTCTTCGTCTTCCTCTGCCACGTCTTTCCTCGAATTACCGTTTCACAATGTGTTATAAGCCTCCACTCTCATGCGCTATTCAGCATCATCATCAAGTCCCTTCCGGAACTTGGCTCCCATGACATCAGTCCTGAAAAGCTCTCTGTTCTGTGCAAGTTGACAGTCGTCAGTAGCAGTCATTCTCAGATCACCAATGACAGCTTGCACCCATCGTCTTCTAGATCTTCCTCTCATTCTTCTTCCAGGCACCATTCCCTCCAAAATTATTTTCTCTAGGCACTCATGTCGTTTGACGATGTCACTAGCACTGTAAAATTAGATCCTAGGACCCTGTGTCTACAGAACAAGTGTACTAATTACTACACTATTGCGTCACTTCAAGCTTAGATAGCCATATGGCCAATATCTGTGTCAGATATTATATGATAACCTCACAGCTGTCCCAAACACACAAGAGATAAGATGACACATATAATAAAACTCCGTAGACTGAACTTCTGGTTTTTTTAAACCCTTTAAACGTGGAACTTAATACAAGTAAGTCTTCCGTGTCGGTCTGAATTTAATGACTGAAAGGTGAGTTACAATGTGTTTTACACATTCAACACGACTTGACTTATTCCTCTCCGTTCCTCGTGGAGCTTAGGGCCTCAACAGTTGTTCGCTACTCGTCTCTGTTTCTCGCTGTTCTCTTTATGGTCTCACAGGTCATTTGAGCACTCTTCAGTTCCTCAAGAAGACTTCGTCTCCAGGTCTGTTTACGGCGTCCTCTTTTTCGTTTTCCTTGCGGGTTCCACTCAAGTGCTTGTCTAGTGACACTCAATTATGTCTTCCGTAGGGTATGCTCGACAAATCACCCTTTTCTCCTGTTGACCTGGGTCATCATGGGTTCATGTCCGGATTCAACACGACGCCATGGCACAATGCGATCGACGTCATGGCACATTGGGCATTCCCATGCGTGCTCTGTCCTCCGCTGCAGCAGCCATCCCAAAGTCCATTTGCTCACAGTACCCATGAGAAGTTGATTACTATATCTTCTCTCTCTACCACGAACTTAACCCCTAATTCTCACAATCGTTCCAGTTATCTTATTCAATAATTATGAGTAACGATTTGAATATATCAACGATTCTGTTCAGGTCCGTTCAGTATATTTTTGTCAGTATGATGCAAGTCTTCGAAATGTCGCCTCTTAAATGTTTTTCCATAAAATAATTTTCAATAGTAATTTTGAATTTGCTGCTCATGTAACAGAGTTCCACTGTTACTCAGGGAGTAGGGTCGGAGCTCGACCGATTTACACTTTTCGGTGTCCTTGGCCAATTTATAATAATAATTCCTCTCGTACCGTTATACGTTACATAGGGCCTGCAAGTAATTTCTCCATACCGCTCTATCCTCGGCAACTCGCTCAATCTCAAACTGAGACCGATATTTCCTGCCTCTCTCAGCAAAGTTCGTTTCAGGGTCTCCTTAGGTCGACCTCTCTTTCTTGAACCCTTTGCATCCCACTTCAATGCCTGCTTTGATATTCGTTGATCATTTCTCCTCAAAGTGTGCCCAACATATCTCCATCTTCTCTTTTTATAACAGTTGTCACTAGTGGTTGACCAGACATATCTCTGATTTCATCACTTCTCCTGAATTCATTCCATTTTATATTCATTATTTTTCGCAGACATCTATTTTCAAATGCATTTAACTTGCTTTCTATATCTTTAGTCATTTTCCAACTCTCTCTAGCATATGTTAGGATTGATACAACATTTGAATTGAAAATTCGTAATTTAGTTTTAATACTATATAACTTGCAGTTCCATATTTTATTTAGACTTTTAAAAGCTGATGTTGCTTTGCCAATTCGTATCATAATTTCTTTTTAACATTTCCTGTGCAATCAAAATTGCTACCTAAATCTGCTCTGTTATTTTTATCATTTTAGATTCTGAACTGAAATGCTAAACTAGTGGTAAAATTGACTTAAACGTTGTGATTGTAGTGTGTACCCACAACGGTGGATTTTTGAACATTTCATAATAACCTGGGATGCTAAGCTAGTGGTGTAATTTACTTAAACGTTGTGATAGTAGTGTTCTTCTTCTTCTCTTCCACCATTTACTTCTTTATGGAAGTGTTGGGGGTGAAACGTAGGGATCTTGTGTGTGCAATGATAGTAGTGTGTACCCAAAAATTGTATGAATTCAATTAGGAGGGGTAGAATCCACCAATTTTCTTTTTTTGTTTACTGTTGATATTCAATAACCATTGAGTTTCTCGAATCTTATATGAATTGGTTTTACATCCCAATAGTTTACTTTCTTGTTGGAAGGTTCTTCGAAGAGTGGTCTTTGGTCTTCCACGTTTTCTTTTCCCAACTGGTGACCACATAAGGACTTGTTGATTTAGTCTCTTTTCGTCTGATCTAAGAACATGACCTAAATATTTCCACCTTCGTTTCCTATAATATTTGATATGGGTTGTTGGTGTGTTTTATCTCTCACGGTGTTGTTAGAAACGAAATCACTCCATTTGACTTTTAATAATTTTCTGAGACATTTATTCTCAAAGTTGTCCAGTTTCTTATCAATTTTCTTTGTTGATTTCCAACTTTCACAACCGTAGATCAGTACAGGAATCACACATGACCTAAATAATTTAACTTTTGTACATATACTAAGGGATTGAGATTGCCAGATATTCGTTAATTTAGTGAAGGCACTAGCTGCTATAGCAATACGAGAGTTTATTTCTTTCATCGTGTCTCCGTTGTTTGACACTTTACTTCCCAAATATGTCAAATGTTTAACTTTCTCCAGTGTTTGGCCATTTATTACGAAGTTAACTGTCGAGTTTGTGAGGTCCATAATTTTGGTCTTGGCAGAATTAATCTGGAGACCAACCTGTTCTGCAAGTGTGCAAAGATTGCTTGTTAGTTTGTGGGCTGCTTGTGTGGTTGAATTCAATATGGCCAATATAGAAGTACTAGTCACTATATACTACTTCTATTTCACGTTTCATTAATTTCATTAATGTCTTCAATCCGGCTATTCGGTTTACATCTCACATCTCTACCTCTTGTGTCAACTTTCTTGACATCACTATCACTATCAGCCTATCCACCATCACTACATCAGTATACTACAAGCCTACTGATGCACATAGTTTTCTTCTTTATACCTCTTCCCATTCCCAGGCTTGTCGTGACTCTTTACCATTCTCTCAACTCTTGCGCCTTCGTCGCCTCTGTAGCGAGGACGATGATTTTCTCGATAGAGCTCACGAGATGCTCGATTTCTTCCGTAAGCGCTTATACCCGGATAAGGTGCTTGCATCTGCTATGCGACGCGTTCAGCAAATTTCTCGCCAGGAGGCTCTCTCTAACCAGCATAGAACTTCCAATTCTGACAGGGTGAAACTTGTCTTAACTTTCCACCCTCATAGTTCCTTGTGAAGAAAGTCTTATTCCGTCATCTTTCCATTATTCAGTCTGATCCTGAGACACGTTCAATTTTCCAACACTATCCTTTGGTGGCGTACAGACGTGACAGAAGTCTTAAGGATATGTTGGTTCACAGTCGCCTCAAGCCTAATATCCAGAGTCATTTTGGCACCATCCAGTGTGGCCGTCGGCGCTGCAACACGTGTGCTTATGTAATACAGACCCGCACTGTGTCTTTTCCAAAAGCCACGTTCGTTATTGAAGACAGTTTCACGTGCGAGTCCCGTAATATTATCTATGCCATTATCTGCAAGCGGTGCAACAAGGCCTATATTGGGGAAACCGGCAGGAGACTCAGTGACCAATTCGTCCAACACTTGCGCGATATACGCCAATGCTCTGTGACCCTGTAGCTACCCATTTCAATGATACTGGCCATTCAGGAGCTTGCGATGTCCAGGTCACAGCCATCAGATCATGTTCCTCTGATGATCGTAGTCGATTTGCTCTGGAGAACCGTTTTATTTCGTTATATGGTACCTTGCGGCTTCTTGGATTCAACGCATTACATTCCTATGCTTCTTAGTACTTTCTCATCTCATGCCTTGTAATCTATATGTGTATTTGCTTCATATATATAATTTATATTTTCACTTGATTGTATATTGTTTCTCTTCTTTTCCACTTCTAGTTTTTTGTTGCTCTCATTTCGTTATTCGTTTTTATTCCCAGTTCATTAGATACATTTGCATGTTACCGTTATCGTCCATTTGTAAGTGTTCTCTATAATTCGTCACTCCTGTTGTGTCGTTTGCTTGATAAAGGCCTTTGGTCGAAACGTTGCTGTTTATCGTCACTGTTTCTGTATTTTGTAAAACTATAGTACTTTGTTTGTACGTGTTTCGCTAGTCACTATATAGATTATTATAGATTATAGGTTAGAAAGACAGTTATTAGTGGGTAGTAGCAAATTCCTAGAACTCAATGAGCCGAAGGGATATAGGTCACCAGAAGGCGGTATAGATAGTAGGCAAGGATTAGTTCAAGGACAAATTGTGCATTTGTTTTGTAGACTAGCGATTATTTAGAGATATTTTCTGGTGATATTGTAAATAATCATTGAAATAACCATCCGTTAATTGTGTATTTGTTCTGCAGGATAATAATTTACTTTGACTTCAGCCTTGTTTACTTAGTACTGTGAAATATTACATACAGCATATTAAATTTGAGGGACGGCTAAATTGTCAGCATGGCAGAAGCAAGCGCTTCTAACCTGGTACTAACCCAACTGCTATCCAGTTTGGAGCATTGTATGTACGCGTAGGTGTACCAACACCGCTCTTTTAGTAATTTGCACTATTTTTTCAGCGCAGTCCGTGACGGTAATAAAATTTCACACAAGTCAGCCATTTGGTTTTTTCGACCGAATCGATGAAACAGCGTGTAAACAATTGCTTCATATGAAATATGTGTCATTCATATAGTAAAACAAATTGTTCTACGTGTAACTGTAACATATTCTACAAATCAGGAAAATTATATGATTATATGTTAAGTAGAAGCTATTTTGAATGACAATTGTTTTCGATGGTCACTACCATTATTTTGGACCCTTGAAAATTTCACTTGGGTACTACCCATAAACATCGTATTTACGTGCAACGGGAGTTTAAACTTCTCTTTACTCGTAAATTTTCATTACTAGAAACATTTTCTCTCTTCTACGGGCAACTTTACATCTGCACGGCGTCAATAATCTACCAGACTTACCATTTCTCTGTGCTACGAAGCCGGTTTGCTTTCGACGTCCATAGCAACCGTTGCAGTTTGTGATCTTCTCGTGAATTTTTTTCGTCATTTTACTTGTGTCAACAATATCCAGCAATGCTAAATCGAAATTTTTAATTTCCTTTTTATATTTCAAACATTATTTATTCCTTTCAGTTGACTTTTGTATCGAGTATCAACGGTAATATTAAATATCCCACACTAGATCTAGCTGTCCAAAGTCAACCATTCGTCAGCGATAGACGGCAATAATGACTGGACCGATCTTTATCGTACACTATTCAGATTTACTTGAGAAGTCTCATATTATTGTATTGTGATTTCAGAATTAAAATAACTAGTGAATCATTTCAGTATTCTGTTAATTGTATTTCTTAATTATAGGCATTTCATGTTTAAAAGTTGTGCCATTTAAATTGCACTCATTGCTTAGCTGCAATGAAGCTTTGTGACAAAATATAGTCTAGTAGTAATTTCAAATGTAACTATTGCAAGATCATCTACATTTTCTTGTTTATGTAAACTTCTTCTGTGACTTTTAACTTGTTATCGGTTGAAGTAAATGTGGTAATTAGTGATGAAATACTGCATCATGTCTTCTATATGAACATACATTGAACAAGCACATTTTATGTCATTGAAAGTTTTGTGTAGGACCTGAGCTTTGAGTAAAATTGATTAATCAAAGGTACAGTAAACACAATGATACAGCAAATCAGATCTTTGTATAAATCCTAATTTCTATATAGTTGAAGTACAGGTAAATGATTTACCAGTGTGTTTTCATTATTGTCAAAAACTTTCTTGATTGTTTAAAAATTGTATTGACTACTAGATTAACAATTTCATTGAATAATATCCTTTCTAATTTCCCCATGCATTGACCTTAGTCTTGCAATGATGGTCAAGCTTTAACACTTTCTGAGTAAATTATTTACACAACCTCTATCTCCAGTTTTTAAAATAAAGTAATAAATATATTTAATGTTATTGCAAGGTTGAAGCCAGTTGCATGGGAAGATCATAATGAATATTATTTATTGAAACTGTTGATCTAGTGCTCATTATATGTTCCACACAACCAAAACAATTTAGAAAATAATAAAAGCATATTGGTAAATTATTCACTCTAGCATCAGAGGTTAATTTTTGTATTCATATATTTCTTGATTTATCTGCAATATGCTGTGCTGTTCTGAGTGACTGTTTGGATAGTGTGAGTTTTATATATTTACTTATGTATGCATATCTCACATACAAACATGCTGGATACTTATTTGGTAAATCATTTATATATGTGGAGTCAATATAAATGATCACATTTAGGTTAACCACTAACAAATTAAAAGTCACAGAAGAAGTTTACATAAACAAGAAAATGTAGATGATCTTGCAATAGTTACATTTGAAATTGCTACTAGACTATATTTTGTCACAAAGCTTCATTGCAGCTAAGCAATGAGTGCAATTTAAATGGCACAACTTTTAAACATTTAACAAAGACAATTAACAGAATACTGAAATGATTCACTAGTTATTTTAATTCTGAAATCACAATACAATAATATGAGACTTCTCAAGTAAATCTGAATAGTGTACGATAAAGATCGGGCCAATCATTATTGCCGTCTATCGCTGACGAATGGTTCACTTTGGACAGCTAGATCTAGTGTGGGATATTTAATATTACCGTTGATACTCGATACAAAAGTCAACTGAAAGGCATAAATAATGTTTGAAATATAAAGAGAAAATTAAAAATTTCGATTTAGCATTGCTGGATATTGTTGACACAAGTAAAATGACGAAAAAAATTCACGAGAAGATCACAAACTGCAGCGGTTGCTATGGACGTCGAAAACAAACCGGCTTCGTAGCACAGAGAAATGGTAAGTCTGGTAGGTTATTGACGAGTAACAGACGTAAAGTTGCCCTTAGAAGAGAGAAAATGTTTCTAGTAATGAAAATTTACGAGTAAAGAGAAGTTTAAACTCCCGTTGCACGTAAATACGATGTTTATGGGTAGTACCAAGTGAAATTTTCAAGGGTCCAAAATAATGGTAGTGACCATCGAAAACAATTGTCATTCAAAATAGCTTCTACTTAACATATAATCATATAATTTTCCTGATTTGTAGAATATGTTACAGTTACACGTAGAACAATTTGTTTTACTATATGAATGACACATATTTCATATGAAGCAATTGTTTACAAGCTGTTTCATCGATTCGGTCGAAAAAACAAAATGGCTGACTTGTGTGAAATTTTATTACCGTCACGGACTGCGCTGAAAAAATAGTGCAAATTACTAAAAGAGCGGTATCTCAATGCAAATATGACGCTGTGGCGTTTACAAGCAATAAATAGCCAGATTTCTTCTTGTTCCGGAGAAACCCCCGAAATCAAGAAATGGTTAGAACAATTATAAAAATTCTCGTTAGGATCCAATATGACAGACTTGGATATGAAGAAGTTGGCTTGCCAAACTAGTACAGGAATGTTGTTCTCGCATATCAAGAGTAGATTAGAAACCCATCCACTGGAGAGTTGGGCTGATTGCCGGCGTGACCTCCTGAACAGATATGCCGATGATGGAGGTTCCAGGACTGCACTTGCAAGACTACAACAGCTGAAGAAATCAGATAAAGAAAACATTAAGACCTTTGCAGATAGAATTAAGGTATTGGCGATAGACGCATTCCCAGGTCCTGAATTGCAAGAGAGGAGCACTGCCAGACAACTTATTGACATTTTTTCTAAGGGGATTATCGACTTCAAATTAAGAGAGCAAATATATCGTAGAAATTTTGAAAAACTCGATGATGCAATCGAATTTTCGATTGTAGAGGAACGTTTAACCAGGTGGTTCAGACTAAGTTTAGAACAACCGCAGTCCATCCCCTACCATCTCGAGACAGATAGAGCCAATGGAAATAGACCAGACTAGGGTTAGAGATAGGCCGACAAACTGGCAGACTGGTCATGACAGTCAGAGGAGACCAGTACCTGCTGTAGATTTTCGATATTGCTATCAGTGTCACCAGACCGGACACTTGGCAAGAGATCGCAGGGGACGGGTAGACATAAATAGAACCCGAGTTTGTCAATTGTATCAGGGGTTTGGACATTTGACACAACAGTGTGCAATGCTACGAATTCAGGGAATAGACCCACTACTCACCAGGGAAACGGTCGTGCTACTCGGTAAGACAGACCGCACGGGGTGGCAGGACATGTAGGTCTGATGGGGGTTACACAGATAAAACCCACCCCTATAAAGGAGACCATAGCTCTTGTTGGGTTAGGATGGGAAAGTACAAGTGAGGGCTTTGATTGATACAGGAGCCAATGTGAGTGTAATTAGTGAACACACCGTCCAGTCACTTTTTTTTCCGATCCAGAAGCACTTGAGCTTTTCAGCTCTTCGGCTCGGTGCCATGGACATCGTAACACTTCGGTTCGGTGCCATGGACATCGTAACACTTCGGTTCGGTGCCATGGACATCGTAACCCTTCGGTTCGTGCCACGAACACCGTAAATCTGGGGAATCTGTGGCTTTTTCTGCCATCCCGCGAAATTGAACACGCACACACAGAGGGATAGTCACCCGTAGTCCAACGCGCTACACGCTGGGCAGACGGGCTTCCAGTCCTTAAGGGTCCATTTAGAGTTTCGTATAACGAAGTGAGACTTGAGTCAGTCTCGGGGGAAAGTTTAAAGGTCACTGGGTATTTCCGAATTAGAATTAGATTGGAAAATATAACACTGAGTCATGGGTTTTACATTGCCCAAAATATGAATAGAAGGATTATATTGGGCAGGGATTTTCTTTTAAGAACACAAGACCGCATTTATTACGATCTGAGAAAGATAAGAATAGCAAATGAGTTTGTAACTTTTGAGGAAGACATAGATATAGTCTGTGTTAGGAATAGATATGGAAACATAAACAAAGCTGATATGAGTCAAGGCAGATATAGGAGGTCAGAGCAGAAGTTGTCGGCTAGAGACAGAAGAATGTTTGCCCTCAACGTTTACAGAGGGATAAGAGAAGACAAGAAAAGACAGAGTCTTGCAGGGGACACGTACAACTACAGGGTGTTCAAGATAAAAGCGGCATGTGAATGGAGCCAATCTGGCATATATTTATGAAAATGAGAAGGTTCAGTTATGACGTAGTAAAGGTCAAGGTTGAGTGACGGTATGTAATTGTAGTGCGGGAAGGGCGATGAACAAATGTGACGTAGGGCGAGCTAGTCAGAACCAGTTTAAATAGTAGATACCACACAATATGTAACTGGCAACTTTCGATTTATCAATGGGGCTGCTTTAATCTTGAACACCCTGTATAAGCAGCAGACGAATCTACGGTGTAGACCTATAAGGGAAATATGGAGAAAGCAGAAGTACGGAGACATGGAGAGGAGAGTGTGTAGACCCCATCAGTCATTTAAACAATTCGAAGAAGCTATTGCAGATAATAAGAAGGAAATAGAGATATGGAAGTTCAACTTGACAGCGATTGATAGCAAGAACGAAAGTTTAACTTGACATCGATTGATAGCAAGAACGAAGAATTGAAGTTGCAGGTCGCAGAATTACACGAGCAAGTAACCGCTTTACAGAATATCTGTGGCCACCTAATAGCGAGAACGTCCGGAAATAGTACCCGCAAGAATACCAGAATTATCACCGAAAGAAACAAAGTGAAAGGGCGAAGCGACTATGACAGTGAAATCATAGAACCTACAGATACAGAACAATTCAGAGAAGAGTCGACGGATAGCTCGAGCAACTTGGCAGAAAGTGACGATGAATCAACCGGGCCACAATCAGAAACTGATACCCGAGGAACCAAAAGAAGCAGAGATGCTACTTCCGAAGTAACTCGATTAGTAAAGAGGGGGAGACTAGCTCGCATAAAAGTGGTGAATCAAGTAAGACAAAAGACAGTACCAGCCAAGACGAAGGCGGACTATTTGAGCACGGCCAGCGAGATGAGGGAGAAGCTGAAGCAAACAAGTAAACAGAATAAGACAGCAAAGGAGATACAAGGGGTAGAGGTTAGAGAAAAGAAGGAAACAGAGAAATAAGAACTTACCCAGGCTGCCTGGGATGAGCTAGTGAAAGATAAGAAAAGAGAAATGGCAGCTATTAGAGAAAAGGAGGAGGAATTGGCAAAGGCGGGGAAACAGAAGCGAGTATACTATACAGATGATGAAAGACATGAGGTATGGATAGAGACAAAGATATGGATAGAGACAAAGATATGGATAGAGACAAAGATATGGATAGAGACAAAGATATGAATAGAGACAAAGATATGGATAGAGACAAAGATATGGATAGAGACAAAGATATGAATAGAGACAAAGATATGGATAGAGACAAAGATATGGATAGAGACAAAGATATGAATAGAGACAAAGATATGGATAGAGACAAAGATATGGATAGAGACAAAGATATGTATATAGACAAAGATATGGATAGAGACAAAGATATGGATAGAGACAAAGATATGGATAGAGACAAAGATATGGATAGAGACAAACAGTTAGAAGTAGCATAGTAGGGGGAAGGATTATGGATGTCCCACTCCAGGGAAAAGGGGGAATACCTGGGTATTAAATTTTATTGACAATCCGTAGCATTCGTTGGGAGAAGAGTTGGTGAGGAGGAATGTAAATATTGTGATTTTCTTGTGGAACAAGGGAGAGACAAGAAAAATTGAGTCTATTGGTTGGAACTGTGTATGGAAGGCACAAGGAGAGCTAATGAGATAATCAGATTTATGACTTATGGTCCGGGTAGACGCGCGGCTACTAGAGGTGTCCTGCACGGGCTCAACCAGCCTCCAATTTAGGTTATTTTATTTTGTTATGTAATCACGGATGAAATTGGAAAATTGAAAGTGTGGATGTATATTTTTTTTCCCTCATGAATTGATGATGTATTTAAACATTGCAAGGGTTGAATTATTTTGATGACTTATCGTTGTATTATAATGCTAATTTTGATGTTAATTTTGCATTATGAGCTAGAGTAGAAAATGCCATTGACTTGATGTATATTTTTTCTCTTCAACATATGATTGTTGTATACGGACCTTGTCATATGTGATTTTATTTTGTATGTTTAGAGCAGCGTTTCCCAAAGTGGGCGGTACCGCCCCCAGTGGGCGCTGAAGCGTTTTAGGGGGGCGATAGTGGGGTTCAAATGATTTGGGTGGTGTTCAGGCGATTAGGGGTCGGTGGCTCCTTAAAGAAGACATTAATAATAAATATTTTAAAATAAATTATTTTTGTGATTTTGCAATTGAATAATCATCTAAAATTTTAATTCATCTTATGCCCATCATACACGATCCATTTTTTCATCAATTTTCTATTTCATGCATATAATCATTTGAAAATTGACTATGTATTACAGAAATATATATCAATTTTCAATATCAAAGAGAAAAAAATAGAGCCTGTATAAATGTGGAGGGGCGTTGGCAAACTATTAATATTATAAGTGGGAGGGGGGCGTTGGCAAACTATTAATATTATAAATGGGAGGGCGTTGGCAAACTATTACTATTATAAATGGGAGGGCGTTGGCAAACTATTAATGTTATAATGGGGAAGGGGCGTTACAAAGTTTATGTTGTGCAAAGTGGGCGGTGGGGGCGTTACAAAGTTTATGTTGTGCAAAGTGGGCGGTGGGAGAGGGTCGTTACAAAGTTTATGTTGTGCAAAGTGGGCGGTGGGCCAAAAAGTTTGGGAATCTATGGTTTAGAGTATCTTTGTACTATGACTTGATCAGTTGGAAAATTGATGTTGAGACTTTAGGATTGTGTAGAGAGAAGGGAAGTTTAGAACTTTATTGATAGGGAAAAAGTTCTAGATGGCATTGGATGGTCTGTAACAAAGTTCCACTGTTACTCAGGGAGTAGGGTCGGAGGTCGACCGATTTACATTTTTCAGTTTCCTTGAACAATTTACTTAATAAATAAATTACATATCTTGTTTACCAGACATAATACTACTACTGACTGGTAGAGTACTCATATTAGAAGTGGGGATAAAATGTCTTGTTTACCAAACATAATACTACTACTGACTGGTAGAGTACTCATATTAGAAGTGGGCGATTTATCCCGTGGAGTGGACGTTGCAGGGTTAAGACAAGCATCTCGAGCACCGAGTTTGGGGCTGCTGAGTAGTTTTAGGTATTAACCAGATAAATTTGCGGAGAGAAAGGGGACCCAAGAGAAGATACTCTTCTTCTTCTTCGCGTTCGGTTTCGTATGCTCGTCTAAATCATGAGATGGGTTGCCTTTATGAAGCTGCATGTCAGTTGGAGTTCTTCGAGAGTTCCCCATAGCTTGGTCTGTACGCTTTGTTCATGAGGCCATGTTTCATTTCGTTGGTGTATGTATGATGGACATGACTGCAGGATGTGCTCTGGAGTCTGTGTTTCTGTCTGGCATGCACACTGTGCAGTCTGAGCAGGCCTTATTCTGTGCATGTGGCGGTTGAGCCTGCAGTGACCTGTTCTTAGGCGAAAGATTGTTGTGTGCTGTTTTCTGTTTAGTCTGCTGATGGGATCTTGTGGGTGTTTGCTGTGGGTTTGTTGCCTCCATACCTCTTTGTACTTTCTTTTGATATGTGTCTTGATTTCTGGTAGTGATACTGGGTGTTTCTGTTGTGTAAGTTTTGTTCCATCCTTAGCCAGCATGTCTGCTCTCTCATTAGAAGATACGACAGAGAGAGGAACGTTCTTTTTAATGAATCAGTACTTTATTTTTATTTTCCTTCTGACTTGGCATAGATGTGCACTGCACACCTAGCACACATGGAGAATACGTCACTGGTTGTGATCTATATTGTAATACCTAGTATCATTATCTACTCTTACAGGGCCCAGTTGCAACAAACATTCTTGGCTGACCAAGAGTAACCATGACGACAAAACCACGCGCGGTAAACGAAATAAACACCGTAAACGGTGTATACAGAGAAAGTGTCACATACCAAAAAGTACCACAAATAATAGAGGAAGAACAAGAGAAATGGGTGCACAGTAATAGCCCAGAAAAAGACTGGGGATGCAAGTTTGACGATGTGGAAATAAAAGGATGCACATTTAACACAGATACATCAATAAAGATTAAGGCTGGTGACCATAAAGGCGATGATGATGCTGATGATGACACACATAGGGATAACAGACAGACGTGGGGTCGAAAACTGGAGTATTTTCTTTCAACAATTGGATTCTGTGTTGGCATGGGCAACGTGTTGAGATTTCCTTACATCTGTATACGAAATGGAGGAGGTAAGTGAAATTCTTCTTCTTTTGTTGCCACACTGTTACTGTGTTGTTGCTCAGTGTGGTGGTTTTATGTTTTTGTTGTCATATTGTTACTGGGTTGTTGCCCGGTGTCGTGGCTTTCTGTTCTTGTCGTCACACTGTTACTGTGTTGTTGCTCAGTGTGGTGGTTTTCTGCTTTTGTCTTGCGCTGCTCTAGTGGCTTGGGTGATGGTTATTTTTTCACTTTGTCATGATTCTGCTATCCCAATTAACCATCTTTTTCGTGGTCTTCCTCGCCTTCTTTCCTGATTTTCTTTTGTAGTAGACTCTGTATACAGTGGAGTTTGGTTGCATTCTTATTAAGTGGCCGAAACACTTCATTCTTTGTTTCTAAATGTAATTCAAACAAGGTTCTGTGTCAACTTTCTTATGTTGATGTTGGAGACTCTGGTGTTCTTAGTAACTTTTCTTTAGTAACTTAGTCTTTTCTGGTGTTCTTAGTAACTTTTCGTAGGCATCGCATTTCCCATGTAGTTATTTTTGCAACGATGCTTTGTTCATTGTCCATGTTTGGCACTGGTAACACAGAGTATATGTGCAGAGTCTGCGCATAAAGCTGGGAGTAACAAGAAGAGAACGGTTTAGAAATGAAGACATCAGAAGAAAAGCGGGTATACCATCAGTATTGGTCTTTATCAAGAAACAACAAATTAAATGATTGGGCTACATAAGCAGACATTGCGACACAAAGAGCAATATTATTCCGATACAGTGGATACAAAGCAAGAGGCCGGCCACGCTAAAGGTGGACATCATAGATATCAGAAGCGACGAAAAATACTATTTATGAAGCGCACACAAAAGTCCGTTCTAGAAATCTTACTCTGAAGCTGTGAGCCAAATCAGGATTGGATAAAGGAAAGAAAGACAAGGTGAATAGAGAGGCTCACTCAAAGTGTCTCATTTTTTGACCTGACGCTGAAAGGTAAAACTGGATTAGAGAATAGATAGATAGAACACAGAGTAGGACAGAAAATGCTGTTGATCATCTGTTGTTTAGCTGTCAATGAGATGTTTGATAAAGTTAACTGGAATATTGTCTATAAATTTGTTTCATATTGATATCATTCCTGTGGAGCTCAACGTAAATTTGGTCCTTGTCACTATATGAGCTTGATTGAATAACCCGCTCGTATGCAGCCGGGACTCGCAAGGGAGAAAAAAAATAACACTGCGACCTACAAGGCATGTCGTAAGAGACGACTGAGGTAGGGGCCTAAGTAAGCTACTCTAGTCGTTCGTATGTAGCCGGAACTCGCAAGGGGAGAAAAGAATAGTAACACTGCGACCTACAAGGCATGTCGTAAGAATCGACTTAGGTAGGGTCTAGGGAAGCTATCCTAGTAAATAAAAAGCGTCTCAGAAATCGGATATACTGGCCTACTTGTAGGTGCATAACTGGCACATTGCACAATCGATCTTAGGCTTGGATCACATACAAATCACAAAGAGTGGCTAACAAGTGGTCGATATGGAGCGTTTGAAGGAGAAAGAAAATCAAAAGGACTGTTAGGGTGGCAACGTTCTTCTCAGAACAAGCTATTGGATGATGAGTGAAGGCAACATGAACAAAAACGATATGTTGAGTTCTTCATGAGGGAGGGTCAACTGACACGTGCTAATTTCTAAATTAAAGTTAATTGCATATCCTTTACAGGACTTTGCGAATCAACCCCAGCTTTTAACGCTGTTTGTGATTTTTCTAGGCATTATTACATTCAGTAGTTTGCCATTGCTTTCTGAACGTGTGGTGCCATCGTCCTTTTGTTAAAATTCACGCGAAACAATTTGCACGCAAATTGTCCACAGCGTGGTTCGTACTTAGAACGTCGGGGTTAATAGAGCGAGTCACTATCCCCTAGGCCACAGACGCCACCAAATTCTAAATTACGAGAAACCAATGCAAAAGTTATCTAACTAATTCGATATGTATTTTAATACAAATATGTCAATAGGTAAAAATAATAAAGTACGAAATGCAAGGGTTAATACAGATGTCACACTGGAATCCAAAACGATTAAAAAAAACCCAGAGCAGTTCACTATTTTCGGCAGCAATTTTGATTGCACAGGAAATGTTAAAAAATAAATTATCCTACGAATTGTCAAATCAACATCCGCTTTTAAAAGTCTAAATAAAATATGGAACTTCTTCTTCTTCTCTTTCACCATTGACTTCTTTATAGAAGTGTTGGAAGTGAAACGTAGTGATCTTGTGTGTGCTTTTTAAGGCACTTTGTAAGCTGATATTCATGTTCGTAGGGCTGTTCTTGATGCCGTCGCTACATTTTTTGCGTGGTCTTCCTCTTGATTTGTACTCATTATACTTTTTCTGTGTGGCTCTCTGTGGTAGACGATACCAGGACATTCTTGTCAGATGTCCAAACCATTTAATCTGTTGTTCTTTTATAAATTGCATGACTGGTTTCACATCTAGTCTCCTTCTGATTTCTTCATTTCTAATTTTGTCTCTTATTGTCACACCTGCAGCTCTTCTAAGACACCTCATCTCCGTCATTATGATTTTCCGCTCATTAGCTGCTGTTATTGGCCATGTTTGACACCGGTTACATAGTGTTGGCCAGAAAATCGTTCTTATGAGATTTGCTTTAGTTAGCGGTATCTCTTTATGTGACAACAGTGGTGTTAACTGTCCCCAGTACCTGGTTAGCTTTTGTGCAACGATTGCTGATTTTGCTATCGATACTTCCATCTGCTGTGAAAATTGCTCCTAAGTATTTGGCCTCAATTGTTTGTTTTATGTCTACGTTCTGGAGTTTTATTGTAAGGTTTTCTGGTTGTCTACTTATTGTCATTGTCTCTGTCTTTATTATATTTATTTTCATGTTGTACTCCTCACCCTTTATGTTAACTAAGCTCAAATGGCTCTGAAGAGATTCTTCATTTTCTGCAATCAGTACTTGGTCATCTGCAAATAAAAGTTCTGAAATATTATTTTCTTCCTCTATTCCTGCTTCTCTACTTATGTTGTTCATTTATGTTATAAACAGCAGTGGGGAGAGCACACATCCCTGTCTAACTCCTGAGTTTACTGTGAATGTTTTTGATGTTCCGGCTTTGGAACTGCAAGTTATATAGTATTAAAACTAAATTACGAATTTTCAATTCAAATGTTGTATCAATCCTAACATATGCCAGCGAGAGTTGGGAAATGACTAAAGATATAGAAAACAAGTTGAATGCATTTGAAAATAGATGTCTGCGAAAAATATTGAATATAAAATGGAACGAATTCAGGAGAAGTGATGAAATCAGAGAAATGTCTGGTCAACTACTAGTAACAACTGTTATAAGAAGGAGAAGATGGAGATATGTTGGGTATGCCTTGAGAAGAAATGTCTGGTCAACCACTAGTAACAACTGTTATAAGAAGGAGAAGATGGAGATATGTTGGGTATACCTTGAGAAGAAATGTGTGGTCAACCACTAGTAACAACTGTTATAAGAAGGAGAAGATGGAGATATGTTGGGTATACCTTGAGAAGAAATGTGTGGTCAACCACTAGTAACAACTGTTATAAGAAGGAGAAGATGGAGATATGTTGGGTATACCTTGAGAAGAAATGACCAAAGAATACCAAAGCAGGCATTGAAGTGTAAAGTTAAAGGTTCAAGAAAGACAGGACGCAATTGGGAACATCTGTAACCATCCTATTTAGATCCACGGTTTAGTTGATTTAGGATTCATTATGTGTTTCTGTATTGTCCCCGAAGAAGACTTAATAGTCGATACGTTGGGTTTTTTGTTAGTTTTATTATATTATTATTCACTTTTTCTTGCTTATGTGATACCATACATACATGTCTCTGTTTGCTTATGTGATACCATACATACATGTCTTTGTTTGCTTATGTGATACCATACATACGTGTCTCTGCTTGCTTATGTGATACCATACATACGTGTCTCTGCTTGCTTATGTGATACCATACATACATGTCTTTGTTTGCTTATGTGATACCATACATACATGTCTCTGCTTGCTTATGTGATACCATACATACGTGTCTTTGCTTGCTTATGTGATACCATACATACATGTCTCTGTTTGCTTATGTGATACCATACATACGTGTCTCTGCTTGCTTATGTGATACCATACATACGTGTCTTTGTTTGCTTATGTGATACCATACATACGTGTCTCTGCTTGCTTATGTGATACCATACATACGTGTCTTTGTTTGCTTATGTGATACCATACATACATGTCTCTGTTTGCTTATATGATACCATACATACGTGTCTTTGTTTGCTTATGTGATACCATACATACGTGTCTCTGCTTGCTTATGTGATACCATACATACGTGTCTTTGCTTGCTTATGTGATACCATACATACATGTCTTTGCTTGCTTATGTGATACCATACATACGTGTCTCTGCTTGCTTATGTGATACCATACATACGTGTCTTTGTTTGCTTATGTGATACCATACATACGTGTCTCTGCTTGCTTATGTGATACCATACATACGTGTCTTTGTTTGCTTATGTGATACCATACATACATGTCTCTGTTTGCTTATATGATACCATACATACGTGTCTTTGTTTGCTTATGTGATACCATACATACGTGTCTCTGCTTGCTTATGTGATACCATACATACGTGTCTTTGCTTGCTTATGTGATACCATACATACATGTCTTTGCTTGCTTATGTGATACCATACATACGTGTCTCTGCTTGCTTATGTGATACCATACATACATGTCTCTGTTTGCTTATGGGATACCATACATACGTGTCTCTGCTTGCTTATGTGATACCATACATATATGTCTTTGCTTGCTTATGTGATACCATACATACGTGTCTCTGCTTGCTTATGTGATACCATACATACGTGTCTCTGCTTGCTTATGTGATACCATACATACGTGTCTCTGCTTGCTTATGTGATACCATACATACATGTCTCTGTTTGCTTATGTGATACCATACATACATGTCTCTGTTTGCTTATGTGATACCATACATACATGTCTCTGTTTGCTTATGTGATACCATACATACATGTCTTTGTTTGCTTATGTGATACCATACATACGTGTCTCTACTTGCTTATGTGATACCATACATACATGTCTCTGCTTGCTTATGTGATACCATACATACATGTCTCTGTTAGCTTATGTGATACCATACATACGTGTCTCTGCTTGCTTATGTGATACCATACATACGTGTCTTTGCTTGCTTATGTGATACCATACATACATGTCTTTGCTTGCTTATGTGATACCATACATACGTGTCTCTGCTTGCTTATGTGATACCATACATACATGTCTCTGTTTGCTTATGGGATACCATACATACGTGTCTCTGCTTGCTTATGTGATACCATACATATATGTCTTTGCTTGCTTATGTGATACCATACATACATGTCTCTGCTTGCTTATGTGATACCATACATACGTGTCTCTGCTTGCTTATGTGATACCATACATACGTGTCTCTGCTTACTTATGTGATACCATACATACGTGTCTTTGCTTGCTTATGTGATACCATACATACGTGTCTCTGTTTGCTTATGTGATACCATACATACATGTCTCTCTGCTTGCTTATGTGATACCATACATACGTGTCTTTGTTCTGAAACGTCCATTTATTAAGTATCACCGCAGCCTCCCTCGGTTTTCTCCAGATCTGATCTGATCCGTCATGACCAGATCAGATTTGTAGGTTTCCGCACATTGTAAATCCAGAAACGTACTTTGCTAATATAGACAAGAAATATCGGATTCAATTCTATGGAAG
The DNA here is from genome assembly GCA_020796225.1 of Arion vulgaris. NCBI lineage: Eukaryota > Metazoa > Mollusca > Gastropoda > Stylommatophora > Arionidae > Arion > Arion vulgaris. The sequence continues at coordinate 6,864,683 of CM036755.1, forward strand.
AGATTGAACGAGTTGTCCAGGACAGAGCGGTATGAAGAAATTATTTACAGGCTCTCTATAACGTATAACGGTAAGAGAAATGATTATTTACAGGCTCTCTATAACGTATAACGGTAAGAGAAATGATTATTTACAGGCTTTATTTTTCTCTTTTCTCCAATCCTGTTTTGACTTACATCGTCAGGTCAAGAAATTTATAAAACTGGCCTTTGTGTGCGCTTCGTAGATAGTGTCTTTTGTCGCATCTGTTATCTCTGAGGTCCATCTTTTGCGTTGCCTGCCTTTTGCTTTGTATCCATTGTATCGGAGTAGCATTGTTCTTTGAGGTGCACTGTCTGTTGGTAATCTGCTTATGTGGCCGAACCATTTAATTTGTTGTTTCTTGATGAAGTCTAGTACTGATGTTGTATCCACTTTTTCCTGATGTCTTCATTTCTCAACAGGTCTCTTCTTGTTATCTTATCTTATCTTAACCCCATTTGCCGTGAAGCGTCGTGGGGAGAGTTAGTTTTCTATCTTGTGCCAGGTGTGTTGCGCTTGACGTTGTCAGTCCATGCTTTCGCAGCGACTCTGAGATGTTATCTATCCATCGTGTTCTTGGCCTGCCTCGTGCTCTGCGCCCTGAGTGTCGATTATTGTAGGCACGTGATGGTAGTAAATGTGGTTTCATTCTCATTAGATGGTCGAACCACTTGATTCTTTGCTTCTCGATGTACTGTATGCATGGTATAGTATATTATACCAACGATGCTTCTGATATTCTCGTTTCTCACTCTATCTCTCCTTGTAACGTTGACAGCTTTTCGTAGACATCTCATTTCACATGTTGTAATCTTTCTTTCTAGTGTCTTAGTCAGGGCCATGTTTGGCACTGATAGCAGAGAGTTGGAATAAATATACAGTTTATCAGTTGTCGTTTGACTGCCATGTTAATGCTTGGATGTTTTAATAGTGGTCTCTTCTTGTTACCCCAGCATTCTGCGTAGACACTTCATCTCTGTCGTGACTAGTTTTCTTCTATCATTTGATGTCAGCGTCCCGGTTTGGCACTCTTAACATAGTGTGGAGAGAAAGACTGTGTTGAACATTGCTCTTTTTGTGTTCATGGTGACATGTTTGCATTTTAAAATTGGCGCCATTTGTCCTATCATTTGATTTGCTTTGTTGCATCTATGTTGGATTTCATTAGCTATTCTACCTCACTCCTCAACATATATAGTATGATGGTCAATTACATTATCATTTATCGGGGCTGTGAATCCCACTTGCTGACCAGATTGAGAGAGATGGGTGTCAACATTTGTGCACCCCGAAAATAACGACCTACTAAATATGCAAGGAGATTGATTAATCAACATCGAACTGGCATGTTGGGTCGCTGGACGCTGCTGGATTTGTTAAGGTGGAGATCGGAGCACCTATGTACATGTCTGGAGTGCTATGATGATAGTCCTCTGATAACTGATGTTTTTATTTTTCAGGTGCTTTTCTTATTCCATATGTGGTATGTCTTGTTACTTGTGGCCTGCCTTTGTTTTTTTTGGAGGTAGGCTTAGGACAATTCCTTTCCAGGGGGGCTCTTCATGTTTGGAATATTTGCCCTTTAATGAAAGGTGAGACAGGAGCAGATAATTTACGAAATGTTAATGTAAGAATTGGTGTGCAGAGTTATGTATATTTAATGATGAATTGTACGGTTCCAACTTCACTGCAACGGGTCACCCCATAATTGCTCCGTTCCTGTGCCAATGAAAAGCACACGAAATGCTAACAACTGTGAAATGTTTCATGTGTGAACTAATTCCAGAATGAATTGTTTGTGAAGGAGGCAAACAAGTTGTTAGAGTAAGTTGTGTGGATATATGACGAAGGTTGACGATGGGACACTGATAATAAGAAAAGCAGGCCTTCACGCAAAAATCAGTCAGAAGCGGTAGTACCAGGGGTCCTGACTACGCCTGAATTCATAGGGGACGAACGTAAGAAGAAGTAACGAAGGTAAAGATACACCCCTCCACACACACATGAGGCAATTATGTTGCAGTAATGTGGGGCAGGGGGAGATAGATTAAGATTCGAATTCGAATTCAACACTGTCATTACATAATGTCGATAATATCAATTTTACATAATGTCGATAATGTCAATTTTACATAATGTCGATAATATCATTTTTATATATTTATTCCACCCGTGTGTTTCCGGGGCTCTCAGGGGGAGCAAAGAATAGTAACACTGAGACCTACAAGGCATGTCGTAAGAGGAGACTGAGGTAGGGGCATAGGAAGCTACCTAAAAACGTTACAGAAATCAGCTTGTATGCACACAACTAGCACAACGTACAATCGGATCACATACAAATCACAAAGAGTGGTTAACAAGGGTCTATATGGAGCGATCGAACAGAAGAAGAAGAAGATACATCTGTTCTTCTATTTTATTTATCTATTTATTGCTAAATTATACTACATCAACGTTTTACTATTACGATGACCACATTTACTGCTACTACTGCTGCTACCACTAATACTACAACAACTACTACAACACTTTACTATTCTGACGACTCTACTACTACTACTACTACTACCACTACTACTACTACTACTACTACTACCACTTCTACTACTATTACTACTATTACTAATACTACTACTACTATTACTACTATTACTATTACTACTACTACTACTACTACTACCACTACTACCACTACTACTACTGCTTCTACTACGACAACTACTACTGCAACTACTACCACTACTACTACTACTACCACTACTACTACTACTACCACTACAATTACTACCACTACTACTACTACCACTACTACTACTACTACTACTATTACTATTACTACTACTACTACTACTGCTACTACTACTACAACTACTACTGCAACTACTACTACTACTACTGCTACTACCACTACTACAACTACTACTGCAACTACTACTGCTACATACTGCTGCTACCACCAATATCACCACTAATACTACTATTACTAATATCAATATTACTACTACTACTTTGGCTGAAATCGGATGCATGTGTCCTAAACGTATAGAAGTCTATGCGTTTAGGAGCCTACCAAACCAATGTGCAACGTATACACGTTCTTGGCAAAGATCAAACATATCACAAAGAGTGATTAAAATTGGTCGTAAAGAACGAACGCAAAGAAGAAGAGGACTACTACTACTATTACTACTACAACAATTACTACAACTGCTACTACTACTACTACCTCTACTACTACCTCTACTACTACTACTACTACTACTACTATTACCACTCCAATTAGTACAACAGCTACAACTATTATTGCAACTACAGATACTACTACTACTACCATGTCTACTACAACTACTACAACCACTACTAAACTACTACTGTTACTACAAACATACACACACATGTAAGAACTAACAATCATACCCTATGCTCTAGGCATCGGAATATCAATGAACATTCTGTCACTCATGAGTGCCTGGTACTTCAGTCTCATTATATCACTGACTCTGATTTACGCGGTTAACGCGGTTAAGTCTCCGCAACCATGGGCAGTATGTGGTCAGAGCTGGAACTCGCAGTTCTGTGTCCCTCCTGGAGGTTACTCTGAGACTAACAGCACAAACGTCAGCTTAACAGGAGATGTCTATATGCAAGCTACAGATGAGAACACTATGTCGAACTCTTCGAGTACAGTCTCATCTAGCAAGGAATTCTGGCTGTAGGTATCTGTAGTTGTGGCATAGAGTTACTTACTTCTGTGTGTTTTTTTAAGTTCTTCTATTCTACTGCGTTTACTACAGCAACTACTACTACTATCTCTACTGCTACTACTGCTACTATTACTACTGCTACTATTACTACTACTACTACTACTACTACTACTACTATTACTACTACTACTGCTCTGCGTTTGCATTACTACTGCTACTATTACTACTACCTCTACTGCCACTACTGCTACTACTATCTCTACTACTACTGCTACTATTACTACTACTATTACTAATACTACTACTACTACTACTGCTGCTGCTACTGCATTACTGCTGCAACGACTACTATTACTACTACTAATACTTCTACTCCTATAAATACTACTATCACTACTACTACTAATACCACTACTACTACTGCCACTACCACCACTACTACTACTGTATTACTGTTGCGCTTTTACTACTACTACTACTACTACTACTACTCCTACTACTAATACTTCTACTCCTATAAATACTTCCATCGCTACTGCTACTAATACCACTATTACTGTCACTATTGCAACTACTATTACTGCCCGGCACTTTGCTTCTCGGCAACACAGGGCTTATACTAACCAACTTCTCATGCGTACGGTAAGCAAGTGGACTTTGATATAGCTGATGCAGAGGAGGACAGAGCACACATGGGAATGCCCAATGTACCCTGACGTCGATCGTATTAAATAACATAACAATTATTAGTCAGATGTGAGCCAATATATGACAATGTTAGACAGCACCCCCTCCCCGTGTGTTGCCTGGACTCGCAAGGGAGCAAAAGTAACAACACTGTGACCTACAAGGCATGTCGTAAGAGGCTCTACAGTAGAGACCTAGGAAGCTACCTAGTAGATAAAAAGCATCGCAGAAATCGAATGTGCTGGCCTACTTGTAGGCGCATAACTGGCACAAAGTACAAACGCTCTTAGGCTCAGATGACATACAAATCACAGAGTGGTTTAATAAATGTTCGATATGGAGCGTTCAAAGAAGAAAGACAAGGATAGCACTGTTGTATACGGTGGAAGACGCGAAGAAGAAGAAGAAAAAGAAGAAAAAGAAGAAAAAGAAGAAGAAGATTAAAGTGTAAAAGATTGAAAGTAGACAAAAACAAAAAATTAATTGAATTATTTACATCCTTGTTTCATATATCAACCGTCATCAGAAAAAATGTCCTTGAACTGTCGTCTGGATTAGAGGACTTGAATGGTCTACCTTGGCATACGACCTTGGCATTGTTCGTTGCTGTTGCAACCATGTTTATCTGTATCATCAAGGGAGTTCATTCTGTGGGCAAGGTAAGACAGCATTCAACAAACAATGAAAAAAGGTAGGGCAGGCTAGCATACTGCATAGTGCATTCGTCTATTGGCTCGGACACAAGAGGGTTGTGGGTTCAATCCCAAATTCTACCTTCCACTCATCATCATCAGGTGCCGTCTCCACATCGAAGGTTGGCTGCAATGAATCTCCAGCATCCTCTGTCTTTCGCCTTGGTGTTGCACTCTGCCAGACTGTAACCTGTCCATTTCTTAAAGTTTCCCTCCCACTTATCTCTCAGTCTTCCTCTTGCTCTTCCCCCTCAACTTTCCCCTCTAGTAAATGTTTTATCATGGTGTCATGTCTTTTATGTGCCCAAAATCTTTACTTGTCTGAATTTTATTTCTCTTAATAATTGTTTCTTCATGCCTAGTTTTCCTAAAGCTTGTTTATTTGTCTGTTTTTCTGTCCATGAAACTCTGCCTATTCTTCTATATATCCACATCTCAAATTCTGTCTTCTAACTGCTTGTTCATTGTCCATGTTTCGAGCCATACATTAATATAGGATATATATAGCATTTGATAATTCTCATTTTTAGCCTGTTTGTGATTTGTTTGGATGTCAGTAACTTTCTCATACTATTGAAATTATCCTTGGCCATTCCTATTCTCTTTTTAATTTCTGTTACCTTCCACTACTGAAATGAAAATCGTGTCATATCCTTAACAGGACTTAGCCATCAACAACAGTGATCGAGTCGTCGATTTTTTTAGGCACCACTTATACGTTAAGTAGTTTACCATTGCTTTCTGAACGGTGAGGTCTACTCGTAAAAATCCAAGAGAACTAATTTGCTTCCAAACTTGCCCAGCGCGGAGTTTGAACCAGTTTAATGACCAATTCTTTGAGCAGATCAGAGGGGTCGCCATGGGCACTAAAATGGGACCTAGTTATGCTTGTCTATTCATGGGTTATCTTGAACACCTAGTATGAACTACATATGATGGCCCCCTTCCGTCTGTCTATCACAGATACATTGATGACTTTATTGGCATTACTGTTATGCCTGAAGCCGATTTGTCACGCTTCATTAATTTCATTAATGTTTTCAACCCTTCTTTTTGTTTTACTTCTAACATCTCCAATACTTGTGTCAACTTTCTTGACATTACTATCACCATACGCCTATCCACTATCACTACATCAGTATATTACAAGCCTACTGATGCACATAGTTTTCTCCTTTATACTTCTTCCCATCCCTGGGCTTGTCGTGATTCTTTGCCATTCTCGCAGCTCTTACGCCTTCGTCGCCTTTGTAGCGAGGACGATGATTTTCTTGAGAGAGCTCGCGAGAGCTTGATTTCTTTCGCAGGCGCCTATACCCGGAGAGGGTGATTGTCTCGGCTATGCATCGTGTTCAGAAAATCACTCGCCAGCAGGCCCTTAACAGCCAGCATAGGACTACTAACTCTGACAGAGTAAAACTTATCTTAACTTTCCACCCTCATAGTTCACTGATGAAAAATGTTTTATTCCGTCATCTGTCTATCCTTAAGTCAGATCCTGAGACCCGTTCTGTCTTCCTCAACTATCCTTTGGTGGCTTACAGACGGGACAGAAGTTTCAAGGATATGTTGGTACACAGTCGCCTAAAGTCCAACATCCAGACTCATTTTGGCACTGCCCAGTGTGGTCGTCGGTGTTGCAACACGTGTGCTTATGTGATACAGACACGTACTGTATCTTTTCCTTTAGCCACGTTTCTTATTGACGATGGTTTCAAATGTGAGTCCTGTTATCTTATCTATGCCATTATCTGTAAGCGGTGTAACAAGGCTTATATCGGCGACACAGGTAAGAGGCTCAGTGACCGATTCGCCCAACACTTGCGCGACATACACCAATGCTCTGTGACCCCTGTAGCCACCAATTTCAATGATACTGGCCATTTAAGAGCTCACGATGTCCAGGTCACAGCCATCCGATCATGTTCCTCGGATGATCGCAGTCGATTTGCTCTGGAGAATGGTTTGATTTCTTTGTATGGTATCTTGCGACCACGTGGGCTCAACGTATTACATTCCTATGCTTCTTAGTACTTTCTCTTTCCATGCCTTGTAATCTATATGGGTATATGTTGCATGTATTCAAGTTATATATTAACTAGATTTTTCTATTGTTTCTCTTCCTTTCTATTTCTAGTTTTTATGTGTGTTTTTGTGTTACATTTATTTCGTTATTCGTTTTTATTCCCAGATTTTCATTAGAAACGTTTGTATTTCGTCGTCTATTTGTTTTTTAAATTTGTCACTCCTGTTGTTCGTTTGCTTGATAAAGGCCTTGTTAGTCGAAACGTTGTTGTATTTTGTCATTGTTTTTGTAATTTGTAAAACTACAGTATTTTCTTATTACGTAGTTTGAACCAGGTTCGCTTGGGTTTTGATTGAGCTCACTCCCTCTTAAGCCACATACGCTTACTCGTTCCACAACTGGGTCTAGTCATGTGACATGATGGTCGTTCCACAACTGGGTCTAGTCATGTGACATGATGGTCGCTCCACAACTGGGTCTAGTCATGTGACATGATGGGAACATAATACTTTAAGGTCTGTTCTTCTTCTTCTTCGAACGCCCCATAACGACCCCTTTTTTAACCACTCTTTGTGATTTGTATGTGTTCTGAGCCTAAGAGAAAGTGTACGTTGTGCCAATTATGCGCCTACAAGTAGGTCAGAACATCAGATTTCTGCGAAGCTTTTATAAACTTCCTAGCCCTATATCTCAGTCGCCTTTTACGACATGCCTTGTAGGTCGCAGTGGTACTATTCTTTGATCCCCTTGTGGCCATGGCAACACGAACGTTGAAGTCTGTAAAGGCTATAGGTAATCATATATATATTTAGATGAGGCCGATGAGTATTTTTTGCAAGAAGCCAGAGGAAGCAACGGAAGCAAAGATTATGATCAACAAATAAACAATGTACAGGTACAGGGAGATTCCGAAAAAAACCCAGAAAAACACAGGATTCGAACCACTTACTCTCATTTCTTACGACACCCATCGCCTAGCCTAGCAATACGAGCGTACTTACGAATGCAACCAGCGATTTTTAAATGAAAAAGGGAACCCGTTTAAGCACAATGGGGTGCCAGCCTGCCCAACGTGTTCGTAGTGCGTTGGATGACGGGTGACAAGCTCCCTGTGTGCGCGAGTTTAATTCCGCGGGCTGGCAGAAAGCCGCAGGTTCTCCAGATTTACGGTGTTCGTGGCACTGAACCGAAGGGTTACGATGTCCATGGCACCGAGCCGAAGAGCTGAAAGCTCAAGTGCTTCTGGATCAGTTTAAAAAATAAAACAACACTGGAATGCGAGGATCACACAACAGTTGTGATCGTATTTCCTAGAATTTGTACTTGAATTTTATCGGAAACCACGGATTCATCTATACCATTTATTCATCATTTTCTTTGTTTTCCTCTCACATTCTTTCCTGATATTCTGTTGAAGACTGTAAATTTTCCTCTCACATTCTTTCCTGATATTCTGTTGAAGACTGTAAATTTTCCTCTCACATTCTTTCCTGATATTCTGTTGAAGACTGTAAATTTTCCTCTCACATTCTTTCCTGATATTCTGTTGAAGACTGTAAATTATTAGTGATGTAAACTTTAGCTCAAAGCAGGTTATCAACCACTAACAATTTACCAACGTGAATATTCTGTCCTGAACATGCGGGTGTTTACGGTAATGAGAGAGGGGCATGCTTGCATCAACAGCATCGATTGTTGGGGAGTTGAAGATGGATAATGGGGATATTCTTCGGTCTCTTCGCGACTGTCTGTTGGATGAGGACACTAAAATCGATGTTAAATCGATCCAGCGATTTAGGCAGTTTTTAGTTAAACGGTGTACAAGTAGAACTGGATGTCTGAAGGGCAGAATTAGGAGTGTGTAATCAGCGAGCCACGGAAACCATCAGTGTGCATGCTTTTCGATATCTGTTGGGGAGACTGAGCACCTATGGGTCTGCGCGGAGTGCAATGACGTCAATTTAGTAGCCAATAACCAATAACCAACATCTTCTAACCAATTATTTTTTTCTTTAATTTTGTCTCAACAGGTTGTATACGTCACGGCGACCTTGCCGTATCTCCTCTTGACTCTTTTAATAATTCAGGGAGCAATGTTACCTGGTGCCATCAAAGGAGTCATGTTTTATATCCAGCCAGACTTTACGTAAGCAATTATACAATTTACTTAACTAACCTTCGCCCGAGTGGTTACCAGGGCCCAAATATTTGGGGTGTAAAGAATAGAACCACTGTTACCTGCCACGCATGTCGTAGAGGCGACTAAGGAGGTTTGGCTGAAATCGGATGCACGTATCGCCCGAGTGGTTACCAGGACCCAAATTTGGGACGTAAAGAATAGAACCACTGTTACCTGCCACGCATGTTGTAAGAGGCGAGTAAGGGGGTTTGGGTAAAATCGGATGCATGTGTCCGCTAGGAATGCTAACCCGAAACAAATGCTTGCAGAAAACGGATGCACCAGGCCGTAAGGCGCATAACATGGTGCAACGACCCCTCACAATGAGGAATGGGATAACGGATTCTACGGTCGCCAATCTGCCTCTGAGATTTAGCCACGGGGTAAGAATGTCAGATCTACCATCACGAGGGTGGTCAAAACTTACTGCAGGAAGAGGTCGGCACAAACGGGAAGCAGAAATCATAGGAATTATATCCTATAGAACTGTCCCCAGTATGCAGACTTGAGAAGAAAGGTGGCCCACTTACACTAGCGTCCAAGTCAAACTGTATGGCGTGGCTGATAATCTGAGGCAGACGGCTGCCTTTATTAGAGAATCCGAAATCCCAATCTAGTGAGAACGCAGAAGAAGAAGAAGGATGCACGTATCCTAAACGTGTAGAAGTCTATGCGTTTAGCGGACTTAGAGTCAGGTTTTAGAACCGTTAGAAACTTGTTGTTTGAATCTACAAGTTGTGTGTTGTGTGAGAAGTAAAATTCTTCACCTATCTTGTATCGTTCGATTGATAAAGACCTGTTGGTCGAAACGTGTTTTCTGTATTTTTAAAAATTACAGTACTTTGTTTTTACGTGTTTCGCCATTGAGGCAAAACAGGATTCGAGAAAAGAAGAAGAGGAAGATCCCGTTTACGAAGGATTGTGTGTGTAGAAGCAGGATTATCAATGTCTGAGTTCAGAACATTTTATGTCTTCGTTCTAGGAAGCTGGCACTTATTCAGACCTGGGTGGAGGCATGCATTCAAGTATTTTCATCATTGGGACCTGCGTATGGAGGTCTTATTACCATGGCCAGCTACAATAAGTTTAATAACAACTGTATGAGGTACGGTGAAATTGTTGAGTCCGTGTGGGTGGTTGTTAGCTGTGTGAGGTGATCTTAGGCATTTGTGGGTGGTCGTTTGTGTGGGTCGCAGTTAGCTGTGGGAGGTGACTGTTAGGCTTGTGAGAGTGGTTGTTTGTGTGGGTGATTGTTACATGTGTAAGGTGAATGTTAGTCTTGTGTGGGTAGTCGTTCGTTTGTATGGGTGTTTGTTAGTCTTGTGTGGGTAGTCGTTCGTTTGTATGGGTGTTTGTTAGTCTTGTGTGGGTAGTCGTTCGTTTGTATGGGTGTTTGTTAGTCTTGTGTGGGTAGTCGTTCGTTTGTATGGGTGTTTGTTAGTCTTGTGTGGGTAGTCGTTCGTTTGTATGGGTGTTTGTTAGTCTTGTGTGGGTAGTCGTTCGTTTGTATGGGTGTTTGTTAGTCTTGTGTGGGTAGTCGTTCGTTTGTATGGGTGTTTGTTAGTCTTGTGTGGGTAGTCGTTCGTTTGTATGGGTGTTTGTTAGTCTTGTGTGGGTAGTCGTTCGTTTGTATGGGTGTTTGTTAGTCTTGTGTGGGTAGTCGTTCGTTTGTATGGGTGTTTGTTAGTCTTGTGTGGGTAGTCGTTCGTTTGTGTGGGTGTTTGTTAGTCTTGTGTGGGTAGTCGTTCGTTTGTATGGGTGTTTGTTAGTCTTGTGTGGGTAGTCGTTCGTTTGTATGGGTGTTTGTTAGTCTTGTGTGGGTAGTCGTTCGTTTGTATGGGTGTTTGTTAGTCTTGTGTGGGTAGTCGTTCGTTTGTATGGGTGTTTGTTAGTCTTGTGTGGGTAGTCGTTCGTTTGTATGGGTGTTTGTTAGTCTTGTGTGGGTAGTCGTTCGTTTGTATGGGTGTTTGTTAGTCTTGTGTGGGTAGTCGTTCGTTTGTATGGGTGTTTGTTAGTCTTGTGTGGGTAGTCGTTCGTTTGTATGGGTGTTTGTTAGTCTTGTGTGGGTAGTCGTTCGTTTGTATGGGTGTTTGTTAGTCTTGTGTGGGTAGTCGTTCGTTTGTATGGGTGTTTGTTAGTCTTGTGTGGGTAGTCGTTCGTTTGTATGGGTGTTTGTTAGTCTTGTGTGGGTAGTCGTTCGTTTGTATGGGTGTTTGTTAGTCTTGTGTGGGTAGTCGTTCGTTTGTATGGGTGTTTGTTAGTCTTGTGTGGGTAGTCGTTCGTTTGTATGGTGTTTGTTAGTCTTGTGTGGGTAGTCGTTCGTTTGTATGGGTGTTTGTTAGTCTTGTGTGGGTAGTCGTTCGTTTGTATGTGTGTTTGTTAGTCTTGTGTGGGTAGTCGTTCGTTTGTATGGGTGTTGTTAGTCTTGTGGGTAGTCGTTCGTTTGTATGGGTGTTTGTTAGTCGTGTAAGGGAGATGTTTGACTTGTGAGGGCGGTCGTTTGTGTGGGTGATTGTTACATGTGTGGGATGAATGTTTGGTTTGTGTGGATGTCTGTTAGGTTTGCACAGGTAACAGGCGTATGAAAAAGATATTAGTTTTACTGATAGGTTTGTGGACCAATTGGACAAAACTAGCAAGGAATATGGATTAGACATTAACATACAGAAAATAAAAACTATTGTGATCAACAAGGAAATGGAAAAACCTAAAATGAATATAAAAATACATGGAGAATTACTACATCAAATAAAAAGTTTCTTATATCTTGGTCAGGTGATAACAGATGATGGCAGATGTATAACAGAAATTAAAAAGAGAATATAAATGGCCAAGGATAATTTCAATAGTATGAGAAAGTTACTGACATCCAAACAAATTACAAACAGGCTAAAAATGAGAATGATCAAATGCTATATATATCCTATATTAATGTATGGCTCGGAAACATGGACAATGAACAAGCAGTTAGAAGACAGAATTGATGCATTTGAGATGTGGATATATAGAAGAATAGGCAGAGTTTCATTAACAGAAAAACAGACAAATAAACAAGTTTTATGAAAATAGGCATGAAGAAACAATTATTAAGAGAAATAAAATTCAGACAAGTAAAGTATTTTGGGCACATAAAAAGACATGACACCATGATAAAACATTTCTTGAGGGGAAAGTTGAGGGGAAGAGCAAGAGGAAGACCGAGAGATAAGTGGGAGGAAACTTTAAGAAATGGACAGGTTACAGTCTGGCAGTGTGCAACAGGGGATGCTGGAGATTCATTGCAGCCAACCTTCGATGTTGAGACGGCACCTGATGATGATGATAAAGTAGTAATATACAGAAATGTATTGTAATACTATAAACCTATGTTACTTTAAAATAATCTGTCATTTCCTTCTGTATCTTTGAGGCTCGATCTTTCTATGCGACGATGTTCCGTATCTTACTCAGAAGTAGAATTTATGTTGCATTTGTCTCCTCTTGCATATCAAACCAGTCAATGTACTTTGATAACATTGTTTCTGTTTCTGAGTGGTCAGTTGTAGGTTTTTGGTTAAGCAAACCAGTCGATGCACTTTGATAACATTGTTTCTGCTTCTGAGTGGCCAGTTGTAGGTTTTTATTTTTGTTTTTTTTCCCGATCCAGAAGCACTTGAGCTGAAAGCCCTTCGGCTCGGTGCCACGAACACCGTAAATCTGGGAAACCTGTATCTTTTCTGCCAGTCCACGGAGTTGAACCCGCACTTACAGAGGACTAGTCACCCGTAGTCAACGCGCTACGAACATGCTGGGCACGCAGGCTGGATTTTGGTTAAGAACTGATCCATCATCTAGTAACGTGTAAAAGTAATCCGTGGACAATTTCAAAGATGTCTGTTTGTTTTTACTGACGTATTGTTTAAGATGATTTTTGTTTTAGATACAAACATATCTTCACCATCTTCTAAATTACATCGGGGACCTTCGCCGGTGCTACGGGGTTCGTGCACTGCGGCTGATATCTTCCTTTGCAAGAAAGAGATTGAAGCACACATGGCTACTTACCGAAGTGCAATGATGATGGTCCTATCAATCAATCAATGAATCAATCAATCAATCAATCAATCAATCAATCAATTTAGACGATGATGGATAACAGAAACAGACTGTTAAACGAGTGACGGTTAAACGAGGTTTTACTACACATAAATAGTTTGCCGAGGAAACCAATGTGCAACGTATACACGTTCTTGGCAAAGATCAAGCAGAGTGATTTAAATTGGTCGTAAAGAACGAACGCAAAGAAGAAGAAGAAGTATGCCGAGGAAACCTCCAAACAGCATCACGAGACAGGCTCTCCGATGGAGCCCCCAGGTTAATAGAGGTAGGGGAAGACCCAGGAAAACATGGAGACGAAGGTTGGAGACGAAATGAAAGAAAATGGGAAGAGAGTGGAGAGATCTTTAAAATGTGGCCTTGGATAGGTGAGCTTGGCAGGCCTTGGTTGCAGACCTATGACTCACTAGGGGAGAAGAAGAAAAAGTACACTAAACATATACAGTTACATATCATATATTATCTTCACATACAGAGACGCCATTGTTCTGTCGTTTGTCTGTGAAGGAACAAGCCTGTTCGCTGGTTTTGCTATATTTACTGTACTTGGTCACATGGCTCATACACTGATGGTTCCGGTTTCTAGCTTCGCGAGTACAGGTAGTATAATTTATACTTATATTAAGAACAATTAGGTTAGAAAATGAATATAATTATTGTAGAAATATTATTTCATTTGGAATCTAAATTACAATAGCCTCTGAAGTCAGAGTAAGGTTCGCCTGAATAAAAGCGAGGAACACTGGTGATAAGGAAAGAAAGCGTTCACGCAACAATAAGTCAGAGACGTAATATTATGTGTCATAGCTACGCCTGAGCTCATAGCAGACAAACGGAAAAAAATAGTGGGGAATTACGTTGTAAAGTGAATAAATATATAGTAGAAAGTCTGTTGTCGGGGATCGTAAGGGGAGCAAAGGACACTGGCACTGCGACCTACAAGACATGTCGTAAGAGGTGACTAAGGTATGGACCCGTCAGTGGTGTGTCGGAGCCCGAAAGGGGAAGAAAGACTATGCAGCACTGTGTACCTGCCAAACATGTCATAAGAGCCGACTAAGGAGGGTAGATCGTGGGGCTAGCTTTCTCACCCCATAGAAAAGACAGCTGGCACCATTACTACAACACCCAAATATCAAGATGGAAGTGCAAAGACAGATGATAAAAAGTATTTTCCTACCAACACTTTGTTACCAGTGCCAACTTGGTCTCTTACAGCAACACATCACAGAAAGCTCACCACGTGTGAAATGAAATGTTTGAGGAAGGCAGTGGAAGTCACCAGGAAAGACATACTACGAAATGAGGACACTAGAAACAGAGTGGGCATAACTTCATGCACCGAATACATTGAAAGACAACAAATGCAGTGGTTTGGACATTTAATGAGAATGAAATACAACCAACCACCAATAACAGCATACAATAAAAATAGATCAGGTACTAGAGCTAAGGGAAGACCAAGAAAAGATGGATAGACAATATCAAGACTACACTACATAAACACAGATATAACACAACACGGGCAACTCATCTAGCCCTAGAACGCAAATTAAAGCTCCCATCCCAACGCTTAACGGCAAGAGTGGACAACCAACTACATCTTCCACCTGGGAATAGACAACTCCATCTTCCACCTGGGAATAGACAACTCCATCTTCCACCTGGGAATAGACAACTCCATCTTCCATCTGGGAATAGACAACTCCATCTTCCACCTGGGAATAGACAACTCCATCTTCCACCTGGAATAGACAACTCCATCTTCCACCTGGGAATAGACAACTCCATCTTCCATCTGGGAATAGACAACTCCATCTTCCACCTGGGAATAGACAACTCCATCTTCCACCTGGGAATAGACAACTTCATCTTCCACCTGGGAATAGACAACTCCATCTTCCACCTGGGAATAGACAACTCCATCTTCCACCTGGGAATAGACAACTCCATCTTCCACCTGGGAATAGACAACTCCATCTTCCACCTGGGAATAGACAACTCCATCTTCCACCTGGGAATAGACAACTCCATCTTCCACCTGGGAATAGACAACTCCATCTTCCACCTGGGAATAGACAACTCCATCTTCCACCTGGGAATAGACAACTCCATCTTCCATCTGGGAATAGACAACTCCATCTTCCACCTGGGAATAGACAACTCCATCTTCCACCTGGGAATAGACAACTCCATCTTCCACCTGGGAATAGACAACTCCATCTTCCACCTGGGAATAGACAACTCCATCTTCCACCTGGGAATAGACAACTCCATCTTCCACCTGGGAATAGACAACTCCATCTTCCATCTGGGAATAGACAACTCCATCTTCCACCTGGGAATAGACAACTCCATCTTCCACCTGGGAATAGACAACTCCATCTTCCACCTGGGAATAGACAACTCCATCTTCCACCTGGGAATAGACAACTCCATCTTCCACCTGGGAATAGACAACTACATCTTCCACCTGGGAATAGACAACTCCATCTTCCACCTGGGAATAGACAACTACATCTTCCACCTGGGAATAGACAACTCCATCTTCCACCTGGGAATAGACAACTCCATCTTCCACCTGGGAATAGACAACTCCATCTTCCACCTGGGAATAGACAACTCCATCTTCCACCTGGAATAGACAACTCCATCTTCCACCTGGGAATAGACAACTCCATCTTCCACCTGGAATAGACAACTCCATCTTCCACCTGGGAATAGACAACTCCATCTTCCACCTGGGAATAGACAACTCCATCTTCCACCTGGGAATAGACAACTCCATCTTCCACCTGGGAATAGACAACTCCATCTTCCACCTGGGAATAGACAACTCCATCTTCCACCTGGGAATAGACAACTCCATCTTCCACCTGGGAATAGACAACTTCATCTTCCACCTGGGAATAGACAACTTCATCTTCCACCTGGGAATAGACAACTCCATCTTCCACCTGGGAATAGACAACTCCATCTTCCACCTGGGAATAGACAACTCCATCTTCCACCTGGGAATAGACAACTCCATCTTCCACCTGGGAATAGACAACTCCATCTTCCACCTGGGAATAGACAACTCCATCTTCCACCTGGGAATAGACAACTCCATCTTCCACCTGGGAATAGACAACTCCATCTTCCACCTGGGAATAGACAACTACATCTTCCACCTGGGAATAGACAACTCCATCTTCCACCTGGGAATAGACAACTCCATCTTCCACCTGGGAATAGACAACTCCATCTTCCACCTGGGAATAGACAACTCACATCTTCCACCTGGGAATAGACAACTTCATCTTCCACCTGGGAATAGACAACTCCATCTTCCACCTGGGAATAGACAACTCCATCTTCTACCTGGGAATAGACAACTCCATCTTCTACCTGGGAATAGACAACTCCATCTTCTACCTGGGAATAGACAACTCCATCTTCTACCTGGGAATAGACAACTCCATCTTCTACCTGGGAATAGACAACTCCATCTTCCACCTGGGAATAGACAACTCCATCTTCCACCTGGGAATAGACAACTCCATCTTCTACCTGGGAATAGACAACTCCATCTTCTACCTGGGAATAGACAACTCCATCTTCTACCTGGGAATAGACAACTCCATCTTCTACCTGGGAATAGACAACTCCATCTTCTACCTGGGAATAGACAACTCCATCTTCTACCTGGGAATAGACAACTCCATCTTCCACCTGGGAATAGACAACTCCATCTTCCACCTGGGAATAGACAACTCCATCTTCTACCTGGGAATAGACAACTCCATCTTCTACCTGGGAATAGACAACTCCATCTTCCACCTGGGAATAGACAACTCCATCTTCCACCTGGGAATAGACAACTCCATCTTCCACCTGGGAATAGACAACTCCATCTTCCACCTGGGAATAGACAACTCCATCTTCCACCTGGGAATAGACAACTCCATCTTCCACCTGGGAATAGACAACTCCATCTTCCATCTGGGAATAGACAACTCCATCTTCCACCTGGGAATAGACAACTCCATCTTCCACCTGGGAATAGACAACTCCATCTTCCACCTGGAATAGACAACTCCATCTTCCATCTGGGAATAGACAACTCCATCTTCCACCTGGGAATAGACAACTCCATCTTCCACCTGGGAATAGACAACTCCATCTTCCATCTGGGAATAGACAACTCCATCTTCCACCTGGGAATAGACAACTCCATCTTCTACCTGGGAATAGACAACTCCATCTTTCACCTGGGAATAGACAACTCCATCTTCCACCTGGGAATAGACAACTCCATCTTCCATCTGGGAATAGACAACTCCATCTTCCACCTGGGAATAGACAACTCCATCTTCCACCTGGGAATAGACAACTCCATCTTCCACCTGGGAATAGACAACTCCATCTTCCATCTGGGAATAGACAACTCCATCTTCCACCTGGGAATAGACAACTCCATCTTCCACCTGGGAATAGACAACTCCATCTTCCATCTGGGAATAGACAACTCCATCTTCCACCTGGGAATAGACAACTCCATCTTCTACCTGGGAATAGACAACTCCATCTTTCACCTGGGAATAGACAACTCCATCTTCCACCTGGGAATAGACAACTCCATCTTCCATCTGGGAATAGACAACTCCATCTTCCACCTGGGAATAGACAACTACATCTTCCACCTGGGAATAGACAACTCCATCTTCCACCTGGAATAGACAACTCCATCTTCCACCTGGGAATAGACAACTCCATCTTCCACCTGGGAATAGACAACTCCATCTTCCACCTGGGAATAGACAACTACATCTTCCACCTGGGAATAGACAACTCCATCTTCCACCTGGGAATAGACAACTCCATCTTCCACCTGGGAATAGACAACTCCATCTTCTACCTGGGAATAGACAACTCCATCTTCCACCTGGGAATAGACAACTCCATCTTCCACCTGGGAATAGACAACTCCATCTTCTACCTGGGAATAGACAACTCCATCTTCTACCTGGGAATAGACAACTCCATCTTCCACCTGGGAATAGACAACTCCATCTTCCACCTGGGAATAGACAACTCCATCTTCCACCTGGGAATAGACAACTCCATCTTCCACCTGGGAATAGACAACTCCATCTTCCACCTGGGAATAGACAACTCCATCTTCCACCTGGGAATAGACAACTACATCTTCCACCTGGGAATAGACAACTCCATCTTCCACCTGGGAATAGACAACTCCATCTTCCACCTGGGAATAGACAACTCCATCTTCCACCTGGGAATAGACAACTCCATCTTCCACCTGGGAATAGACAACTACATCTTCCACCTGGGAATAGACAACTCCATCTTCCACCTGGGAATAGACAACTCCATCTTCCACCTGGGAATAGACAACTCCATCTTCTACCTGGGAATAGACAACTCCATCTTCCACCTGGGAATAGACAACTCCATCTTCCACCTGGGAATAGACAACTCCATCTTCTACCTGGGAATAGACAACTCCATCTTCTACCTGGGAATAGACAACTCCATCTTCCACCTGGGAATAGACAACTCCATCTTCCACCTGGGAATAGACAACTCCATCTTCCACCTGGGAATAGACAACTCCATCTTCCACCTGGGAATAGACAACTCCATCTTCCACCTGGGAATAGACAACTCCATCTTCCACCTGGGAATAGACAACTCCATCTTCCACCTGGGAATAGACAACTCCATCTTCCACCTGGGAATAGACAACTCCATCTTCCACCTGGGAATAGACAATAGAATAAGAAAGATAAACTTAAAAAAAGTCAACAAAAATGGAAAGTACAACTAAAAAAAAACTGCATCTCAAGGAAAGAATTGTAGCAGATGGTAGGAGAGAGGAAGAACTGGAATAGCAGATGGTAGGAGAGAGGAAGAACTGGAAGAAGTTTGTTGGACCTGTGCTCTATTAGAAGTTGAAAAGTGAAGAAGAAGAAGAGGAAGAAGAAAATAATATGTTAAAGAATACTTAAATGGCGGACGAAGTTAGAGAATGAATATTTAAATTGTGGATTGAGAGAGGGAATATTTGAACAGTGAAAGATGTTAGAAAAAAAGTCTGTGCAAGATGGGAGAAGCCGGGGAAGTCATATGTGAAGATGAGAGAATTTAGAGAAGGCATATGTGAAGATGTGAGAAGCCGGAAGTCATAGTGAAAGATGGGAGAATTTAGAGAAGGCATATGTGAAGATGTGAGAAGCTGGGGAAGTCATATGTGAAGATGTGAGAAGCCGGGGAAGTCATATGTGAAAGATGGGAGAAGCTGGGAAGGCATATGTGAAGATGAGAGAAGCCGGGGAAGGCATATGTGAAGATGAGAGAAGCCGGGGAAGTCATATGTGAAAGATATGAGAAGCCGGGGAAGTCATATGTGAAAGATGGGAGAAGCTGGGAAGGCATATGTGAAGATGAGAGAAGCCGGGGAAGGCATATGTGAAGATGAGAGAAGCCGGGGAAGGCATATGTGAAAGATGGGAGAATTTAGAGAAGGCATATATGAAGATGTGAGAAGCCGGGAAGGCATATGTGAAAGATGGGAGAAGCCGGGGAAGGCATATGTGAAGATGGGAGAAGCCAGGGAAGTCATATGTGAAGATGAGAGAAGCCAGGTAAGTTATATGTGAAGATGTGAGAAGCCAGGAAGTCATATGTGAAAGATGTGAGAAGCCAGGAAGTCATATGTGAAAGATATGAGAAGCGGGAAGTCATATGTAAAGATGAGAGAAGCCAGGAAGTCATATGTGAAGATGAGAGAAGCAGGAAGTCATATGTGAAGATGAGAGAAGCCAGGAAGTCATATGTGAAGATGAGAGAAGCCAGGAAGTCATATGTGAAGATGAGAGAAGCCGGGAAGTCATATGTGAAAGATGAGAGAAGCCGGGAAGTCATATGTGAAGATGAGAGAAGCCAGGAAGTCATATGTGAAAGATGGAGAAGCCGGGAAGTCATATGTGAAGATGAGAGAAGCCAGGAAGTCATATGTGAAGATGAGAGAAGCCAGGGAAGTCGTATGTGAAGATGAGAGAAGCCAGGGAAGTCATATGTGAAGATGAGAGAAGCCGGGGAAGTCATATGTGAAGATGAGAGAAGCCGGGGAAGTCATATGTGAAGTTGAGAGAAGCCAGGGAAGTCATATGTGAAGATGAGAGAAGCCAGGTAAGTCATATGTGAAGATGAGAGAAGCCAGGGAAGTCGTATGTGAAGATGAGAGAAGCCAGGTAAGTCATATGTGAAGATGAGAGAAGCCAGGGAAGTCATATGTGAAGATGAGAGAAGCCTGGGAAGTCATATGTGAAGATGAGAGAAGCCGGGAAGTCATAGTGAAAGATGGTAGAAGCGGGAAGTCATAGTGAAGATGAGAGAAGCGGGAAGTCATATGTGAAGATGAGAGAAGCCAGGTAAGTTATATGTGAATATGAGAGAAGCCGGGGAAGTCATATGTGAAAGATGGGAGAAGCCAGGGAAGTCATATGTGAAGATGAGAGAAGCCAGGTAAGTCATATGTGAAGATGAGAGAAGCCAGGGAAGTCATATGTGAAGATGAGAGAAGCCTGGGAAGTCATATGTGAAGATGAGAGAAGCCAGGTAAGTTATATGTGAATATGAGAGAAGCCGGGGAAGTCGTATGTGAAAGATGGGAGAAGCCAGGGAAGTCATATGTGAAGATGAGAGAAGCCGGGGAAGTCATATGTGAAGATGAGAGAAGCCAGGTAAGTTATATGTGAATATGAGAGAAGCCGGGGAAGTCGTATGTGAAAGATGGAGAAGCGGGAAGTCATATGTGAAGATGAGAGAGCCGGGAAGTCATATGTGAAAGATGGGAGAAGCCGGGAAGTCATATGTGAAGATGAGAGAAGCCGGGAAGATATGTGAAGATGAGAGAAGCCAGGTAAGTTATATGTGAATATGAGAGAAGCCGGGGAAGTCATATGTGAAAGATGGAGAAGCCAGGAAGTCATATGTGAAGATGAGAGAAGCCAGGAAGTCATATGTGAAAGATGAGAGAAGCCGGGAAGTCATATGTGAAGATGAGAGAAGCCGGGAAGTCATATGTGAAGATGAGAGAAGCCAGGTAAGTTATATGTGAATATGAGAGAAGCCGGGGAAGTCGTATGTGAAAGATGGAGAAGCAGGAAGTCATATGTGAAGATGAGAGAAGCCAGGAAGTCATATGTGAAGATGAGAGAATTTCGAGAAATCATATGTGAAGATGAGAGAAGCGAAGTCATTGTGAAAGATGGGAGAAGCCAGGAAGTCATATGTGAAGATGAGAGAAGCCAGGAAGTCATATGTGAAGATGAGAGAAGCCAGGGAAGTCATATGTGAAAGATGGGAGAAGCTGGGAAGGCATATGTGAAGATGAGAGAAGCCGGGGAAGTCATATGTGAAAGATGGGAGAATCCAGGGAAGTCATATGTGAAGATGAGAGAAGCCAGGGAAGTCATATGTGAAAGATGTGAGAAGGTAGAGAAGGCATATGTGAAGATGAGAGAAGCCGGGGAAGTCATATGTGAAAGATGTGAGAAGGTAGAGAAGGCATATGTGAAGATGGTAAATTGTAGAGATGGCATGTGTGCATGATGGAAGAAGTTCAAGAGAAATAAGTGATAACATAGGAATTGAAAAAAAAAATCGTAAGCTAATGATTAACACAATAATAGATCTGAATTACAAAGAACAAAATTAAGATTTTAGAAATGTATATATTTCACAGGTCCTGGTCTTGCATTTGTTGTCTACCCAGAAGCCATTACGTATCTTCCGGTGCCACAATTTTGGGGATTGTTGTTCTTCATTATGTTGTTTACTGTTGCCTTGGATTCACAGGTAAGCATTGACTTAAGAAGCTATCATTATGTGATGTCCCCTAGGTAAGCATTGACTTAACACTTTCGCTGCTACATACTTTCAGAAGGCTGAGTTAAAAATAGCTACTCTTTGTTTCTAGGTCACAAACGTGAAAGTACGCCTATAGCAGTGACAGTATAACACGTCTTAACACGTCTAAAGTGTTAGCACGTCTTTAGCCCACAGAGGAGAGATAATAACATACGTGTTAATGCGTCTTTAGTAGTGAATGGGGGAAACGTATATATACGTCCTTAGCAGCTAAAGGGTTAACAAGCTATCATTATGTCCTGTCTGGTTAACCACTAGTAACAATTATCATAAGAAGGAGAATATGGAGATGCGTTGGGCATACCTTGAGAAGAAATATCAGGTCAACCACTAGTAACAACTGTCAAAAGAAGGAGAAGAAGGAGATGTGTTGGGCATACCTTGAGAAGAAATATCTGGTCAACCACCAGTAACAACTGTCATAAGAAGGAGAAGATGGAGATGTGTTGGGCATACCTTGAGAAGAAATATCTGGTCAACCACCAGTAACAACTGTCATAAGAAGGAGAAGATGGAGATGTGTTGGGCATACCTTGAGAAATGGTCAAAGAATCACAAATTATGCATTGAAGTGGGGTGCAAAAGGTTCAAGAAAGAGAGGACGCCATATGGAGACCCTGAAACGAACTTTGCTAAGAACTAAGAGAGGCAAGAAATATCGACTCAATTTCATGGAAGAGAGTGAAGGAGTTACCCAGGATAGAGCGGTATGGAGAAATTACTTGCAGACCCTATCTAACGTTTAACTGTACGAGAGGAATTTTTGTTATCAAATGTGCCCCTCCACATTAGCTCACCGTATCGTGGTTGGAGGGTTTGTGTGCCTTGACGGTCCTTCAGGCTGGGTCGACGGGAGTCTAACTCCTGGCAGGTCTAACCAA
Organism: Arion vulgaris; assembly: GCA_020796225.1. Classification (NCBI taxonomy): domain Eukaryota; kingdom Metazoa; phylum Mollusca; class Gastropoda; order Stylommatophora; family Arionidae; genus Arion; species Arion vulgaris. Next base: position 6,887,908 of record CM036755.1, read on the forward strand.
GCTGAACAGACTGAATGTGAAAGGCCAGACTAAAGGGTAGGAAGCGAAGTGAGGCTCCATAAGGTGACAACGCAGAACCCACCGGCGACGGATAGTAGCTCTGGCTGCAACCAACTCTCTCGCCAGCTATGAGTTAAATGGCAGCTCTCTCTTGAGGAGGACATCTTTTTCTTGTCTTATCTCCTACTTCTATTACAACTTTTCTATCCTTCGAGTTAGACCACAGTCTTCTCTAGCAATAAGAGTGCTGAAGTCTGAGACAATCAGCCAAGAAGCGCACTATAGCAAACAGGTTGCTACACACTATATACGAATACATAACAAGCGAATGAAAGGAAGGAAATATCAAAATGTGTTGTTCCGACTGACAAAAACAAACATGGATCTATTCAAATATTTCTCCTGTAAACTGATTTCCAGTTTCTATGGTGATATTGTCTACCTGGTTCAAACTCCGCGGCGTGCAGTTTGGGAGCATCTTTGTTCTCGTGGAATATTATGAAAGGTAAAAATAGATCTCACCTTTCAGAAAGCAATGTCAAACTACTGAACGTATAAGTGCTGCTTAAAAAAATATACAACTCGTTTACTGAGGTTGATGACGAAATCCTGTTCAGAATATGATATAATTTTCATTTCATTTTGATATTTGACGTTGTTAACAAAAAGTTAATTGCATATCCTTTACAGGACTATGCGAATTAACTCCAGCTTTTTTAACGCTGTTTGTATGATTTTTCTAGGCATTATTACGTTCAGTAGTTTGCCATTGCTTTCTGAACTGGTGGTGACATCGTCCTTTTGTAAAAATCCACTCGAAACGTTACTGTTATCATATATATTGCCATGTCGTATCAATATTTTGATGTATATATTTACGTTTATGGTTTAAAGGTATACCTGTCACTGACGTTTATGGTTTAAAGGTATACCTGTCACTGATGTCACATATTGACACTGACACAATATACTTCTTCTTCTTCTTCGAACGGTCCCCATCCACCACTTGTTTAACCACTTTTATGATTTATATGTGATCCGAGCTTAAGAGCGATTGAACTTTGTGCCAGTTATGCACCAACAAATAGGTCATCAGATTTTTGCGACCGTTTTTATTTACTAGAATAGCATCTCTACGCCCCTACCTCAGTCGCCTCTTACGACATGCCTTGTAGATCGCAGTGTTACTATTCTTTGTTCCCATTATACTGACACAATATACTGACACCTACGTCATATACTGACACTGACACCCTATACTGACACTGACACCATATACAGACATCTGCGTCATATACTGACACTGACACCATATACTGACACTGACACCAGAGGGGCTGAGACAGACCAAAGGGACAGTCAGTGTAGGTAGTCCTGAGACAGTTAGACTTCAACAGTCAATATTCGCCAGTCAGAAAGAGTAAAGAGACACACACAGAAGGATTCGACTATTCAGGAAGTGTAGTCTACATCAGACAGAGACCTGCGTAGAGACAGACCCAGCGACAGGTCTGAGACAATCACAGAGGCTACAAGTCTTATTATAGTTAACACGTATGCTATAGTCTGAGACAACCGTCTCCCTACTCACTCGGAAGTCTGCAACTTCACCAAATAATCCAGCCATATAGAGAACATAGATTTAACACCATCGATCTGAGACAACCGTCTCCTAAATGACTTTAAAGTTTATATCATCATCGAAGAGATAGTTTTGAGACTCTCCAGCTAGACGGATCAAGTTGTGTCTTACTTCCAAGGGAGATAACTTAGGGTTGAGAACTATAGGTATGTTTGTGTAGAGTATAATGTATATGGGAAAATTACTTAAACATTTTTAGTTAGAGACATTCTTTTATGTGTTAATGTTTGGTTGTATATATTAATTTGGTTGTGTTTATGTTATTTGTAGTAATGTATTCTTTTAGATTTTTAGAATTTAAATAAATATATAAAAATTGATACAGACTTGGGTAAGACAGAGGGAAAATGTCTGGATATGAATGTTCAGATTGATATGTTTGTTGTTGTTGAGATAATATTAGCGACCAGGACACGGACCTCTTACTGGTGCTTTAACAAAGGATAATAGAATATAGAAGAAGATATTTGGTGCCGTCGTAGATCTAGGATATTCCAGGAACCCCACTATTACATAGTTGGCGCCTGTGACCAAGGATAGACTATTACATATATACTGACACCTACGTCATATACTGACACAATATACTGACAATACTTTCTAATAATGACTGCACCTACTTACACTGACTGCACCTACTTACACTGACTCTACCTACTTACACTGACTCCACCTACGTACACTGACTCCACTTACTTACACTGACTCCACTTACTTACACTGACTCCACCTACTTACACTGACTCCACCTACTTACACTGACTCCACCTACTTACACTGATTCCACCTACTTACACTGACTCCACCTACTTACACTGACTCCACCTATTAACCTTGACTCCACCTACCTACACTGACTCCACCTACTTACACTTTGACCACATTTTCAATCAATCAAGCGCCATGCCTGTCCTGCCTAGGCGATCATGTCTCTCCACAACTCTCCCTCTTTGGTGCGGTTAATTAGTTCTGACGTCCATTTCTGTCGAACCATGATGTCAGACCATCCAACATCTTCTCCCTCTGACTTCCACGATCTCTCCTTCCCTGAATTTTACCTGTAGTCACCACATTTTCTAAACCTTCTCTTCGCATTATATGCCCGAAGAACCTTGATTGTCGGATTCTTATTCTTTTGATAAGGTTTCTTTGTGTGCAGGCCTGTTTTAAAACCTCATCATTTGTTTTCTTTGCTGTCCATGGAATTTTCAGCATTCTTCTGTAAAACATATTTTCCATTACATTAACACCCCATTCCAACGCCGACACTGACACCACCATCAAACACTTTCACTATCTAACATCTTCGTCTGTTAATTACAATCTTCTACAATAATACCGCCCATCATCTCCAGCGTCGTATCCCCAGTTTACGTTGGTGGAGACCGTGCTGACTTCATTTCAAGACTACTGGCCACGTTTTATGACAAAATGGAACATTCACATCAAGATTGGGTGCGCAGTGCTGTTCTTCCTGGCTTGTCTTCCATTTGCAACCAGGGTTTGTATCCTTATATAATATTTATATTTTGTTACTACTACAACAACAACTACTACTACCACTACTACTACTACTACTACTACTACTACTATTATTTCTACTACTACTACTGCTACTACTACTACTACAACTATTACTAAACTACCACTACTAACACTACTACAACTCCTATTTAGATTACTATTACTACAACTGATCATCATCAGGTGCCGTCTCCACATCGAAGGTTGGCTGCAATGAATCTCCAGCATCCTCTGTCTTTCGCCTTGGTGTTGCACACTGCCAGACTGTAACCTGTCCATTTCTTAAAATTTCCTTCCCACTTATCTCTCGGTCTTCCTCTTGCTCTTCTCCCTCAACTTTCCCCTCTAGTAAATATTTTATCATAATGCCTTTTTATGTGCCCAAAATACTTTACTTGTCTGAATTTTATTTCTCTTAATAATTGTTTCTTCATGCCTAGTTTTCCTAAAACTTGTTTATTTGTCTGTTTTTCTGTCCATGACACTCTGCTTATTCTTCTATATATCCACATCTCAAATGCATCAATTCTGTCTTCTAACTGCTTCTACTACAACTGCTACTACTACAATTACTACAACTACTACAACTATAACTAATACAACTATAACTACTACTGCTAACACTACAACTATAACTACTACTACTATTGCTACTACAACTACTACTGCTACTACTACTGCAACTACTACTACTCCTACAACTACAGCTTCTACTACAACTACTACTGCTACTATAACTACAACTACTACTCATCATCATATCTTGTCCTGTGCAGAACTTTGTCACCTCAACAGATTTAGTACTATTACTACTACTCCTACTACTACTATTAGTCAATTGCATATCTTTTACAGGACTTTGCGAATCAACCTCAGCCTTTTAACGCTGTTTGTGATTTTTCTAGGCATTATTACGTTCAGTAGTTTGCCGTTGCTTTCTGAACGGGTGGTGCCATCGTCCTTTTGTAAAAATCCACGCCATTAATTTGCAACCAAACTGTCAGCAGCGTTATTCGAACTCAGAACATCAGGGTTAAGAGACCGAGTCACTATCACCTAAGCCACAGATCGATATAAAAATATTCAGATGGCTCAACGAGGTAGCGAACCTGGTACCTCTGTCACGAGAGACGAGTGCCTAATCTGTACTCCACAGAGCAAGGGTTTACCAATTTTTTAATCTGAAAGCAATGTCGTCCCACTTTAGTTTGGTTCAAATTAAAAATGAAAACCTTGGAAGCAGGCTGCATCATTGCAGTCTGGTGAAGTGAGTTAAGAAAAATGAGAATTTGTATTACCAAATATGGCAGGCTAAAAACGCATCTGCTAGACTCAAAGATACATACATCGCTCTCAGACTGTAAACTGTGGTAACATGCTTGAACGAATGCTATCAAGGCAAACGAAGAAGTAAAGGAAGAAGTAGAATGAGTACATGAAGAAGAAGAAACATAAGAACAAGAGAAGACGATGTGTGCAAGATGCAGCGGCGGCTCGTGGTCATTTTTCTTGGTGGGCCAGACACAAATTTTCGGAAAAATCATGGCTTTGTTTTAGCATTTACTACTCCGGGACGTTATTCCCCCTTTCGATTATGGTGGGGCTGGGCCCCACTGGCCCTTAATGACGAACCGCCTCTGGCAAGATGTTATTGACGATCTGAGAACGACTGCTTCTGACGCCGGTCAACTTGCACAGAACAGAGAGGTGCTCATGACTGCTGTCATGTGTACCAGGGTTCACGAAGGGACATGCTGCTTGATGATGATGATTAGTACTCTCTACTTTACCACTGTTATAACTCTTCTTTATTTCTCAGGGTGGAATGTACCTGTTTCAACTGGTAGACTGGTACTTCTCGGTGTTTACAGTTATTATGATAGCAATACTGGAATGTATAGTGGTTTCTTGGATCTATGGTAAGTTTACCTCTTCTTGTGTCGTCACACTGTTACTGTTACATAACAATGGAGGTACTGGCGGTGACTAATGCTTTACATTGACTGGAGTCACAAAACTACACTCATGCGTGCATTCTGGGTTATTCATTAAGTATGATCCGCAAGGTAGAGGCTGGTTCGGTTCTCAGGCAATGGACTGAATCACTACAAGCCTCAACAATTTGCAAAATCACACTTATCTTCGTTCCGGGGCACATGGGTGTCGTTGGCAATGAGAGAGCAGACAGGCTGGCTCTGCCACCATATCAGAGGGTCAGCCAATGGATAGAGCTGATATTTTGAACGCCCTCATAGAGTGTGGCCGCAAAGAAGATTTTCATTTAAACCAATCCACGTCAACTACTAGATTGCAGGAGCTGGGTTTGAAGATTGGAGTAGCAAGAAAAGAACAGCATAACAGGTACATGAGTAGGCTCATCAATCAAAATCGAACTGGTACGGTCAGTCACTGGACGCTGTTGGAGATATTGCGAAGGAGATCGGAGCACCTATGGACATGTCCGGAGTGCAATGAAGATATTTCAAACTGAAACTGTTACTTGTCTGTTTTTGTCTTGTACTGCTCTAGTAACTATGGTGATAGTTATGTTTGCTTTTTGACCAGATTCTGTCGCCCGAGTGGTTACCGGAGCCCAAATTTGGGGTGTAAAGAACAGAACCACTATTACCTGCCTCGCATGTCGTAAGAGGCGTCTAAGGAGGTTTGGCTGAAATCGGATGCTTGTGTCCTAAACATGTAGAAGTCTATGCGTTTAAGGGGCTACCAAACCAATGTGCAACGTATACACGTTCCTGGCAAAGACCAAACATATCACAAAGAGTGATTAAAGTTGGTCGTAACGAACGAACGCAAAGAAGAAAGAAGATCAGATTTTGCTATGCTATCTATCCAAATTTTTCCTGGTTTGTTTTTCGTTGAAAAAAAATATTAACATTTGTGCTGTGGTCTAAAGTCAGGTCTGACAACTTTAATATGATGATTCAGATCTGATACTATGTTGCAGTACAACTTCAGGTAATAACAATAATTCCTCTCGTACCGTTATATGTTACATAGGGTCTCCAAGCAATTCCTCCTTACCGCTCTATCCTGCTGAACTCGTTCAATCTCCTCCATGAAACTGAGACCGATATTTCTTGCCTCTCAGCAAAGTTCGTTTCAGGATCTCCTTAGGTCTTCTTCTCATTCTTAAACCCTTTGCATCCCACTTCAATGCCTGCTTTAATATTCGTTAATAATTTATCCTCAAGGTGTGTCCAACATATCTCCATCTTCTCTTTCTTATAATAGTTGTCACTAGTGGTTGACCAGACATGTCTCTGATTTCATCACTTCTCCTGAATTCGTTCTATTTTATATTCATTATTTTTCGCAGACATCTATTTTCAAATACATTCAACTTGCTTTCTATATCTTTAGTCATTTTCCAACTCTCGCTGCCATATGTTAGGATTGATACTCCAAATGCGATACTTTAAAGTGTTAAATGATATATTTAGCGTGTGTGTGTGCGCTGCGTCACGGAAGACTCTATAATGGCCTCAGCGCAGGTGGCCATAGTGCCATATGACGAAGGCTGCGGTTGCGTTTGTGACCTAGAAACAAAGAGTATCTATTTTTAGCTCAGGCTTCAGAAATTTATTTCGTTATTCGTTTTTATTCCAGATTTTCCTTAGATACGTTGGTATTTGGTCGTCCATTTGTGTTTCATTTTAATTTGTCACTCCTGTTTGTTCGTTTGCTTGATAAAGGCCTTGTTGGTCGAAACGTTGCTGTTTATCGTCACTGTTTATGTATTTTGTAAAACTATAGTACTTTGTTTGTACGTGTTTCACTACTTTAAAGTGTGGGTTTATATGACAGTCAAACCTTACAGTTACCCATCTGTACAAATGTGTATCCTGTGGGAACTATGTATACACTTTGATCGCTCGCCTGCCCAACGTGTTTGTAGCGCGTTGGGTGACGGGTGACAAGCCCCCTGTGAGTGCGGTTCAATTCCGCGCTGGCAGAAAAGCCAGTTTCTCCAGATTTACTGTGTTCGTGGCACAGAACCGAAGCGTTACGATGTCCATGTGACCGAGCCGAAGAGTTAAAAGCTCAAGTGCTTCTGGATCGAAAAAAATACACTTTGGCCGAGATTCTGATGTGCTTGACCTACATGTTGCAAAGAACAAATGGGGACGCAACCGCAGCCTTCGTCATATGGCACTATGGCCACCTGCGCTGAGGCCATTATAGAGTCTTCCGTGACGCAGCGCACACACACACGCTAAATATATCATTTAACCCTTTAGCTGCTAAGGACGTATATATATGTTTTTCCCCTTACTTCTAAAAACGCATTAACACGTCTGTTATTATCTCTCCTCTTTGGGTTAAAGACGTGTTAACACTTTATACATTGCTACTGTCACTGCTATAGGCGTACATTCACGTTTGTGACCTAGAAACAAAGAGTATCTACTTTTAGCTCAGGCTTCAGAAAGTATGTAGCAGCGAAAAGGTTAATTTTTTTAAGGGGGTCTCAGTAGCCAAGTGATTAAGCCTTTGTCTTGCATTCCGACCGTCGATGGATCGAAAACGGGCCGCGTCGTTTTGTTCAAGAGTGCATTTTTTTCAGAGACTGCTACAGTTGTTGCAGGAGCTGTGGATTTCGTGTCGTGCTTCGTGCATTGCTTTCTGAAGATTGCATTCCATTTCTGCGGGGAAGGACCTAGTCATATGGTGTAAAATCCGGTATCGCTCGTGTGGTTCCGGGGCCCGTAAGGGAAGCAAAGAATAGTACCACTGCCGCCTACAAAGCATGTCGTAAGCGCCTAAGTTTATTCTTCCTACTTCATAGTTCATATGTGCAGTTCCAACTTCACTACAACGGGTCACCCCATAATTACTCCGTTCCTGTGTCAACGAAAATCACAAAAAATTCAAACAACTGTCTCCTCTGTCGTGAACTAATTCCAGAATAAAACAGCCGTACTGTCACAAAAAGAAACCAGCACCGCATAAATGCATATGGCCGTCGCTAAAGTGTAAACACAAAACTGTTCATCACATGAATAGGAATTCATGTCGAAGGGAACATCTTCCTACATATTCTCATATATATCTTGTTTAAAATCTACCTTTCAACAGGCGCTGATAGATTTTTGGACGATCTTACTCTAATGCTGAGCAGACGACCACCGTATTTGTTCACCATCTTATGGAGATTTGTTACCCCTATTTTATTAATGGTAAGTTCCAGTTTGTGCCTGTTTCCCCTTCTTCTTCTTCGAACGCTCCATTTCGACCAATTTGTAACCTCCTCTATTTGTGATCTGTATGTCATCTGAGTCTAAGGGCAATTGTGCGTTGTGCCAGTTATGCGCCTAAAACTAGGCCAGCAAATCCGATTTCTGCAATGCTTTTTATCTACTTGGGTAGCTTCTATATGCTTTTACATCATTCGCCTCTTACGACATGCCTTGTAGGTTGCAGTGTTACTATTCTTTACTCCCAGCATGAGCCCCGGCAACACACGGGCGCCTTCTTCTTCTTTTTCTTCTTCTACTTCTTTGCGATCGGTTTCGATTGCTCGGCTAAACCATGAGATGGGTTGCCTCTATGAAGCTGCATCTTGGAGTTCCTGGTGAGTTGCCCATAGCTTGCTGTGTAAGCTTCGTTCATGAGGTCATGTTTCGTTTCGTGAGTTTCGCCCGAGTGGTTACCGGGGTCCACATTTTGGGTTAAAGAATAGAATCACTGTTATCTGCCATGCATGTCTTAAGAGGCGACTAAGGAGGTTTGGATGAAATCGTATGCACGTGTCCTAAACGTGTAGAAGTCTATGCGTTTAGGGGCCTACCAAACCAATGTGCAACGTATACACGTTCTTGGCAAAGATTAAACATATCACAAAGAATGATTAAAATTGGTTGTAAAGAACGAACGCAAAGAAGAAGAAGTATCGTAGGTGTATGTATGATGGACATTACTTCTTCTTCTTGTGGCCGCCCGCTACGAATGCAGGCGTAGTCAGGGCGCTTGGTATTACGCTTCTGATTTTTGCGTGAAGGCCAGCGTTCCTTAATATCAGTGTTCCCCGCCATATAAGCTTGTCCGACTTCAACTGTAGTGAACATGACTGTAGGGTATGCTCTTCTTCTCTTCTTCTTTGAGTTCGTTCTTTACGACCAATTTTAATCACTCTTTGTGATATGTTTGATATTTGCCAAGAACGTGTATACGTTGCATATTGGTTTGGTAGGACCCTAAAAGCATAAACTTCTACACGTTTAGGACACGTGCATACGATTTCAGAAAAACCTCCTTAATCGCCTCTTACGAGGATATGCTCTGAAGTCTGTGTTTCAGTCTGACATGATGACTCTGCAGTGTGAGCAGGCTTTACTCTGAGCATGTGATGGCTGAGCATGCAGTGTCCTGTTCTGATGCGACATTTGTTTTGGGGTTGTTGTTTTCTTTCTAACTGCTGAAGGATCTTGTGGGTGGTGTCTGTTGAAATGTTGATATATGTATGTTGATGTCTGTATGTTGATGTGTGTGCCCGCCTGACCAGCGTGTTTGTAGCGCGTTGGACGACGGGTGACAAGCCCCGGTGAGGGAGGTTTAATTCCACGGGCTGGCAGAAAAGCCACAAGTTCTCTAGATTTACAGTGGTCGTAGCACCGAACCGAAGGGTTACGATGTCAATGACACCGACCCGAAGAGCTGAAAGCTCAAGTGCTTCTGGATCGAAAACAAAATAAATATATATTTTGATGTCTGTATGTTGATGTCTGTATTTTGATGTCTGTATGTTGATGTCTGTATATTGATGTCTGTATATTGATGTATGTATGTTGATGTCTGTATATTGATGTCTGTATATTGATGTCTGTATATTGATGTCTGTATATTGATGTCTGTATATTGATGTCTGTATGTTGATGTCTGTATGTTGATGTCTGTATATTGATGTCTGTATATTGATGTCTGTATGTTGATGTCTGTATGTTGATGTCTGTATATTGATGTCTGTATATTGATGTCTGTATGTTGATGTCTGTATGTTGATGTCTGTATATTGATGTCTGTATATTGATGTCTGTATTTGGTGCAGGGATGTAGTCCTGTTTGTTATCAGATTGTTTTAAAACATATCGCCGTAGCTCAGTGTCAGTGATTTGCATTCAAATACAAGTGGTTTTTACATTGTTGATGATGTTGTTGACGCTGCTGTTGATGTTGCTGATGATGTTGTGGATGGTGTTGTTGCTGATGATGTTGTGGATGGTGTTGTTGCTGATGATGTTGTGGATGATGTTGTTGATGATGTTGTTGACGCTGTTGTTGATGTTGCTGATGATGTTGTGGATGGTGTTGTTGCTGATGATGTTGTGGATGGTGTTGTTGCTGATGTTGTTGACGCTGCTGTTGACGCTGTTGTTGATGTTGCTGATGATGTTGTGGATGGTGTTGTTGATGATGGTGTTGTTGATGATGTTGTTGATGGTGATGTGGATGAAGTTGTTGTTGAGTGTGCTGATCGTGTTGTTGAGGATAATAGTAAGTGACATGTTACTACTTGAACGAATAAAGTGAAAAATCGTGACGTATAATGTACAGGACGTTACAATCAACCACATTAAACGAGATTTTTCTAGGCACCACTTATACGTTCAGTAGTTTGCCATTTAAAAAAAAAAAAAAAAAAAAACGATGTCTGTTTGAATTAATGATTTAAAAATATATACAAATGTATGTTACCTTTCCATGTTACAGGTATTACTGTTGACCACCTTTATCACCTACCGGCCTCCAATTTACGAAGGCTATGTTTATGGCTCCAATGCAATCGTCTTTGGTTGGTTTATTGGATGCGTCACGTTTCTGCCTGTACCTGTGTATGCAGTCTACATTCTGTACAAAACTGAGGGTAGCTTTTTGAAGGTTAGTAAACATAGAATATGGCACACCATATGAGCATTTTTCTACTTCTTCTTCCTCCAACGCTCCATATCGACCACTTGTCAACGACTCTGTGTGATTTGTATGTGATCTGAGCCTAAAAGCGACTGAACGTTGTGCCAGTTATGCGCCTACAAGTAGGACAGCACATACGACTTCTGCGCTGCTTTTTATTTACTAGAGTAACATCCCTAGGATCAGTCCCCTCTTAAGACATGCACTGTAGGTCGCAGTGGTACTATTCTTTGCTTACCTTGCGGGATCCAGTCCCCACACTGTTGCATATGGGCATTGATTACCAATTGTGTAGAACTACAAGAAAAAGAGAAAGAGCAGATAGGTACTACTATTACATATGTATGTGAACTGACATAAGAACTAATATCAAGTACTTAAGAGCCTGCGTTTGGTTGTGAGACATGGACCATTAACAAAGCGGCAGAGAAGATCATTAATGCCTTTGAATGCAAATGCACAGAAGAATACTTAGAATATCATGGACAGAGAAAAGAACATATGCATCTGTTCTGCAACAGCTTGATATTAAAGATAGTTGGCCGCCCGGGTGGTTACCGGGACCCAAATTTGGGGTGTAAAGAATAGAACCACTGCTACCTGCCACGCATGTCGTAAGAGGCGACTAAGGAGGTTTGGATGAGATCGGATGCACATGTCCTAAACGTGTAGAAGTATATGCGTTTAGGGGCCAACCAAACCAATGTGCAACGTATACACGTTCTTGGCAAAGATCAAACATATCACAAAGAGTGATTAAAATTGGTCGTAAAGAACGAACACAAAGAAGAAGATGAAAAGAGTGTGGTTATTAAAGAGCACGCAATCAAGGAAAAATTCAATATTTCGAATTCATCAAACGATATGACTGCCTAGAGAAGATACATTTTGAGGGGATAATACCTGGAAGAAGAATGAGAGGAAGAACTAGAAGACGATGGCTGCAAGATGTCATTGACGATCTGAGAATGACTGCTGCTGACGCCGGTCCATTTGCACAGAATAAAAAGTTTGTCAGGACTGCTGTCATGGGAGTCAAGTTCCGGAAGGGACAATCTATTTGATGATGATGATGATGATATATATATATACTTTCCCGCTTGCTCTTGTTGATTTTGAACTCCCAAGGATTCTTTTACGCGTTCAACTCGATTATTATTGTTTTGTTAATAAAGGAAAGCAAAGAATAGTACCACTGCTACCTACAAGGCATGTCGTAAGAGGCGATTGATGTGGGCCCTAGGAAAGCTACCCTAGTAAATAAAATCGCATATGCTGGTCTGTTTGTAGACGCAAAACTTGCACAGTGTACAATAGCTCTTAGACTCCGCCAGTGTGGTACCGGCGCCCGCAAGGAAAGCAAAGAATAGTACCACTGCAACCTACAATGCATGTCGTAAGAGACGATTTATGTGTGCCCTAGAGATGCCACCCTAGTAAATAAAAAGCAACGCATAAATCGGATGTGCTGGCCTACCTGTATGCGCATAACTAGCACAACATACAATCGCTCTTGTGTTCAGATCACATACAAATCACACAGAGTGGTTAACAAGTGATCGATATGGAGGGTTCGAAGAAGAAGAAGACGATCTTAGGCTCAGATCATATACAATTCACACAGAGTGGTTAACAAGTGATCGATATGGAGGGTTCGAAGAAGAAGGTCTTAGGCTCAGATGATATACAAATCACACAGAGTGGTTAACACATGGTCGATATGGAGGGTTCGAAGAATGACAAGTTCTTATATAATATTTCACTATTATTCCTTTGTTTATTTTTTAATGCCTATTTTATATTTGCAGCGTGTAAAGTCAACATGCCAACCTTCAGCAGAATGGTGTCCTGGAGAATCCAGCATACGTGAACTATACAAACGCAACAACAAAGATGTGTCCATCTGCAGATTTAGGTCCCCATGCTCCAGTTCTTAACCTGAACACACTGAAATTAGTCTTAATTGTAATGGATATATATATATATATTGTACTTGTGTATAGATTAGCAATTGCATTGTAAACAATGAAAAAAAAGAAAGAACACTTTTTTCATTTCTCTTTCTGTTCTCACATCCTGTTTGTCTCACTGCGTCAGGTCAAGAAGAGATTTCTAAAACTTGTCTTTGTGTGCGCTTCGTAGATAGTGTCTTTCGTCGGCTCTGTTATCTCTGAGGTCCATCTTTTGCATGGACCGGCCTTTTGCTTTGTACCCATTGTATCGGAGCAGCATTGCTCTTTGAGGTGCACTGTCTGTTGGTAATCTGCTTATGTGGCCGATGTTCTGAAAGAACTGAATGTTTAAAGACAATTGGCTGATAAACAACATACTATACAGAAAAATTAGATACTTTGGTCACATCAAGCGTCACGATGGCCTGGAGAGAACATAATTAGAGGGCAGGGTCTCAGAACGTAGAGGCAGGGGCAGACCAAGAAGAAGATGGCTACAAGATATTAATGAAACCATGAATATGACCATCGACGAAGTGGGTGAACTGGCTAGAGACAAAGTGAATTTCAAATGTGCTGCAAAGAGAGCAACGTATTAAATAAAGGATACGCACCTTGATGGTGCGCATTGTAAATAACTCTAATCGTTCCCATCAAGTAGCTTGTCCCGTGTAGAACATCGCTTTCATCATAGCTTGAGTGAAAAACTCGCTTCTCTATCAAGTTTCCCTGCCTTTTCTAACGTCATGTTCAAGGTTTTTAAATGTCCTTTTGCCACCTTCGTTTTGGTCTTCCTCTTCACCTACAAACAGAAAACATGTCTTTCGTTACAGTTCTTCTTCGAACTGTCCATATCTACCACTTGCTAAACGTCTCTTTGTGATTTGTTTGTGATCTGAGCCTAAGAACGATTGTACTTTATGCCAGTTATGTGCTTACAAGTAGACCAGTACATCCTATTTCAGAAAAGTTTTTTTATTTACTAGGGTAGCTTCCAACTACACTTCTCTTTGTAGTCTCTCTATCATTGTAGTCTCTCTATCATTGTAGTCGGTTTTCTATCATTGTAGTCTCTCTATCATTGTAGTCTCTCTATCATTGTAGTCAGTCTCTCTATCATTGTAGTCTCTCTATCATTGTAGTCTCTCTATCATTGTAGTCTCCCTATCATTGTAGTCTCCCTATCATTGTAGTCTCTCTATCATTGTAGTCTCTCTATCATTGTAGTCTCTCTATCATTGTAGTCTCTCTATCATTGTAGTCTCTCTATCATTGTAGTCTCTCTATCATTGTAGTCTCTCTATCATTGTAGTCTCCCTATCATTGTAGTCTCCCTATCATTGTAGTCTCTCTATCATTGTAGTCTCTCTATCATTGTAGTCTCTCTATCATTGTAGTCTCTCTATCATTGTAGTCTCTCTATCATTGTAGTCGGTCTCTCTATCTTTGTAGTCTCTCTATCATTGTAGTCTCTCTATCATTGTAGTCTCCCTATCATTGTAATCGATCTCCCTATCATTGTAGTCGGTCTCCCTATCATTGTAGTCTCCCTATCATTGTAGTCTCTCTATCATTGTAGTCTCTCTATCATTGTAGTCTCCCTATCATTGTAGTCTCCCTATCATTGTAATCGGTCTCCCTATCATTGTAGTCGGTCTCCCTATCATTGTAGTCTCCCTATCATTGTAGTCTCCCTATCATTGTAGTCTCTCTATCATTGTAGTCTCTCTATCATTGTAGTCTCTCTATCATTGTAGTCTCCCTATCATTGTAATCGGTCTCCCTATCATTGTAGTCGGTCTCCCTATCATTGTAGTCTCCCTATCATTGTAGTCTCCCTATCATTGTAGTCTCTCTATCATTGTAGTCTCTCTATCATTGTAGTCTCTCTATCATTGTAGTCTCCCTATCATTGTAATCGGTCTCCCTATCATTGTAGTCGGTCTCCCTATCATTGTAGTCTCCCTATCATTGTAGTCTCGCTATCATTGTAGTCTCTCTATCATTGTAGTCGGTCTCCCTATCATTGTAGTCTCCCTATCATTGTAGTCTCCCTATCATTGTAGTCTGTCTCCCTATCATTGTAGTCGGTCTCCCTATCATTGTAGTCGGTCTCCCTATCATTGTAGTCTGCCTCCCTATCATTGTAGTCTCCCTATCATTGTAATCGGTCTCCCTATCATTCTAGTCTCCCTATCATTGTAGTCGGTCTCCCTATCATTGTAGTCGGTCTCCCTATCATTGTAGTCTCTCTATCATTGTAGTCTCCCTATCATTGTAGTCTGTCTCCCTATCATTGTAGTATCCCTATCATTGTAATTGGTCTCCCTATCATTGTAATTGGTCTCCCTATCATTGTAATCGGTTTCCCTATCATTGTAGTCGGTCTCCCTATCATTGTAGTCGGTCTCCCTATCATTGTAGTCTCCCTATCATTGTAGTCTCCCTACCATTGTAGTCTCCCTACCATTGTAGTCTCCCTATCATTGTAGTCTCCCTACCATTGTAGTCTCCCTATCATTGTAGTCTCCCTATCATTGTAGTCTCCCTACCATTGTAGTCTCCCTATCATTGTAGTCTCCCTACCATTGTAGTGTCCCTATCATTGTAGTCGGTCTCCCTATCATTGTAGGATTATGAATACAATCTTCTTATTTTCCTCTGTTCTTGCTGTGACTTTCAGCATTCGTGGTGTGCGACGAGTTCTGGTAAATACCTTTGAGTGCGACTTAAATATTGTGTTTATTTTCCTACTCTGACATTTCTGCGATCCAACGTTTACGTGGGCGACAATGGGCATTGATACTGTTGTAACTGAACAGTAATGCTTGTGGGAAATACTGAGGTGGGGGATGTCTAAAGGGACTGTCCTCCCTGGGACAACCGGGCAAAAGTACTGTTGCATTTACAACTAACATCCCCGGAAGAACTGAGGTGGTTGATGATGGCTCGCGCAAAATTTCAGTTGCGTTGCTAGCGCCAATTGTAACCACCCTCTAATATATCTGTGCTGTGCGCAGCCCCAGTCCAATGTTTCCCGGGGCAGGAAAATGCAGAGTAAATCCTTGCAAATTTCCAAGTGCCGACACGCGCCCCTACACAGGAACAAACTCACTGTGGATAGAAAAGTAAGGCCGATAATGCAAAGGCTTGACTAATACAAACCCAAACTTTGGCTAAGGTCAAATACTTTTCGGACACCGATCATCCTACATAGATGACGTCCAAACCACCATGGCTCAGATCACATAAAGTCTAAGCATACCGCCAACATATGATCATGTGTTGGAAAAAGCACATGCGTCTCCAATAACTCATTGGTTATTGGTTTCTAAACTGACGTCATTGCACTACGGGCAGACCCATAGGTGCTCAGTCTCCCCAACAAATATCGAAGAGTATGCATACTGATGGTTCCTGTGGCTCGCTGATTAAACACACTTCTCACTCTGCCTCTCAGGCATCCAGTTTGACTTGAACAACGGGTAACTCCAAACTACTTAAATCGCTTGAGAATGTTTCTAATCTGGAAGGATCTCATATAGTCAGAAAGGACGCATACTGTAGACATACTCTTTGGCGAAGATCAAAAAGCCCAAATATACGGCGAAAATGATCGTAAAAGAGCAACGAATACAAGAAAGGTGACAGTTCCTGTGACTAGCTCTAGAAGGGTAGAGATCGCTCGGGTCTTTACCGGAGCGACTTCACCCAGTCAGCGCAGAGTAGCAAATGCTCTTTGGCGTATATCGAAACCCAAATTTACGGCACTAAAAGATCATTAAAGAGTGTTTATCTTACGATGCGTACGGAACGACCTCACTAAAGGCAGGAAAGCCGATAGAGAATTCATCCTTCTGCCTTCCCTAAACTAACTCTGTCCGAGAAAGAGTTACAAGAACAACAGGTTTCCTGCAACGATCATTCTTGAAGGATCTAAGCTTCAAGTATCCCTAAAGTCCGCAAGGCTGTCCATATGGTTGAGGGATGCCTCTAAAAGGGTAATATAGGTCTCACGCAAATATCAGTCAGAAGCGCAGTACCAGGCGTCATGCCTTTCCGTCTGAATTAACAGCTGGCGAACGAGAGAAGAAGAAGATCTGGAGAAAACCGAGGGAGACTGCGGTGATACGTAATAAATTGGCGCTTCAGAACAAAGACACGTATGTATGGTATCACATAAGCAAGCAAAAATGAATAATAAAACTAACACAAACCCAACGTATCGACTATAAGTCTTCTTCAGGAAACATAGACAAATTCTTTAAATGGTATCAGCTCATGGTTTGCTATGAAGATAAGTTGTTTTGTTTTCATTTCGTTCTATTGTCAAAACATTGGTCTTATCAACATTAAGGGATTGCTCTCTTCAAAAATCTCGTTTTAGTCAAAAACATCGATTTTGCAAAGTGCTTAGTTCTATAAAGAACAACATTCGTACTATCGATTACACATAAAATTATGTTGTTTTATTTGCGTATTAGCATTACAACATTAATAAGAAACGCTCAATTCATACCTTTTTCTTTCAAATTCCAAGTTTAACATTGAGTTCTCTCAATCATTTTTCCCATTTTTGGGTTGGAAATCCTCGAGTTTTAACTAATACTAAAGCTAGATAAACAAAATTTGAGGTGAATATTTCGCATACAATTTTAGTAGCTACAAGTCTATTTCAAATTACATTTTTTTGAAAAATATTTTTGAAATTAATTTTCGATATAAAATGATGACAAATTTTGTGCGTTTTTTTTTTTGGCAAGCATAAGTTTAAAAATAAAATAAAATATATTTCTGGAGATTTGACAGAAACAAAAATGGACCTGTAGCTATGAATATACTTACTGTTTATGAATCATTCCTTTATTTTTCAATATATTTGTTTGTTTTGTAAATTTTAGGATTCTAATAACATGTATTTTTTAAAGATGGCCGTTAATGTCATATCAACTATGCAACGTTTTTTGTTTTAAAAACATTAAAATATATCTACATTCTTAGCTGCACATCACATAACATGTACATCACATAACATGCACATCACATAACATGCACATCACATAACATGCACATCACATAACATGCACATCACATAACATGCACATCACATAACATGCACATCCCATAACATGCACATCACATAGCATAACATGCACATCACATAACATGCACATCACATAACATGCACATCACATAACATGCACATCACATAACATGCACATCACATAACATGCACATCATATGCACATCACATAACATGCGCATCACATAACATGCACATCACATAACATGCACATCACATAACATGCACATCATATGCACATCACATAACATGCACATCACATAACATGCACATCACATAACATGCACATCACATAACATGCACATCATATGCACATCACATAACATGCACATCACATAACATGCACATCACATAACATGCACATCACATAACATGCACATCATATGCACATCATATAACATGCACATCACATAACATGCACATCACATAACATGCACATCAATTGCTCAAACTTAATTAATAAAGAAGATTTTTATTTCGAGCTAAACCCCTTAAATATCATGTTATAATTATTACATATGTAATTTAGTATGTTGATATTTTCTTATATGATCTGGTGAGAGTTAGGGGTTATGAACGAGCTAATAGATTGGCTGGCTTGGCTACAGTATCAGAGGAAGCTGCCATGGATCGAAATGACATTCTTCACGCATTGAGAGAGTCTTTCCGAACAGAGGAGTTTCAGGGTTGTGAAACCCACTCGCTGACCAGATTGAAAGAGATTGGTGTTAATATTGGTGCAGCCCGAAAAAAACAACCAACCAAATATGCACAGAGATTGATTAATCATCATCGGACTGACGTGTTGGGCCGCTGGACGCTGCTAGATTTGCTGAGGCGGAGATAAGAACACATATGGACTTCTCCGGAGTGCTATGATGATAGTCCTCATATAACCGATGTATAATGGACATGACTGCATCATGTGATCTGAACTCTGTGTTTCAGTCTGACATGTACACTGTACAATCTGAGCAGGCTTTATTCTGTGCATGTGATGGTTGAACCTGCAGTTACCTGTTCTTAGGCTGTTCTTAAGATTGCTGTTTGCTGTTTCCTGTTCCATTTCCAAGACTTCATGACCTTTTCGCTCTTACAAATGTCATCCCCCAATTTCAAATATCATCCGCTGCTCTCAATTATCTTCCCGAAATAGTATCCGCCTCTGCTCGTATGTAGATATTCTCGTTGCATGTTACTTTCTTACCTGTACTGACATTTCACGTTGAATCCATTACGTTATCATATGTGGCAGAAATATAAGAGGTCGTATAAGCTATCTCCATGTTCTGTTTTTATATGTCGGTATATGATACCATTGATAAGGTTCTCCAGGCATATAATGGCAAGACGAGGTTTAGAACATTTAGTCGCCCTAGTGGTTACCTGGGCAAAATTTGGGGTGTAAAAATAGAACCACTGTTACCTGCCACGCATGTCGTAAGAGGCGAATAAGGAGTTTGGCTGAAATCGGATGCACGTGTCCGCTAGGGAATGCTAACCCGAAACAAATGCTTGCAGAAAACGAATGCACCAGGCTGTAAGACGCATAACATGGTGCAACGACCCTCACAATGAGGAATGGGATAACGGATTCTACGGTCGCCAATCTGCCTCTGAGATTTAGCCACGCTGTAAGAATGTCAGACCTACCATCACAAGGGTGGCCAAAACTTACTGCGGGAAGAGGTCGGCACAAACGGGGAAGCAAAAATCATAGGAATTATATTATTAATAAAACTGCCCCCAGTATGCAGACTTGAGAAGAAAGAGGTGGCCTACTTACACCAGCGTCCAAGACAAACTGTATGGCATGGCTGATAATCTGAGACAGATGGCTGCCTTTATTAGAGAATCCGAAATCCCAATCTAGTGAGAACGCAGAAGACAAACTGTATGGTGTGGCTGATAATCTGAGACAGATGGCTGAATTTATTAGAGAATCCGAAATCCCAATCTAGTGAGAACGCAGAAGACAAACTGTATGGCGTGGCTGATAATCTGAGACAGACGACTGCCTTTATTAGAGAATCCGAAATCCCAATCTAGTGAGAACGCAGAAGACAAACTGTATGGCGTGGTTGATAATCTGAGACAGACGACTGCCTGTATTAGAGAATCCGAAATCCCAATCTAGTGAGAACGCAGAAGACAAACTGTATGGCGTGGTTGATAATCTGAGACAGACGACTGCCTTTATTAGAGAATCCGAAATCCCAATCTAGTGAGAACGCAGAAGACAAACTGTATGGCGTGGTTGATAATCTGAGACAGACGACTGCCTTTATTAGAGAATCCGAAATCCCAATCTAGTGAGAACGCAGAAGACAAACTGTATGGTGTGGTTGATAATCTGAGACAGAAGGCTGCCTTTATTAGAGAATCCGAAATCCCAATCTATTGAGAACGCAGAAGAAGAAGAAGAACATCTAGTACATCACTTGTGTGTTGCCTGAGCTCTCAAGGGAAGCAAAGAATAGTACTACTGCTACCTACAAGGTATGTCGTTAGAGTCCATTGAGGTAGAGGCATTGAGAAGCTACACTAGTAAATAAAAAGTGTCGCAGAAATCGGATGTGCTGGCCACATCCAACTCTAATATTGTGCCACATAACTCACCGGGGATACCATGACCTAGTTGGAGTTGGGGGGCTGGATATTATATATGTTTGATATAACACTGCAAAATATTTTGCCATTTTTGCCCAATTCTATGAGTCTGTGGTTATTTATTGATGAAAACTATTAATAATATTGATATTCCTTATTGTAAAACTTAACTTGTTGCATAATAAAACCCTGATTTAACATTTTATGTTGATTTTAAAATGAATTAGTATATATGCTAAAATACAGAAATGCCAGGTCAAGGGACGGTTGGGTGTCTTATTTCTTAGCATTTTTACTTGAGTCCGCTGGCCATACGAGTTTCTAGTTGGCTGTGTGCTGGCATACTTGTAGACACATAACTTGCACAACGTAAATCGCTCTTAGGCTCAGATCACATAAAATGACAAAGAGTGGTTAACAAGTGATCGATATGTAGCGCTCGAAGATAAAGATCATTTAGTAACAACAGGTAAGGAGAGACAGAGAGAGCAGATGTTGGATCGCAAGAGTGGGTACCGGGGCCCAAATTGAGGTGTAAAGAATAGAACTACTGTTACCTGCCACGCATGTCGTAAGAGGCGACTTAGGAGGTTGGCCGTCGGGCTAGTTACCCCACACCATAAAAACACAAGATGGCTACAGAACGGAGAGCGAACCGAGTAAACGCTGGCTGAAACCGGACACATCGCCGAAGGATTTTTTTTTTCCGACCCAGAAACACTTTAGATGAAAGCTCTTCGGCTCGGTGTCATGGACATCGTAACCCTTCGGCTCGGTGCCACGAACACCGTAAATCTGGGGAACCTGTAGTTTTCTGCCAGTCTGCGGAGTTGAACCCGCACTTACAGAGGACTAGTCACCCGTAGTCCAACGCGCTACGAACACGCTAGGCACGCGGGCATCACCGAAGAATAAGCACCAGAGCTCCAAATGGTGCTGAAGATGTGACGTAAAACACACCAATGCTAAGGCTGCATGAATCAGATTTCCACATGAATATAATTTATGGGGAAGTCTGGTACATCGGTCTGGGCGGTGATCGCGAGAGAGAGAAATGTTGGATGCTCTGACATGTTGGTACAACAAAGATCAACGTCAGAACTGATAAAATGCACTAAATAGAGAGAGTGCGTTATGGAGAGACATGGTCTCCTACACCTGCATACATTTCTTCTTTAAACGCTCCACATCGACAACATGTTAACCACTCTTTGTGAATTGTATGTGATCCGAGCCTGCGAGCTATTGTACGTTGTGCCAGTTATGCGCATACAAGTAGTCCTGCACATCCGATTTCTGCGACGCTTTTTATTTACTAGGTAGCTTCCCTAGTCCCCTACCTCATTCGCCTCTTACGACATGCCTTGTAGGTCGCAGTGTTACTTTCTTTCCTTTTACTTTGCGTTCGTTTTTACGACCAATTTTAATCACTCTTTGTGATATGATTTGATCTTTGCCAAGAACGTGTATACGTTGCACATTGATTTGGTAGGCCCCTAAACGCATAGACTTCTACACGTTTAGAACATGTGCATCCGATTTCAGCCAAACCTCCTTAGTCGCCTCTTACGACGTGGCAGGTAACAGTGGTTCTATTCTTTACATCCCAAATGTGGGCCCCGGTAACCACTCGGGTGACAGTGTTCCTATTCTTTGCTCCTGTTGAGAGTCCCGTCAAATCACGAGCGAACTTTTCCTTAAACTATTCTTCAAATTCTTTTCAAAATTCATTAATTTTCCGAATGTTCTATAAAAAAACTGCGCGCAGACGTCCTGTTATGTTTACGTCCGCGCAGAGATAAGATTTCAAAATTAATCAAGAAAATGTAAACATTGTTTACTAACCGTGAATATAGAAGATATCTTTGACGTAGATAATAGATAATAATACTGTACATTTACATGAGAGATTTTTTGTGGTGTTTGTGTGTTTGTTTCTTTGTTTGTGTGTGTAGGGAGTGTGTACACAATATACTGTTTCTCTTATGTTGTCCTTTATGAATACATCCAGGGGCGGCTCGTCATTACGGACCAGTGGGGTCCGGCCCCACCAATAATCGATAGGGGGAATAACTTCCCGGAATAGTAAATGCTAACTAACCATGATTTTCCGAAAATTTGTGCCTGTCCCCACTATGAAAAATGACCACATGCCGCCACTGAATACATTTATCAGTGCCAAACATGGCGCCTGATTAAGACACAAGAAAGAAAGATTACAACATGTGAAATGAGATGTCTACGAAAAGCTGTCAACGTTACAAGGAGAGATAGAGTGAGAAACGAGAATATCAGAAGCATCGTTGGTACTATACCATGCATACAGTACACCGAGAAGCAAAGAATCAAATGGTTCGGCCATCTAATGAGAATGAAACCACATTTACTACCATCAGGTGCCTTTAATAATCGACACTCAGGGCGCAGAGCACGAGGCAGGCCAAGAACACGATGGATAGAAAACATCTCAGAGTCCCTGCGACAGCATGGACTGACAACGTCAAGCGCAACACACCTTGCACAAGATAGAAAACTAACTCTCACCACGTCGCTTCACGACAAATGGAGTTAGATAAGATAAGATATGAATACATCAGCTAGATTGCAAGATAGAAAACCAACTCTCACCACGACGCTTCACGACAAATGTGATTAAGATAAGATAAGATAAGATATGAATACATCAGCTAGATTGCAAGATAGAAAACTAACTCTCACCACGTCGCTTCACGACAAATGTGATTAAGATAAGATAAGATATGAATACATCAGCTAGATTGCAAGATAGAAAACCAACTCTCACCACGTCGCTTCACGACAAATGTGATTAAGATAAGATAAGATAAGATATGAATACATCAGCTAGATTGCAAGAGTTGGAGTCCCTGTACTGCCGGAACTCGCAAAGGGAGCAAAGAAAAGTAACACTACGACGTAAAAGACGTGTAGTAAAATGCGACTAAGGTAGTGGCCTAGCCCTTTAGCTGCTAAGGACGTATATAAACGTTTTTCCCATTCACTTCTAAAGACGCATTAACACGTCTGTTATTATCTCTCCTCTGTGGACTAAAGACGTGTTAACACTTTATACATTTCTACTGTCAGTGCTATAGGCGTACATTCACGTTTGTGACCTAGAAACAAAGAGCAGCTATTTTTAGCTCAGCCTTCAGAAACTATGTAGCAGCGAAAGGGCTAGGAAGTACCTAGTAAATAAAAATCGTCGCAGAAATCGGATGTGTTGGCCTACTTGTAAGCACATAACTGGCACAACGTACATTTGATTTGAGGCTCAGATCACATACACATCACAAAGAGTGGTTTAGCAAGTGTTTGAAGAAGAAAAAGAAGAGAGAACTGGGATTGAAGATTGGAATGACCAGAAAATAATATTACAACAGGTGTAACAGGTAAAAAGTATATAAGCAGGTTCATCAATCAACATTGAGCTGCTACAGTTAGTCGCTGCATGGACCACAGATGCACTATCTGTTCTGCAAGCCTCCAGAGAAATGCAAGCCTCAAAGAGAAATGCAAGCCTCAAAGAGCAATGCAAGCCTCAAAGAGCAACGCAAGCCTCAAAGAGCAACGTAAGCCTCAAAGAGAAATGCAAGCCTCAAAGAGCAATGCAAGCCTCCAGAGAAATGCAAGCCTCAAAGAGCAATGCAAGCCTCAAAGAGCAATGCAAGCCTCAAAGAGCAATGTAAGCCTCAAAGAGAAATGCAAGCCTCAAAGAGCAATGCAAGCCTCAAAGAGCAATGATGCTCCGATACACTGGATAGAAAGCAAAAGGCCGGCAATGCAGAAGGTGGGCCTCAGAGATAACAGAGGCAACGAAAAACATAGTTTACAAAGTGCACACAAAATCCTGTTCTCTCACTCGATCACCGCCCAGACCGACGTACACAATATCCCCATAAATTCTATTCATGTGGAAATCTGATTCATGCAGCCTTAGCATTGGTGTGTTTTACGTCACATCTTTAGCAACATTTGGAGCTCTGGTGCTTATACTTTGGTGATGTGTTTGGTTTCAGCCAGCGTTTACTCGGTTCGCTCTCCGTTCTGTAACCATCTAGTGTTTTTACGGTGTGGAGTAGCTAGCCCCACGCCCAACCTCCTTTGCAGCCTCTTACGACATGCGTGGCAGGTAATAGTGGTTCTGCATTTGAATTCTGCATTTGAATTCTGCATTTGAATTCTGCATTTGAATTCTGCATTTGAATTCTGCATTTGAATTCTGCATTTGAATTCTGCATTTGAATTCATCTATGCTCTTCTTACACGATCCATTTTTTCATCAATTTTCTATTTCATGCAAATAATCATTTGAAAATTGACCACGTATACCAGAAATTTATATCAATTTTCTATGTCAAAGAGAAAATGGAGCATGTATATATGTGTGGGAGGGGGCGTTGGCAAACTGTTATAATATGGAGGGGTTGGGGGCGTTACAAAGTTTATGTTATGCAAAGTGGGCGGTGGGCTGAAAAAGTTTAAGAATCTATGTAGTAGACGAACTATTATTGCATTAAGTGCATTTTACCGCCCTTACAAACATACGGTACAAAGAGAACCCGTGATACATCCTCAAATCGTTTTCTTGAGCATCAACTCCACGACTTACCCACATGTCAATCAATCAAGTCCCATGCCTGTCGGCTCGCCTGTGTGTTATTGGGGCTTCAAAGGGGAGCAAAGGATAGGAACACTGCGATCTGCAAGGAATGTCGTAAGAGGCGACTAGCCTGCTGCCCTGTGGGTTTTGGCTGGGGGTAGCAAAAGACTAACGGAGAGCGAACCCAGTAAACGCTGGTTGAAATCGAACACCCCACACAAGGATAAGCAGCTGAGCTCCAATTGGTACTGAATGCTGTGCAAGTACATCCCGTTCTGATGTTTGGCTGTTTATATATCACAATAGAATGATAAAAATGGCTTAAGAACGATCAAGAGAGAGAGAGAGAGAGAGAGAGAGAAAAGAGAGAGAGAGAGAGAGAGAGAGAGAGAGAAAAGAATGAGAGGCGACTGAGGTAGGAGCCTAGAGAAGCTACCCTAATAAATAAAATCGGAGAAATCGGATGCCCCCCTTCCCTGTCCTACACCACTACAAGAAGAGGCAGTGGCGGCTCGTGATCATTTTTGTTCGTGGGGTCAGACATACATTTTTCGGAAAAATCGTGGTTTTGGATTGTTATGTTTTAATTTGTAAAATAATAAATACACGTTACACATTATCTTTGGTGGGCCCGACCCCAGTGGTCCTTAATGATAGAGCCGCCACTGAGAAGAGGTATTACATGTAGTTTTTTCTTTTCAAAAATGCACTAGGCTACACCACTACCATTACGTTCGGTCTGAAGTTCACCAGAAGTGTATCTCTCACCAAGATGTTTTTCAACGTAGCTTGTGTAAATGTTAACAGATGTGGCACGGTTTGTCACACCTTGTTGTTTATGGCACAGGTAAGTAAGTGTTCATATAGAAAGATAGGCGATTGAACAAAGGCAGGTATATACAATATTATATAAGTTTTCTTGATAGAAGAGAAGACAGCAGTAAAACTATGTAGCAATGGCGAAACAGGTTGCTGGTCGTTTTGGGCGAAACGATGCCGTTTTTTTGTATTTTGTAAAATAAAACATTGAGAACTAATAAAATAATCACCCGAATGGTTATCAGGTCCCAAATTTGGGGTGTAAAGAGTAGAACCAAAGTTACCTGTCACGCATGTCGTAAGAGGCGATTAAGGAGGTTTGGTTGAAATCGGATGCATGTGTCCTAAACGTGTAGCAGTCTATGCATTTAGGGGCCTACCAAACCAATGTGCAACGTATACACGTTCTTGGCAAAGATCAAACATATCACAAAGAGTGATTAAAATTGGTCGCAAAGAACGAACACAAAAAAGAAGAATAAAATAATAAAGCATAAATTGCAAACATTCATCAACTGGTGTCTGCGCAGAATAGAGGGAATAAGATGGTATGATAGGTTCACAAATGAGGAACTTATGGAGAGAACAAGATAGAATAGAGGGATTGAGATGGTATGATAGGGTCACAAATGAGGAACTTATGGAGAGAACAAGACAGATTCCAGTGAACGAAGAGGGTAAGAAAAGACGCTGGCGCTGGATAGGACACACTTTGCTTAAAACCTGAGAGGAATATAACAAGAAGGGTCCTTTCCTGGAACCCACAAGGACAGTGAAAGAAAGGGAAGTCTAGAAATACATGGAGACAACATTTGGAAGTAGAGATCAACAATATAAAGAAGAGTTGGAGGGAGCTACAGGAGATAGCTAGAGATAGGAAGACTTGGCATGAGTTGGTTGAGGTATAGATCAACAATATAAAGAAGAGTTGGAGGGAGCTACAGGAGATAGCTAGAGATAGGAAGACATGGCATGAGTTGGTTGAGGTAGAGATCAACAATATAAAGAAGAGTTGGAGGGAGCTGCATGAAATAGTTAGAGATAGGAAGACATGGCATGAGTTGGTTGAGGTAGAGATCAACAATATAAAGAAGAGTTGGAGGGAGCTGCATGAAATAGTTAGAGATAGGAAGACTTGGCATGAGTTGGTTGAGGTATAGATCAACAATATAAAGAAGAGTTGGAGGGAGCTGCATGAAATAGTTAGAGATAGGAAAATGACTAAAGATATAGAAAGCAAGTTGAATGCTTTTGAAAATAGATGTCTGCGAAAAATAATGAATATAAAATGGAACGAATTCAGGAGAAGTGATGAAATCAGAGACATGTCTGGTCAACCACTAGTGACAACTGTTATAAGAAAGAGAAGATGGAGATATGTTGGACACACCTTGAGAAGAAATGATCAACGAATATCAAAGCAGGCATTGAAGTGGGATTCAAAGGGTTCAAGAAAGAAAGGACGACCAAGGGAGACCATGAAACGAACTTTGCTGAGAGAGGCAAGAAATATCGGTCTCAGTTCCATGGAGGAGATTGAGCAGGTTGCCCAGGATAGAACGGTATGAGAAATTGCTTGTATGCCCTTTGTAATTTATAACGGTACGAGATGAGTTATTATTACCTGCATGTTTACGCACCATTTTATACAAGAGCATTTTATGTTCTCCCAGCATTTATTTGTAGTTGTAGTTATTCAGTTCATTATATGCCGCACCGAACGAGCCTCCACCTTCCTGATCCACCTCAATGAATTTCACAGGATACACGCAATCAATCATTCAATTACACTGTTATGTTTGAGGCTCATTACTTCTTCTTTACGATCGTTCTTTACGATCAATTTTAATCACTCTTTGTGATATGTTTGATCTTTGTCAAGAACGTGTATACGTTGCACATTGGTAGGCTCCTAAACGCATAGACTTATACACGTTTAGGACACGTGTATCCGATTTCAGCCAAACCTCCTTAGCCGCCTCTTACGACATGCGTGGCAGGTAACAGTGGTTCTGCTCTTTGTACCCCAAATTTGGGCCCCGGTAACCACTCAGGCGGCTCATTACTAAAACAGATAATTACAAAATTATACGACTATGCTTGAAGCTCATTACTAAAACATATATTTACAAAATTATACGACAATGCTTGAAGCTCATTACTAAAACAGATAATTACAAAATTATACGACTATGTTTGAGGCTCATTACTAAAACAGATAATTACAAAATTATACGACTATGTTTGAGGCTCATTACTAAAAAAAATCAAACAATTTCAATGCCGTTAACTGCAACTCTATCCCTTGACTGAACATATGGTGACACAGTTAGCCAGCCTGTCCACGAGGAGCGTCTGCTGAACATATGGTGACACAGTCAGCCAGCCTGTCCACGAGGAGCGTCTGCTGAACATATGGTGACAGTCAGCCAGCCTGTCCACGGGGAGCGTCTAACCGATTGGAAAAGATCGTAGACTCCCATTCGGGAGACCCCAGCTCGATCCCGGTAAGGCCTGTGGATGTTTCTTCTGTAAGGGGCATAAAGAAAAAATCTTATCCTGAACAGTTTCGAGGTGAATGCACTAGCTATGCGGCCATTAAATTTCACAAGCTCATGTAACCCACCTTCTCCCACCCCTTTCTATACTACACCGCCCTAAAAAGCGGTATAACAAAAGCAATAACGAGACAGTTTTAGCTGCAACTTTCAAACTTTAAACTTTCTTAGAGTTGATCTACTTTTGAATGGAACCATCTGCTCATTAAAAATTAATTAATTATTTTTACTAATATCACAGAAATCATTTTTATCTTTGTTGGCATTGAAAAATGTCCTCGTCTTGTATAATTTGTTTGTACATATTTCTTGCACATCCCAGTTATTTTTGCAATGTGGTTTCATTTTCACCTGAAGATATCACGTCGTTCTGACATAACATATGTTATTATGTCATATCGAGGTTAAACTTCTGTCTTCTCAGGAAGTCAAAACCCTCATATAGAGAAAATCTGCAGTAGAATTGAAGACAAACACTGTATATGATGATGATGATGATCAGTGGCGGCTCGTGCTAAGTTTTGTTGGTGGGGCCAGACATATTTTTTGTGGGAAATCAGGGTACTGGGTTAGATTATATTTTAATTTATACACTTTACGCATTATTTTTGGTGGGGCTCGACCCACTGGCCATAAATGACGTGCCGCCACGGATAATGATGATGAAGATGCGATGATAATGATGATGATGAGATACTTCACTTGACGCTGTCAATCCACTACCATCCCCTCACATCTCATATTATTTACTTGCAGTGGATTTCATCTTTACGTGAAGTTACATGCAATGAGAGTGCCGATTTCTTAGTTAAGGAGGGCAGTGCCAAAGAGCAAATTTACCAACCCTTGGCTTTTCAGGAGGTCAAAACCCTCATACAGAGAAAATCTGCTTTAGACTGGAAGACAAATACTGGATATGATTATGGAAAAGACTTCCTCAAAGACCTAAGCAGAACAGACCATGTCTTTATATTTCGCCTGCGTACCGGACACTGCAGACTCAACAAACACTTATATAGATTAGCAATAAGTCAGACAGTTTTCTACCAGTGTCAGCTGGCGGAATAGACACCGAAGCATGTCCTGCAAGACTGTCCACTCCTGGGTGAGCTGAGAAGCAACATGTGGCCACACTCACTTGACCTGAAAACTAAACTTTGGGGAAACCTGACAGACCTGAAACTTACTGCCAGTTTGTGGTGGACAGTAAACTAAACGCATGACCAGAGATCGCTGAAGAAGAAGAAGAGCTTCAACTCTCCAATAACAATTTCTCGTTGGCATTCTCACGACACTAAGGTCACGACACTAAGGTCATGACACTAAGGTCACGACACTAAGGTCATGATACTAAGGTCAAGATACTAAGGTCAAGATACTAAATATGCAAAGAGATTGATTAATAAACATCGAACTGGCGTTTTGGATATCTGGACGCTGCTGGATTTGCTGAGGCGGAAATCGGATCACATATGGACATGTGCGAGGTGCTATGATGATAGTCCTCATATAACTGATAACTGATAACGACACTAAGGTTGAATAGAATTTCGTAAAACATAGCCTCATAGGTATATACTTATGTTTCAGTTTCAGTTTGGAATATCTTCATTGCATTCAGGACATGTCCATAGGTGCACCGATCTCCTTCACAATATCTCCAACAGCGTCCAGCGACTGACCGTACCAGTTCGATTTTGATTGATGAGCCTACTCAAGTACCTGTTATGCTGTTCTTTTCTTGCTACTCCAATCTTCAATCCAAGCTCTTGTACTCTAGTAGCTGACGTGGTTTGGTTTAAATCTTCTTTGTAGCCACACTCTATGAGAGCTTAGGTTCTAATTCTTAACCATCGTATTATTTCCAGAATTTGGACCAGTCCAAATTTGCACTACACATTTATCAAGCGGATATATTTCATTTAGGGGTTGGTTATCACACAATTTGTTGGACACACCTTGAGAAGAAATGATCAAAAAATATCAAAGCAGACATTGAAGTGGGATGTAAAGGGTTCAAGAAAGAGAGGACAGCCTAGGGAGACCCTGAAGCGAACTTTGCTGAGAGAGGTAAGAAATATCTATCTCACTTCTATGGAGGAGATTGAACGAGGCCTAGGATAGAGTGGTATGGGGAAATTGCTTGCAGGCCCTATGTAACGTATAACGGTACGAGAGGAATTATTATTATCACACAATTTCTGTATTCTCAAACTTTAAAAGTGCTAAAAATAGGATCGGTTGGGTTCCATCTGTGTTAAAGTTCATTGTGACTAAGGGTCTGGTCTAAAAACGAAGGATTGACTTCATTACACCAGGTTTTACCTCACATGGCTCGGTCCCTCTCTGCAGAAGTGGCACGCAACCTGCCAATAATATTGCAAAAAAATGGATCTCCAAGTTCCTGAAGCAATACTATAGGTCTCTGGTAAAATACACTAGTGAAAAGAAATTGGTTTTAAAAGTGAGAGGGGGTGGAAGTCTTGTTTCATCTTCAAGGGGCCGCCAGATAGTGGGCGTCTTGGCTCACTTTAAAGGGGCCGCCGTCTAGTGGGAGTCGTGTCTCATCTTCAAGGGGGCCACCATCTAGTCTGAGTCTTGCCTCATCTTCAAGGGGGCCGCCAGCTAGTAGAGTCTGTCTCACCTTCAAGGGGGCCGTCAGCTAGTAGAAATCTTGACTCACCTTCAAGGGGGCCACCAGCTAGTAGAAGTCTTGTCTCATCATCAAGGAGGCCGCAAGCTAGTAGAAGTCTGGTCTCATCTTCAATGGGGTCGCCAGCTAGACAGAGGTTGAGAATCACTGATCTACACAAAACAAGAACACGTACCGAATATTAAAGCTAAGTGTTTGTTGATGTACATCAAACGCTGGTAAGGTTGTCAGGGTCATCTATCACTTTGATACAAGTTCTGCTGGAAGCGGTTATAACGTCAATCAGCGGTTCTCAACTTGTTTATTTGTGGTTACACTTAGTTACAGTAAAAAAGTATTTAAATAATGGAGCCGTTCTCAACTCGTTTATAACATCTTACACCCTGAAGTGGAGCATACAGGACAATTATTTTCAATATATTCTTCTTCTTTGAGTTCGTTCTTTACGACCAATTTTAATCACTCTTTGTGATATGTTTGATATTTGCCCAGAACGTGTATACGTTGCACATTGGTTTGGTAGGCCCCTAAACGCATAGACTTCTACACGTTTAGGACATGTGCATCCGATTACAGCCAAATTTCCAATATGAAGATGTAGGTTGAGACCGTTACTGCTGCCCTCCATTGGCTCTCTGGGACTTCATTTACTGGGGTCTTTGTGGTATCTGAACCTTAATCGATGCTTCACAAGATCCAAAAGGACAGATGTTGGTATGATTGGATGTCGTCTATGGTAGTTTCTAACCTGCAGAGGCTTGTGGGGATCTAATGTCTTGGGCGTGCCGGTGTATTCGGTAATGAGAGAGCGAACATATTTGCATCAACAGCATCGATCGATTGTTGATGAATTGAAGATGGATAAGGGGATGTTTTTCGGTCTCTTCGCGACTGTCTGTTGGATCAAGACACTAAAATAGATGTTGAATTGTTCAAGCGATTTAGGCAGTTTAGAGTTACCCATGGTACAAGTAGAATTGGATGCCTGAGGGGAAGAGTGAGAAATGCGTTTAACCTGCGAGCCACGGGAACCATCAGTATGCATACTCTTCGATATATGTTGGGGAAGACTGAGCACCTATGTCCGGGAGTGCAACGTCTTCAGTTTAGTAACCAATAACGAATAACCAAATTGTTGTGGCAACACTTGGTAAAAATAAAATAAATTATTTTTAAAATGCAGTCATACCTAACTCTCCTATAACATCTGGATAAGTGCAACGATAATGGTCATATCAATCAATCAATCATGTAATTCGAAACTCCGTAAACCGCTGGATAGATTCAATATCAATGATAGTGTCTTCATGCAATAGAAGATGGCAGAGAAGCCAAAGAGCGTTCATTCTATGCCGCCGGTTCAACGTGCAGTAAATCGATGTTGTTGGTGCAACGTCTGTACATAACTTATATATTTATCCATCTGTCTGTTTCCATTTCGTTATATCTTTACCTTTCTTTCTCTCTCTCTCTTTCTCTCTCTCTCTCTTTCTCTCTTTCTCTCTCTGACCTCTTCTTTTCTCAAAAGTTTACTCACCATCGTCTTCTCTCTCTCTCTCTTTCTCTCTCTCTCTCTCTCTCTCTCTCTCTCTCTCTGACCTCTTCTTTCTTCATCAGTTTCCTCTCATCGTCTCCCCTCTTTCTTTTCTCTCTCTTTCTCTCTCTTTTCTCTCTCTCTGACCTCTTCTTTTGTCATCAGTTTTCTTTCCATCGTCTCCTCTCTTTCTCCCCCTCCCCTCTCTCTCTATCTCATTCTGTCTATCTATCTAACCTACAAAACTTATAAACACAAATCTATTTCATTCTCATTATTTCTTCAACTTTCTCGCTCTCTCTATCTATTTCTCACTATATCTTTCTCTCTCTCTCTATCTCTATCTCTCTATCTATTTCTCTCTTTCTCACTATATCTTTCTCTCTCTATCTCTCATCCCTCTATCCCTCTATCTCTCTATCTCTCTCATCCCTCTATCTATCTCTATCGCTCTATCTCTCTATATTTATCTCTCTATCTCTCTCTATCTCTCTATATATCTCTCTCTCTATCGCTATCTCTCTATATCTATCTATCTCTCTATCTATTTCTCTATCTCTCTATCTCTTTATCTCTCTATCTCTCTATCTCTATATATATATACATATCTCTCTCTATCTCTCTATCTCTCTATATCTTTCTATATGTCTCTCTCTCTCTATCTTTCTCTCTATCTCTCTATCTCGCTCTCTATCTCTCTATATCTATTTCTATCTCTCTCTATCTCTCTCTATTTCTCTCTTCCTCTCTATCTCTATCTCTCTATATCCCTTTCTATTTCTCTCTTTGTCTCTATCGCTCTATCTCTTTTTTTCGCTCACCGTTTATCTCTCTCTCTCACTCTCACACTCTCCCTCTCTCTTTTCCTATTTCTCTATCTCTCTCTCTTCTCTCTTCCCTCCCAGTCCCCTCTCTCTCTGATAATACCATTCTGCACCAGCCTACAACAACAACCTAACATTGTATTTACATTTCACTAATATACGCGTACGCCCATGCGATAACCTCTGACAATAAATACAATAACGTCATCAATTGATGTGCACATATTTTCTGGCCAATGCTGATCTACACAACAAAGCCAAATCTAAATTGCAGAATTTTGGCATTGTTATTTTTATATTTTATTCTGCGCTCAGCAATTTTCAGAGTGTTGCATACATAAAAACAAACAGGACACAGTAACAACAGAAGTGTATTAATTTGATTTGTTTACTTAATTTGTTATCATTCTTGGACAATGGTGTGTGGGCACGGTGCAATGACACATGATGTATCCGTCAGTGAAGAATTTGATCATTAGGTCGCCCTGGGTCTTGCAAGGGAAACAAAGAATAGTAACAATGCTACATACAAGGCATGTCGTAAGAGATGACTAAAGTAGGGACCTAGGAACGCTACCCTAGTAAATAAAAAGCGTTACAGACATCGGATGTGTTGGTCTGCATAAAGGTGCATAACTGGCACAACGTAAAACCGCTCTTAGGTTCAGATCACATAGAAATAATAAAAAGTGGTTTAACAAGTGGGGAAATTCGAAGAACAAAGAAGAAGAACAAAGAAGAAGAACAAAGAAGATGAAGAACTCTCTTGTATGATGAGATACGTAATGATAATCGCTTCCAATGTGGTTAAAAAAAGGTTATTCAAAGACCCACACCAAGAACTCGATGAAAGCCTTTAGCATAGATGTCAACAACTGGGAGAATGTTGCTCAAGACAGATCAGTCTGACGCACACTTCTTCGACATGATTCTTCTGCTTGCGAGACGTCAACAGAAACGTCGAACTAAAGAGGCTGAAAACTCGCCCCAAGTGCAAGCATTTCTTGCCCACTTTGTAAAAAAACATTTCAAGCCCACATCGGGCTCACTAGTCCTCTACGCACACACAGACAAACAAAATGCAAATACATTCCCTTGAATGCAAAATAATAGTCATCATCATCCGTGATGGACGAGCATCATCATTTCATGATCTGGACCAGAGATGACCAACGCGACCCTCGAGTGATACATCCATGGAGCCCTATTTAACTACGCCGACTTTATATTCACAATACTGAGCACAACAAAACAAGATATATTTGTAAACAACATTAGTCTTCAGTTTTTTGCATGAACAATATTTGTTTTTTTTTAAATGATTGAACCATCAGAATTGCACTTCCTTGAGTAACCATATGTGCTTCGATGTGTTTTTTACACAGGAAGATCGCAGCTGCAGTGTACGAGCTCCGTAGCACCGGCGAGGGTTCCAGGGGTAATTTTGATGATGGTGATAATATTTTGTAGGAATTTTATTTTTATCTTTTTTTAATTTAAGAATTTTGCCTGGGCAGCGGCTTTCCAGCCTGCTCTTCTCGAGTTTTGAACTGCTAATGGTTCTTTTACGTGCGTAAATTGAACACTATTCGCACAGACGACAGATGCCGATCAGAACTAAAGAGCAGAATAGGACAAGCGAAAACATCATTTCTGAAAATGAGAAGCATTATCTGCAACAAATCCTTGTCAATCCCGATCAGAATGCAAGTTATTCAGTGCTACATAGAACCAATACTGACATACGGGTGCGAGTCATGGACAATGAAAACACAGATCGAAAAATATCTGAGGGCCACAGAAATGTGGTTTTACATAAGAATGATGAGAATCTCATGGACTGCTAAAATGACTAATGTTGAGGTGCTGAATGAGATCAAGAAACAGAGAAAGCGTATCATCAATATAAGAAAGAGGCAGTCATCATTTTTCGGGCATGTGATGAGGAGGGAGGTTTAGAACACATTATCACAACCAGTAAAATCTAGGTTAGACGAGACAGAAGAAGACAGAGAGAGAACATTTTGGATATCTTGACTTCATGGCCCGGTAGAGCTTCAACATATGAATTAATAGCAAACACAAAAGAGAGAGATTTGTGGCAGTGGCGGCTCGTCATTAAGGGCCAGTGGGGCCGGGCCTCACCAAAAATAAGATGGGACGTGTATTTATTATTTTATCCATTAAAATGTAACCTAACCGAAACCCGAACACTTATGTCTGGCCCAATAAACAAAAATGATCAGGAGTCGCCACTGATTTGTGGAGATCCATAATCGCATACGGTACGGCACCTGATGATGATGAATGCCAAACCATTACCTTGTTATTGGAGTTGTGCTAGAACTGACTTAACACGTGTAAAATACTTTGATATTGATCTTCTTTCTTGAGTATTTTGTTACAAATGTTAGACCTGGTTCTGTTAAGCATGTCTCATGTACTTGATTATATTTCATTCACTTTTTTTTACTTTCTTCAGCTTTCTGAGTCTTTGATATTCATTGCTGCAGATTTCACCATCCTTCATTCTTATCTTATCTTAACCACATTTGCCGTGAAGCGCCGTGGGAGTATTAATTTTCTATTTTGTGCCAGGTGTGTTGCGCTAGGCGTTGTCTGTCCATGCTTTCGCAGGAACTCTGAGATTTTATCTATCCATCGTGTTCTTGGCCTGCCTCGTGCTCTGCGCCCTGAGTGTCGATTATTATAGGCACGTGCTGGTAGTAAATATGATTCCATTCTCATTAGATGGCCGAACCACTTGATTCTTTGCTTCTCGATGTACTGTGTGCATGGTATAGTACCAACGAAGCTTCTGATATTCTAGTTTCTCACTCTATCTCTCCTTGTAACGTTGACAGCTTTTCGTAGACATCTCATTTCACATGTTGTAATCTTTCTTTCTTGTGTCATAGTCAGGGGCCATGTTTGGGATGACACTCTTTCTTATAACAGTTGTCACTAGTGGTTGACCAGATATTTCTCTAATTTCTTCACTTCTCCTGAATTCATTCCATTTTATATTCATTATTTTTCGCAGACATCTATTTTCAAATGCATTCAACTTGCTTTCTATATCTTTAGTCATTTTCCAACTCTCGCTAGCATATGTTAGGATTGATACAACATTTGAATTGACAATTCGTAATTTAGTTTTAATACTATATAACTTGCAGTTCCATATTTTATTTAGAATTTTAAAAGCTGATGTTGCTTTGCCAATTCGTATCATAATTTCTTTTTAACATTTCCTGTGCAATCAAAATTGCTACCTAAATAGGTGAACTGCTCTGTTATTTTTATCATTTTAGATTCCAGTGTGATATCTGCATTACTTGCCATAGGTGTCTTCATTATATTTGTATTTTCATCGCTTTCATTAACATAATGCACACTGTCATAATCCAGTATACTGTCTTTGCATGATCTGAACAAATACTGGGGCTAGTATATCGATTAAGAATGACGAACTAGTTATTTGCATTCGGAGCAAACAATTTACCAAACACAGGATTCGAACAACAACCTTACGGAACACACTGCGAAGTCCTGCAGACAAGAGTTTTTAGAGCTAGCTCTTCAAAAAAAATCATGGTTCGAATCCTGTGTTATATATATCGCGAAACACGAAAAAATAAAATTGTGTAGTTTTACAAAGTGCTCATCGACGTTTCGACCCAAAGGCCTTTATCGAGCAAAGGATGCAAAAGAAGAGAAGAAATTACGACTTCCTATACGGCAGAGTTAACATATACAATCAGACAATGAATCCCTAAAATGAAAGTATTATATAAAACATTCGTTTGTCTATTTAACTTTAGTTGCTAAGGACGTATATATACGTTTTCCCCATTCACTTCTAAAGACGCATTAACACGTCTGTTATTATCTCTTCTCTGTGGGTTAAAGACGTGTTAACACGTTATATATTGCTACTGTCACTGCTATAGGTGTACATTCACGTTTGTGACTTAGAAAAAAAGAGTAGCTATTTTTAGTTCAGCCTTCGAAAAGTATGTAGCACCGAAAGGGTTAAGAAGAACCTGAAACGAGAGAAATATGTCTCAGTTCCATGGAGGAGATCGAACGAGTTGACCAGGATAGAGCGGTATAGAGAAATTGCTTGCAGACCATATGTAACGTATAACGGTACGAGAGAAATTATTATTATTTTTGTGTCTGATTTCTGGAACTGAGAGTTGAGTTGCTCTCTGGAAAGAATTATGTTATGAAGTTAGCGTAGCATAGTTAAATTTGCGAACAAATGATTGGTGGTCAAGTCCTTGTAGACTCTATTTGCCAATCACAATGCTGAGTGTGTGGAACCCACATTTTTCATCTGTTGCACAAATTCGAAACCGCTGCCAAAGCTGCTGTGTAATTTCTCTGAAGCTTGATACATTATCTAATTAAAAGGGACAGAGCACTTCTATGTATGCCTTTAGGGCATATATATCGATTTCAGACAGTCTCCCCGCTTAGTTCTGAAACCACAATAGCCAGGAGTTACCGTGTCAGGTTCGAATCGATTCTTCACAAGAGCAAATTGGTCATTGATGAATGGCATCGTTTACATGAACTCTAATTTTGATTGTTCCTGGTTCGATTGTTCTGGTCGAACAATAACGATCGATTGTTTTGTTTGCGTATACAACATTCTCGAGGGAGTACTAGTTCGAACCCTTTCACCTTTTACCCTTTGTGAGTGTCTGTGACGTAGGGGATAGATGCTCACCTTTTGTTCATAAGATACTCGGTTCGCTTCCTCGTGGAGTGTTCGGAATTTCGCCCTTGCGGTGCTGGGATCCACAATTGAAGCAAAGAATAGTACCACTGCAACCTACAAGGCATGACGTAAGAGGCGACTGATGTAGTAGGACCTAGGAAAGCTACCCTAGTAAATAAAAGCATCGCATAAATCGAATGTGCTGCCCAACTTGTATGCGCATACCTGGCACAGCGTACAATTTCTCTTAGGTTCAGATTACATACAAATTACAAAGAGTGGTTAACAAGTGGTCAATATGGAGCGTTAGCAGAAGAAGAAGAAGAAGAAGACGATATATATACAGCCTAGTTTTCTAGTTTTCACACCAGTCTGACCCTACTCCAACGAGCTCATCGAGGGAGCAATCAAGAAATAGAAGATTATGAGCTGTATCTTTTTTTTTCCCCCGATTCAGAAGCACTTGAGCTGAAAGCTCTTCGGCTCGGTGCCAAGGACATCGTAACACTTCGGCTCGGTGCCACGAACACCGTAAATCTGGGGAACCTGTAGCTTTTCTGCCAGTCCGCGGAGTTGAACCCGCACTTACAGAGGACTAGTCACCCGTAGTCCAACGCGCTACGAACACGCTGGGCACGTGGGCACGAGCTGTATCTAACAAGCTTCGTTCTAACTAATTTCAGCCAACATCTAACCAAAATCAACTTTCAATTTATGTATTCTAATCTGAACGTGATTGAATAGTCTACCGTGTGAGTCGACCCGTCAAGGGGATTCTGAAACCACTAGGAAATGCCTTGCAAGCCGACAGTAGCAGTAGCTGCATGATCAGTGGCGGCTCGTTCTCGTTTTTGTTGGTGGGGCCAGACACACATTTTCGGGAAAATCATGGCTTTGGGTTATGTTATATTTTAATTAATTAAATAATAAATACACGTTACATATTATTTGTTACATATTATTTGTTACATATTATTTGTTACATATTATTTGTTACATATTATTTGTTACATATTATTTGTTACATATTATTTGTTACATATTATTTGTTACATATTATTTGTTACATATTATTTGTTACATATTATTTGTTACATATTATTTGTTACATATTATTTGTTACATATTATTTGTTACATATTATTTGTTACATATTATTTGTTACATATTATTTGTTACATATTATTTGTTACATATTATTTGTTACATATTATTTGTTACATATTATTTGTTACATATTATTTGTTACATATTATTTGTTACATATTATTTGTTACATATTATTTGTTACATATTATTTGTTACATATTATTTGTTACATATATAAAATTAAAGATCTGTAACTCTTGTGTGATTCCAGTATTAACTTATGGATGCGAGAGTTGGAAAGCAACAAAAGCTCTAGAAAGAAAATTAGATAACTTTGAGAATAAATGTCTTAGAAGAATATTGAACCTCAAATGGTCAGATTTCAGACCCAATACACAAATAAGACAAGAGACCAAGCAAGAAAATGTATCAAATTTTATAAGAAAGCGCCGCTGGAACTACATCGGCCACACACTTAGAATGGATGAGAGAAGACTCCTTACCAATCCCTCATATGGACACCAGAGGGAAAAAGAAAACGAGGAAGACCAAGAGAGACTCTGCGTAGAACCATCACCAGAGAAGGCTCAACGATGGGCCTAGTAAACATTAAAGACCTAAAACAGATAGCAACGAACCGCGAGACATGAAGAACTATGACCTCTGCCCTATGCGCCGCCCACAGGCCCAAGAGGAAAGACTAACTAACATATTATTTTTGGTGGGGCACTGCCCCTCTGGTCCTTAATGACGAGACGCCACTGTACATGATGATTGATACACACATCGCATGTCCACTACGATCGATATGGAGCGTTCGATGAAGAAGTTTTATTCTTAAATCATCAACATCATGCTGCGGGATTCAAACTGTTCAGATTTATAAATTAGAAAATGGACTGTGAAATTAAATATTACTATTCGTCATCGTCAACATGTGCCATGCCGATAAGGAAAGAATGTCATTGTTCACCATCTCACACGATCACCGGGAACCCACAGGGAAAATAAAAGAGAGTGGGGAAGTCTAAAACTACATAAAGAAGAGTTTTGGGAGGTAAAGATGATATATATATATATATTGAATAGCTAGGAAATGAGATGCTTGAGGAAAGCGGTAAATAAAACAAGAAGAGACCATATAAGAAATGAGGAAATTAGAAGAACAGTCGGAACAACACCTGCTATTAGATTCATTGAAAAACAGAGACTCAAATGGTTTGGCCACTTGGTGAGAGTGAGCACGAATACATCAGTTGCAAGAGCGTACAATCTGAAAATGAAATCATCAAGAGAAAGGGGCAGACCAAGAAAAAGATGGGTTGATGGAGTTACAGACATCTTCTACTTCTTCTTTCTTCTTTGCGTTCGTTCTTTACGACCAATTTTAATCACTCTTTGTGATATGTTTGATCTTTGCCAACAACGTGTATACGTTGCACATTGGTTTGGTAGGCCCTAAACGCATAGACTTCTACACGGTTGATACACATGCATCCGATTTCAGCAAAACCTCCTTAGTCGCCTCTTACGACATGCGTAGCAGGTAACAGTGGTTCTATTCTTTACACCCCAAATTTGGGCCCCGGTAACCACTCGGGCGATTGAAGTTGTAAACCTTCATCAGGGTCATTGTTTTCGTTACTGAACCAAAGTTAATAAACTCCAGGCTGACCCATAGGTGCTCAGTCTCCTCCAACAGATATCGTAAAGTATGCATTCTGATAGCTCCGGTGTATCGCTGATTAAACACGCGCCTTACTCTGTCCAAGATCGACCTAAGGAGATACTGAAACGAACTTTGCTGAGAGGCAATAAATATCGACCTCAGTTCCATGGAAGAGGTTGAACGAGTTGCTCAAGATAGAGCGATATGGATAAATTGCTTGCAGGCCCTATGTAACGTATAGCGATACGAGAGTAATTATTATTATTACTGATACGCCCATGAAAATCTTGTCTCATTATGCTCTTTCTCCAACATTGACTGAAACGCCACTTAAATGTGTGTCTCATTATGCTCTTCATCCCACATTGACTGATACGCCCCTGAAACGTATGTCTCCTTATGCTCTTCATCCCACATTGAGTGATACGCCCCTGAAACGTGTGTCTCATTATGATCTTCATCCCACATTGACTGATACGCCCCTGAAACGTGTGTCTCATTATGCTCTTCATCCAACATTGACTGATACACCCCTGAAACGTGTGTCTCATTATGCTCTTCCTCCCACATTGACTGATGGAAATCGTGGCATATCCTTTACAGGACTTAGCCATCAACTACAGTAAACGAGTCGTTGATTTTTTAGGCACTACTTATACGTTCAGTAGTTTGCACTTTTCTTAGGAGCAATTTTCACAGCAGACGGCAGTATCGATAGCGAAATCAGCAATCGTTGCACAAAACTAACCAGGTACTGGGACAGTTAACACAACTGTTGTCACATAAAGAGATACCGCTAACAACTAAAGCAAATCTCATAAGAACGATTTTCTGGCCAACACTATGTTACCAGTGTCAAACATGGACAATAACAGCAGCTAATGAGCGGACAATCATAACGACAGAGATGAGGTGTCTTAGAAGAGCTGCAGGTGTGACAATAAGAGACAAAATTAGAAATGAAGAAATCAGAAGAAGACTGGATGTGAAACAAGTCATGCAATTCATAAAAGAACAACAGATTAAATGGTTTGGACACCTGACCAGAATGCCCTGGTATCGCCTACCACAGAGAGCCACACAGAAAAAGTATAATGAGTACAAAGCAAGAGGAGGAATACCACGCAAAAGATGGAGCGACGGCATCAAGAACAGCCTTACGAACATGAATATCAGCTTACAAAGTTCTTTAACAAATGCACACACAAGATCACTACGTTTCACCCCGGCAACACTTCTATAAAGAAGTCAATGGTGGAAGAGAAGAACAAGCACACACA
Source organism: Arion vulgaris (assembly GCA_020796225.1). NCBI lineage: Eukaryota > Metazoa > Mollusca > Gastropoda > Stylommatophora > Arionidae > Arion > Arion vulgaris. The sequence continues at coordinate 6,930,424 of CM036755.1, forward strand.
AGATCACTACGTTTCACCCCAACACTTCTATAAAGAAGTAAATGGTGGAAGAGAAGAATAAGCACACACAAGATCACTACGTTTCACCCCAACACTTCTATAAAGAAGTAAATGGTGGAAGAGAAGAACAAGCACACACAAGATCACTACGTTTCATCCCCAACACTTCTATAAAGAAGTAAATGGTGGAAGAGAAGAACAAGCACACACAAGATCACTACGTTTCACCCCCAACACTTCCATAAAGAAGTCAATGGTGGAAGAGAAGAACAAGCACACACAAGATCACTGGTTTCATCCCCAACACTTCTATAAAGAAGTAAATGGTGGAAGAGAAGAACAAGCACACACAAGATCACTACGTTTCACCCCAACACTTCTATAAAGAAGTAAATGGTGGAAGAGAAGAATAAGCACACACAAGATCACCACGTTTCACCCCCAACACTTCTATAAAGAAGTAAATGGTGGAAGAGAAGAACAAGCACACACAAGATCACTACGTTTCATCCCCAACACTTCTATAAAGAAGTAAATGGTGGAAGAGAAGAACAAGCACACACAAGATCACTACGTTTCACCCCCAACACTTCCATAAAGAAGTCAATGGTGGAAGAGAAGAACAAGCACACACAAGATCACTGCGTTTCATCCCCAACACTTCTATAAAGAAGTAAATGGTGGAAGAGAAGAACAAGCACACACAAGATCACTACGTTTCACCCCCAACACTTCTATAAAGAAGTAAATGGTGGAAGAGAAGAACAAGCACACACAAGATCACTACGTTTCACCCGGCAACACTTCTATAAAGAAGTAAATGGTGGAAGAGAAGAACAAGCACACACAAGATCACTACGTTTCACCCCAACACTTCTATAAAGAAGTCAATGGTGGAAGAGAAGAATAAGCACACACAAGATCACCACGTTTCACCCCAACACTTCTATAAAGAAGTAAATGGTGGAAGAGAAGAACAAGCACACACAAGATCACTACGTTTCACCCACAACACTTCTATAAAGAAATAAATGATGGAAGAGAAGAACAAGCACACACAAGATCACTACGTTTCATCCCCAACACTTCTATAAAGAAGTCAATGGTGGAAGAGAAGAACAAGCACATACAAGATCACTACGTTTCACCCCAACACTTCTATAAAGAAGTAAATGGTGGAAGAGAAGAACAAGCACACACAAGATCACTACGTTTCATCCCCAACACTTCTATAAAGAAGTAAATGGTGGAAGAGAAGAACAAGCACACACAAGATCACTACGTTTCACCCCCAACACTTCTATAAAGAAGTCAATGGTGGAAGAGAAGAACAAGCACACACAAGATCACTACGTTTCACCCTCAACACTTCTATAAAGAAGTAAATTGTGGAAGAGAAGAACAAGCACACACAAGATCACTACGTTTCACCCCCAACACTTCTGTAAAGAAGTAAATTGTGGAAGAGTAGAACAAGCACACACAAGATCACTACGTTTCACCCCCAACACTTCTATAAAGAAGTCAATGGTGGAAGAGAAGAACAAGCACACACAAGATCACTACGTTTCACCCCAACACTTCTATAAAGAAGTCAATGGTGGAAGAGAAGAAGAAGAAGTTTGCACTTAATTTCTGAACTGTGATCGTTATTTTAATCGTTCGTAGTAATCCAAGGGAACTATTTTGCTTCCCAACTTGCCCACAGCCGAGTGTGGACCAAGTACGCTTAGGTTGTGATCGAATTCACTCCAATTTAAGCTACAGACGCTCACTCATTGACTGATACGCCCCTGAAATATTCTCTCATTAAACCCTACCTTCCACATTGACTGACACACCCCTGAAAAGCTTCTCTCATTAAACCCTACCTTCCACATTGACTGACACACCCCTGAAAAGCTTCTCTCATTAAACCCTACCTTCCACATTGACTGACACTCCTCTGAAAAGCTTCTCTCATTAAACCCTACCTTCGCCCGTCTGCCCAGCGTGTTCGTAGCGCGTTGGACTACGGGTGACTATCCTCTGTGTGTACGGGTTCAATTCCGTGGATGACAGAAAAAGCCACAGATTTCCCAGATTTACGGTGTTCGTGGCACCGAACCGAAGGGTTACGATGCCCATGGCACCGAGCTGAAAAGCTCAAGTGCTACTGGATAGAAAAAAAAAAAAAAAAACCCTACCTTCAATACATTTAGCAACAAGACAATACAAAAGACATTATGAATCGAGATGTAATTATAAAACTAACGACTTCTTTTTGGGTTTTTTCTGTTCTGGCAGCTTAAGTGAGAGGAATGAAGGTTTAAAGCATGTTTGTGACAGAAGGCAAAATGAGAGGAAGATGAGAAAGAGATTTGTGAAGATAAAATAGAAATATGTTAGAATATTCAACTTCAATGTTAAAACAATTCGCTTGTTTGAGTCAGAAATATTGAGAACATCTAAAATAATAACGCATAATTTGCAAACATTCATCAACTGGTGTCTGCGCAGAATAGGGGACTGATATGGTATTGACACCGGTGTGTTTCCGGACTTCAAGGGGAGCAAAGAATAGTAACACTGCGAACTACAAGGCATTTCGTAACAGGGGCCATGGATGTAGGACTTCGGGAAGCTACCCTAGTAAATAAAAATCGTCACAAAATCGGATGTGTTTCGCTTACTTGTACTGTACGCACATTACTGACACGACGTACAATCGCTCTTTGGATCAGATTACATACAAATCACACAGAGTGGTTAACAGGTGTTAGAAATGGAGCGTTTGAAGAAGAAGAAGACTGATACGCCCCTGAAACGTCTCATTATTTTCTTCCTCCATTCACTAATACGCCATCATCGCCCGTGTGGTACAGGGTCCCGCATGGGAAGTAAAGAATAGTACCACTGCGAACTACAAGGCGTCGGATGTAAGAGGCGTCTGATGTAAGAGGCGTCTAATGTAAGAGGCGTCTGATGTAAGAGGCGTCTGATGTAAGAGGCGACTGATGTAAGAGTCGACTGATGTAAGAGGCATCTGATGTAAGAAGCGACTGATGTAGGACCTTAGGAAGCTACCTAGTAAATAAAAATCATCGCAGAAATTGGATGTGCCGGCCTATTTGTAGGCGCGTAACTGTAAAACGTGCAGTTCCTCTTAGGCTCAGATCACATACACATCACACAAACTGGTTAACAAGTGGTCAATGTGACGCTTTCAAGAAGACAAAGATCAACTGGTGTTTGTGCAGAATTGAGAGGGACTGAGATGGTATTGAAAGGAAAAATGAAAATCGTAACATATCGTTTACATAACTTCACAATTAACCATAGTAAACGAGTCGACGATTTTCTAGGTACCACTTATACGTTCAGTAGTTTGTCAATGCTTTTGGTGTTTTTCCGATCCAGAAACACTTGAGATTTCCAGCTCTTTCGGCTCGGTGCCATGGACATCGTAACCCTACGGTTCGGTACCACGAACACCGTAAATCTGGGGAATATGTGGCTTTTCTGCCATCCCGCGGAATTGAACCCGCACACACAGAGGATAGTCACCGTAGTCCAGCGCGCTACGAACACGCTGGGCAGACGGGCTGTCAATGCTTTCTGGACAGTGAGGTCAATTTTTACCGTTCGTAACAATCCACGCCGAACACATTTGCTTCCAAACTGCCTGCCACGGAGTTTGAACCAGGTACGCTTAGGTTGTGATTGAGCTCACTACCGCGTAAGCTACAGACGCCCACGAGAATGTACTAGACACGGTAATTACATGGAGCGGAAACATGTCAAAACCGGATCTGACAGTTACTACCGAGTGTGTCAAGATCATTGATCAGCTGTTCCAGCAAAACGGCACATGTCTATCCTTATACATAGGCGCAGCACAACTGGGGGTGGGTTCAAATCATTGTTTCTGCGTTCTTCTCAATTCAATCATTTTAAAACACTAACTACATGTCAGTGACTCCTATGCTTATACATAGGCGCAGCACAACTGGGGGTGGGTTCAAATCATTGTTTCTGCGTTCTTCTCAATTCAATCATTTTAAAACACTAACTACATGTCAGTGACTCCTATGCTTATACATAGGCGCAGCACAACTGGGGGTGGGTTCAAATCATTGTTTCTGCGTTCTTCTCAATTCAATCATTTTAAAACACTAACTACATGTCAGTGACTCCTATGCTTATACATAGGCGCAGCACAACTGGGGGTGGGTTCAAATCATTGTTTCTGCGTTCTTCTCAATTCAATCATTTTAAAACACTAACTACATGTCAGTGACTCCTACGAGTAAGATTCTTAAAAACGAAAAGAGAATAGTGAGATGACACTGGGTGCATGTAATGACTAGTATAGACATGGATCTTTATTTTCGTCCCTGTCAGTGGCGGCGCGTCATTAAGGGCCAGTGAGGGTCGGGCCCTACCAAAATAATGGGTAACGTGTATTTATTATTTTATAAATTAAAATATAACCTAACCTAAAACCATGATTTTTCCGAAAATTTGCGTCTGGCCCCACCACCAAAAATGTGCATGAGCCGCCACTAGTCCCTGTGTTTTTCACCTCTTCTTCGGCGATCTCTGGTCACGCGCTTAATTTACTGTGGACCACAAACTGGGCAGTCAGCATCAGGTCTGTTAGGTTTCCCCACAGCTTATCTTTCAGGTGGACTAGGTGTGGCCACATTTTGCTTCTCAGCTCACCCTGGAGAGGACAGTCTTGCAGGATATGCTCCGGTGTCTGTTTCACCTCAAAACCCAGATGTTCCGTTTTTGCTGCAGTTACGCTCAAATCATATATCACATCCTGAATCCATCTTTTACTTTGTCTTCCCTTTCTCCTCTTTCCTGGCGACAACGTAAAAACAAAGGACTGTAAATTTACAAAATACACAGCGTTTCGACCAAAAGGCCTTTATCAAGCAAAGGATACAAGAAGGGATCTCTACGGCGTAGAGGTTAGGTGCTTGTCTCTCGTGTCAAAGGCACTTGGTTCGCTCCCTCGTGGAGCCACCTTGATATTTTTCCAGAGATCCCTGATCTCAGTGTAGTGGAGATCAAGTTACTAGTCCAATCGGAGACGAACGATAAAACGTAGGTCCTTGTTCAATATGAACACGTATCCATCTTCTCCATGGTCTTCCTCTTCTTCTCTTTGCCGGTATGCCTCCTTCCATGATGGTCTTCTCAAGCCCTTCATGTCTTTTTATATTTCCAAAACTCTTGGCAGTTCAAAATCGAGAAGAGCAGGCTGGAAAGCTGCTGCCGGGAAAAATTCACTAGAAAATTATAAAAATAAAATTCCTTCAATAATATCTCACCATCTTCAAAATTACAGGGTGAACTCTCACCGGTGCTACGGAGTTCGTGCTCTGCAGCTGAGATCTTCCTGTGTAAGAAAGAGATAGAAGCACACATGGTTACTCACCAAAGTGCAATGATGATGATCCTATCAATCAATCAATCCAGATACAACAGAAATGAAGAACTTCACTTCTTACACGGAACACGCCCGAGTAGTTCATCATCATCATCATCAGGTGCCGTCTCCACATCGAAGGTTGGCTGCAATGAATCTCCAGCATCCTCTGTCTTTCGCCTTGGTGTTGCACACTGCCAGACTGTAACCTGTCCATTTCTTTAAGTTTCCTCCCACTTATCTCTCGGTCTTCCTCTTGCTCTTCCCCTCAACTTTCCCCTCTAGTAAATGTTTTATCATGGTGTCATGCCTTTTATGTGCCCAAAATACTTTACTTGTCTGAATTTTATTTCTCTTAATAATTGTTTCTTCATGCCTAGTTTTCCTAAAACTTGTTTATTTGTCTGTTTTTCTGTCCATGAAACTGTCTATTCTTCTATATATCCACATCTCAAATGCATCAATTCTGTCTTCTAACTGCTTGTTCATTGTCCATGTTTCGAGCCATATTTGGGGTGTAAAGAAAAGAACCACTGTTATCTGCCACGCATGTCGTAAGAGACGACTAAGGAGATTGGGCGTGGCGCTAGCTACCCTACACCGTAAAAAACACTAGATGGCTACACAACGGAGAGCGAACCGAATAAACGCTGGCTGAAACCGGACACTTCGCCGAAGGATAATCACCAGAATTCCAAATGGTGTTGAAGATGTGACGTAAAACACACCAATGCTAAGGCTGCATGAATCAGATTTCACATGAATAGAATTTATGGGGAGATCTGGTACATCGGTATGGGTGGTGATCGCGAGAGGAAATTACAGATTTTGAATTCCCCTTTTCTCTTGCTCATATAATATTAACTTTTCCAGTTTTTTCTGCGATGTTCTTTGTAATACAGTAATACGGTAGACCTCTTGTGGGGCCCTTACCGGTACTACCGAGTTCGACTGACGCTGAGATCTTCCTGTGTAAGAAAGAGATCGGAGCACACATGGTTAATTACCGAAGTGCAATGATTTTGGTCCAATCAATCAATCAATCTTTTCCTCCGATTCATCATCATCAAATAGCTTGTCCTGAGCAGAACTTTGCCACTCCAACAGTCCTCCGGAATTTCTTTATCTCTCATAGGCCAGATGTCCTGCCTCTGCAGCCGTCATGTTCAAACCATCAGTTACATCCTGAATCCATCTTCTCCGTGTTCTTCCTCTTCTTCTCTTTGCCGGTATGCCTCCTTCCATGATGGTCTTCTCCAGCCCTTCATGTCCTTTTTTTATCTCCAAAATACTTCAATTTTCTCTTTCTTATTTGTAGCAACAGCCAGTTTTCTTTGATTTTGAGTACTTTCCTCTGAGTACAAACGGGTATTGTTGTTGGGTTGTTATTTTTCGCGTAACATTCTATAACATTCCTCATGTTTTCAGCATACACCTTTTAACACGCAATTCGACTGATTGCAATCTTGTCTGACCTTCTATCTTATGTCTAACCATCATGTTTTATCTTCTTATTTCGTTTGTCATTCTCTGCTTTTTTTGCCGTTAGGCGTATCAGGTTTAACTGATGTGCCGTTAGGCGTATCAGGTTTAACTGATGTGCCGTTAGGCGTATCAGGTTTAACTGATGATCGTATTCCGAGATAATACATGCCCGGTTGCTTGGTATGATGTGGTATTGTGAAGTTTTAAGATGACTGTAACTCCATTTAATCCATCTTGTTCTTGGTCTGCCCCTTACTTTTGATGATTCCATTTTCAGATTTTACGGTCCTGCAACTGACGTATTTAGGTTCATTCTCACCAAGAAGCCAAACCATTTGAGTTTCTGTTTTTCAATGAATCTAATAACAGGTGTTGTTCCGACTGTTCTTCTAATTTCCTCATTTCTTATATCTTCTCTTCTTGTTTTATTTACTGCTTTCCTCAAGCATCTCATTGTACATGTTTTATTGCACGTTCTAATAACTGTCAGTTTATCACTGGGGCGTTCTTTCTTTATTTGTATTTATTTCTTCTTCTTCTGCGTTCTCACTAGATTGGGATTTCGGATTCTTTAATAAAGGCAGCCATCTGCCTCAGATTATCAGTCACGCCATACAGTTTGTCTTCTGCGTTCTCACTAGATTGGGATTTCAGATTCTTTAATAAAGGCAGTCGTCTGTCTCAGATTATCAACCACGCCATACAGTTTGTCTTCTTCGTTCTCACTAGATTGGGATTTCAGATTCTTTAATAGAGGCAGTCGTCTGTCTCAGATTATCAGTCACGCCATACAGTTTGTCTTCTGCGTTCTCACTAGATTGGGATTTCGGATTCTTTAATAAAGGCAGCCGTCTGTCTCAGATTATCAACCACGCCATACAGTTTGTCTTCTGCGTTCTCACTAGATTGGGATTTCAGATTCTCTAATAAAGGCAGCCATCTGCCTCAGATTATCAGTCACGCCATACAGTTTGTCTTCTGCGTTCTCACTAGATTGGGATTTCAGATTCTCTAATAAAGACAGCCGTCTGCCTCAGATTATCAATCACGCCATACAGTTTGTCTTCTGCGTTCTCACTAGATTGGGATTTCAGATTCTGTAATAGAGGAAGTCGTCTGTCTCAGATTATCAGCCTCGTCATACAATTTGTCTTGGACGCTGGTGTAAGTGGGCCACCTCTTTCTTCTCAAGTCTGCATACTGAGGGCAGTTCTATAGGATATAATTCCTATGATTCTGCTTCCCCATTTGTGCCGACCTCTTCCAGCAGTAAGTTTTGGCCACCCTCGTGATGGTAGGTCTGACATTCTTACTGCGTGGCTAAATCTCCGAAACAGATTGGCGACCGTAGAATCCGTTATCCCATTCCTCATTGTGAGGCTCCCGCACCATGTTATGCGCCTTGTGGCCTGGTGCATCCGTTTTCTACAAGCATTTGTTTCGGGTTAGCATTCCCTAGCGGACATATAGTGCATCCTATTTTAGCTAAACCTCCTTTGTCGCCTCTTACGACATGCGTGGCAGGTAACAGTGGTTCTATTCTTTACACCCCAAATGTGGGTCCCGTTAACCGCTCGGGTGGTTTGTATTTATTTGAAATCCCATTTCTTTCATTATCTTCCATAATCCTTTATTAATAATAATTCCTCTCGTACCGTTATACGTTACATAGGGTCTGCAAGTAATTTTTCCATACCGCTCTATCGTGGGCAACTCGTTCAATCTCCTTCATGGAACTGAAACCGATATTTCTTGCCTCTCTCAGCAAAGTTCGTTTCATGGTCTCCTTAGGTCGTCCTTCAGTAGAAGTGTGCGCCAGACTGATCTGTCTTGAGCAACATTTCCCCAGTTGTCGACATTTTGGTCATTCTCTGAAAAGAAACTATCAAAGAATCTCAAAGCAGACAATGAGACTGGAGGCAAAAAAAAAGCAAGACCTAAGGAAAAAATGGCACAAATTTTGCTGAGAGAAATATTGGACTCAGTTTGATAGAAAAGATTGGACGAGTTATCCAGGATAGAGCGACTTGAAGAAATTGTTGTAGGCTCTATGTACGAGGGTACATTGAAAAGTAATGCCTCCAAGTCCATAACTTTGTTAATAGTGTTCGAGGCAATTGACACCGATATCAGAATAAAGTATATGTAAGTGTGTTTTCAGGACAGTAAGTGTCAAATGTCTGGAATGTTGCGCATGCGCACAATATTATCCAAGATGGCGTCATACATGGAAATTCGGTTGAAGCAAATAGCTGTGATTGAATTCTTGACGACCGAAGGTTGTGTTCCCATCGACATGCATCGGAGAATGAGAGCGGTATATGGTGACGCCTGTATGGATGTGAGTACTGTTAGGAGGTGGGCAAGGACTGTTAAAGGCGACAATCCAGCGACGATGACCTTGCATGATCAGGCTCGCAGCGGACGACCAATTACAGCAGTGGATGAACAACACCAAGCTCGAGTGGACGAACTGATTCATGTCAATCGCCGCATCAAGCAAAAAGATGTCGCTACAATGCTCGAAATTTCGACTGAACGAGTACATCACATTATTCATGTATTGCTAGGGTATACGAAAGTTTGTGCAAGATGGGTCCCTCGCATGCTGACACCGGAAATGAAACATCGCCGACATCAGGCGTGTCAGTAACACCTGATGCGATATGAACGAGAAGGCGATGACTTTATCTGCAGAAATGTCACTGGTGATGAGTCATGCGTGCATCATTACGACCCTGAAAACAAGCGCCAGTCTATGGAATACAGGCACAAAACTCACCCACCCCAAAAAAATTCAAAACTGTCGCGTCAGCGGAAAAGTTTTGATGACCATTTTGGGACTGCCAGGCGTAATCCACACAGAATTTTTGGAACACGGCAATACTGTCAATTCTGATCGGTATGTGGAAACGATGAAGAAACTACGGACAAGACTGCTACGTGTTCGTCCTGGAAAACACGCAGTCCTTCAACATGACAATGCTCGTCCACACCAGTAGACAAACAGCGGCAGCATTAGAGCGTCTCAATTTTGACGACATTTTAGCGCACCCACCATATAGCCCCGATTTGGCACCTTGTGACTTTTTCCTGTTCCCAAAGCTCAAGGAACATCTCAAGGAAAACAGATATGCTTCTGACGAGAATGTGGCAGCAGATGTGCGTACCTGGCTTCGTGAAAAATCATCAGATTTTTCTTCGACGGGATGCAACAACTAGTTCGACGTTGGCGTGTGTGTTTGGAACGTGGAGGTGACTATGTCGAAAAATAATGACTCTATTGTGTAGTGAACATCTCAAGCTTTCTGAAAATGTATGTTTCATTTGTAAATTATGTATATTAACAAAGTTTTGGACTTGGAGGCATTACTTTTCAATGCGCCCTCGTAATATGTAACAGTACGAAATGAATACAATAAAAACGTTCAAGATATGCACGTAAAAGAACCCATGACACTTGAAAGAAAGAAAAAAGCAGGTTGGAAAGACCCAGCCCAGATGAAATTATTAACACAATTTATGAACAAAATTTTTACAAATATTTCAAACTTATATTGGGAACGTTGCTGGTGCTGCGAAGTTTGTGCACTGTCGTTGCTAAAATATTTCTGAGTGAACAGAAGATCTGAGTAATTTACTGATGTCTAATGATGATGAGAATAAGAGCCCAAAAGCGAAGGATTGACTTTATTGTACCGGCTTTGAATCCATCTGGCTCGGTTCCTCTCAGCAGACATGGCACGCCACCTGCCGAGAGTATTGCACACACAGGAAACCTCGACCTTCGAAACGCAAGGTAAACGCGTAACAACTTAACTAAAAAAGACCCTCAAATCTATAGAATAAAATTTGAATACATTTCTCAAAAATTGTTTCTCTTCTTTTCCACTTCTGGTTTTGTGTTTAACTCATTTCGTTATTCGTTTTTATTCCCAGGTTTTCATTAGATAGGTTTGAATGTTTCCATATGTAATCGTCCATTTGTAGTGTTCCTCGAAATCCGTCATTTTTGTTGTATCGGTTGCTTGATAAAGGCCTTTAAGTCGAAACGTTGCTGTATATCGTCACTGCTTCTGTATTTTGTAAAACTATAGTAGTTTGTTTTTACGTGTTTTCACTATACATTTCTCACTTGTCTTGCAAGTGGAAGGTCGTGGGTTCGAGTCCAGACCGCGCCGTTCTATTCACGAGATAACGTTTCTTTTCAGAGACCACAAGATTGTTGCCGGAGCTACGGAGTTTGTACTTTGAGCAATTTTCTCTGCAGGTGGAGTGATATTCTTGCGCAGAGGGACCGAGGTAAATGAGGTAAATCCCGGTGCAATGAAGTTAAATTCCTCGGCTTAAAAAAAAAAGTCTACTCAGACGGCACAGTGTGCAAGTCAGACAGAAACACAAGACTCCAGAGCACATCCTGCAGTCATGTCCATCATACATACACCAACGAAACGAAACATGGCCTCATGAACAAAGTTTACAGAAGAAACTAAGGGGAACTCTCGAGGAACTCCAACTGACATGCAGCTTCATAGAGGCAACATATATCATGGTTTAGACGAGCACACGAGACCGAACGCAAAGAAGAAGAAGAAAACCTCTTTACACGCTGAAATCAAATGATAGAAGAAAATTAGTCACGACAGGTCTATGCAAAATACTGGGGGTGACAAGAAGAGATCGGTTGAGAAATAAAGACATCGGGAAAAAGTGGGTACAACATCAGTACTGAATTTCATCAAGAAACAACAACATAACTTGTTCGGTCACATAAGCAGATTACCAACAGAAATTGCGCCTCAAAGAACGATGCTGCTCCGATACAACATCAAAGAGCGATGCTGCTCCGATACAACATCAAAGAGCGATGCTGCTCCGATACAACATCAAAGAGCGATGCTGCTCCGATACAACATCAAAGAACAATGCTGCTCCGATACAACATCAAAGAACGATGCTGCTCCGATACAATCTCAAAGAACAATGCTACTCCGATACAACCTCAAAGAACGATGCTGCTCCGATACAATCTCAAAGAACAATGCTGCTCCGATACAACCTCAAAGAACAATGCTGCTCCGATACAATCTCAAAGAACAATGCTGCTCCGATACAACATCAAAGAACAATGCTGCTCCGATACAACATCAAAGAACGATGCTGCTCCGATACAACATCAAAGAACAATGCTGCTCCGATACAACATCAAAGAACAATGCTGCTCCGATACAACATCAAAGAACAATGCTGCTCCGATACAACATCAAAGAACAATGCTGCTCCGATACAACATCAAAGAACGATGCTGTTCCGATACAACATCAAAGAACAATGCTGCTCCGATACAACATCAAAGAACAATGCTGCTCCGATACAATCTCAAAGAACAATGCTGCTCCGATACAATCTCAAAGAACAATGCTGTTCCGATACAACATCAAAGAACAATGCTGTTCCGATACAACCTCAAAGAACAATGCTGCTCCGATACAACCTCAAAGAACAATGCTGCTCCGATACAACCTCAAAGAACAATGCTGCTCCGATACAACCTCAAAGAACGATGCTGTTCCGATACAATGGATATAAAACAAAAGGCCGACCACGCAAAAGATGGACCGCAGAAACAACCAGCGCTAGAAATAACACTATTTATGAAACGCACACATCGGCACGTTCTAGAAATCTCTTCTTATCCTGATGCTGTGAGGCAAAACAGAATTGGAGATGAGAAAAAAAGACACATTTCCTCACAAACATTATTTTTTTTTTAAACAATGACAATATTCTGTGTCATTCTTGTATGTTGCCAATTGTGATAAGTGTGTAGAGAACTCTCATAACACTTTTCTCCGCACCCTCGTTTAGTAAAAACCAATTCCACGCATTTTATTTCCCCCATTCGTCATATTGATGATTACCTTACCGAGCTGTGTGCGCCAGAAAGCTGCGACGCCTCACGCTGAGTGTTACGTAACTCCAGGAAGAACTTTTGGAGTTCTAGTCTTTCTGAAATGAACAAACTGGTTTACAGCCAACTGCACCAACAGAAGATTCTCAGAATACCGGACCTATGTGTTTAGTATTTAAGGATATAAAACTGAGTGAAATTTCTTTAAAATCGGAAAGTTTTACCACAGGTCAAGCGTCATCTCATTATGTTCAACAGACAAGAACAGATTCATACGCGCTGAAAATGTAAGGTGAATATATATATATATATATATATAATAATAATAATTAATAATAATTCCTCTCATACTGTTGTTATACGTTACATAGGGCCTGCAAGCAATTTCTCCATACCGATCTATTCTGGGATGGAGACAATCAGTACCGGGTTAAGCCAGCGCGGGGCATGTAGCAAATGTTACCAAGAGGCCCTAGATTTTGTATGATAATAAAATAAAACACAACTTTTATCAACAAACTTTTCTCGATTTAATGTGAGCAAATTTAGAGATAACACTAGACAAATCAATTTCTCTAAGTAAGTTACATTCTTTTTCTTCTTTGCGTTCGTTCTTTACGATCAATTTTAATCACTCTTTGTGATATATTTGATCTTTGCCAAGAACGTGTATACGTTGCACATTGGTTTGGTAGGCCCCTAAACGCATAGACTTCTACACGTTTAGGACATGTGCATCCGATTTCAGCCAAACCTCCTTAGTCGCCTCTTACGACATACGTGGCAGGTAACAGTGGTTCTATTCTTTACACCCTAAATTTGGGCTTCGGTAACCACTCGGGAGTAAATTACATTCAATGTTCGTTAAGGTGAGGTTATTTAGACGATCTTGTCCGGGAACGCAAGAGAAAGATATGATCTTGTGCCATCATGTTCATTAAAAAAAGTTAATTGCATATCCTTTACAGGACTTGGCGAATCAACCCCAGCTTATTAACGCTGTTTATTATTTTTCTTGGCATTATTACGTTCAGAAGTTTGCCAAAACGTGTGGTGTCATCGTCCTTTTGTAAAAATCCACGCGAAGCGCATACTAGGGCCCGTTTTAGAAATCTCTTCCTGACCTGACGCTGTGAGGCATACAGGATTCGAGAAAGAAGAAAGAAGAAGAATTGTCCGCAGCGTGATTTGAACTCAGAACGTCGAGGTTAATAGACCGAGTCCCTAACCACAGACGCCACCACATGTTCCTTAACTCACTATTTATACACTTTAATGTTGAAAAAGAACGTTCTCCGTTGCAGTTAGTAACCATTAAAGAAAAGTAAATTCGTAAGACTATTTCTACATTTGGGAAACACGTCTCTAATAAATTATCCATTATAAATTTATAAAATTACAGTTCAAAAGCCTCATGCTTCAGGCGCTAGAAACATTAAAACTTTATCAGAAAATGTATCTTTTGTTGAAAAAAAAAACTAGATCTGAAAAAAAATATTTAAACCGAAATGTTCCAAGCTAAACATTTTCTGCTCTAGGTGCGGAGTCTCCAGAAACATGTGGGCTCGCAACATTTGTAACTTCTGCTATATAGCTAATCCGACACTGAAGACAATCAAAGTCTATGCAAGTGTTTGTTCAGTCTGTTATGTCCTGTACTGAGTCGGTAGATCGATCACCCGAGTGGTTACCGAGGCCCAAATTGGGATGTAAAGAATAGAACCACTGTTACCTGCACGCATGTCATTAGAGGCGAGTAATGAGGTTGGGGTGGGGCTAGCTACCCCACACCGTAAAAAACACTAGATGGCTACAGAACGGAGAGCGAACCGAGTAAACGCTGGCTGAAACCGGACACATCGCCGAAGGAAAAGCACCAGAACTCCAAATAGTGCTGAAGATGTGACGTAAAACATTCCGTATAGTTATAAGTTACATAGGGCCCGTAAGCAGTTTCTCCATACCGCTCTATCCTGGACAACTCGCTCAATCTCCTTCATGGTACTGAGACCGATATTTCTGACCTCTCTCTCAGCAAAGTTCGTTTCAGGCTCTCCCTAGGTTGTCCTCTATTTCTTGAACCCTTTGCATTCCACTTCAATGCCTGCTTTGATATTCTTTGATCATTTCTTCTCAAAGTATGTCCAACATATCTCCATCTTCTCTTTCTTATAACAGTTGTTACTAGTGGTTGACCAGACATTTCTCTGATTTCATCACTTACTTCTCCTGAATTCGTTCCATAAATATATATATAACTAGCTAATTATCCCTAAGGATTACATCATTATTGGTTAGAAATGTCCTGTATTTGTTCTGTTGTCCTGTCTTATAGTCTGTCCATTAATTCGTGAGCACGTTTGAAATTGATTTTCTCGAAAACTACCTGTTGGATCTCAGTGATTTTTGCAAGCAGCCTTAGAATATCCATGACGCTAGAGAAATATTTTTTCTCCAAGAAAATTTGATGTAGTTTTAAATATTTCTTCTTCAGGTTATATTAAAATCAACCTCACCGGATTGTACACAATAGTAACAGATCTACGGTACACAGACGCGTTGTTCTAAAAATACATTATGGTAACACAGAAATATCGTGAGTATACAACAATTTCACGAAATCCCGTGCACCGAACCAAGTCGACTTTGAAAGCGGAAAGCATATGACGTTATAATTAGTGAAACACGTACAAACAAAGTACTATAGTTTTACAAAATACATAAACAGTGACGATAAACAGCAACGTTTCGACCAACAAGGCCTTTATCAAGCAAACGAACAAACAGGAGTGACAAATTAAAATGAAACACAAATGGACGACCAAATACCAACGTAGCTAAGGAAAATCTGGAATAAAAACGAATAACGGAATAAATGTAACACAAAAAAACACACATAAAAACTAGAAATAGAAAGAAACAATGAAACATCTAGTAAATATATAACTTGAATACGTGCAACATATACCCATATAGATTATAAAGCATGGGAAGAAAAAGTACTAAGAAGCATAAGAATGTAATACATGCAACATATACCCATAGTATATTGGGGAAACCGGCAGGAGACTCAGTGACCGATTCGCCCAACACTTGCGCGATATACGCCAATGCTCTGTGACCCCTGTAGCTACCCATTTCAATGATACTGGCCATTCAGGAGCTTGCGATGTCAGGTCACAGCCATCCGATCATGTTCCTCTGATGATCGTAGTCGATTTGTTCTGGAGAATCGGTTGATTTCTTTGTATGGTACCTTGCGACCACGCGGGCTCAACGTATTACATTCTTATGCTTCTTAGTACTTTCTCTTCCCATGCTTTGTAATCTCTATGGGTATATGTTGCATGTATTACATTCTTATGCTTCTTAGTACTTTCTCTTCCCATGCTTTATAATCTATATGGGTATATGTTGCACGTATTCAAGTTATATATTTACTAGATGTTTCATTGTTTCTTTTCTATTTCTAGTTTTTATGTGTGTTTTTGTGTTACATTTATTTCGTTATTCGTTTTTATTCAGATTTTCCTTAGATACGTTGGTATTTGGTCGTCCATTTGTGTTTCATTTTAATTTGTCACTCCTGTTTGTTCGTTTGCTTGATAAAGGCCTTGTTGGTCGAAACGTTGCTGTTTATCGTCACTGTTTATGTATTTTGTAAAACTATAGTACTTTGTTTGTACGTGTTTCACTATTTACCAAGTTTTACTGCAGTCTTCCCCTATGACGTTATAATTGGGATACCGTTGTATAGTTATAGGCGTATCTCGCTATTTGTATGAAGCTATTGTATCATATTTGTTGGCTTATCAAACTGACATTGATATCACATTCATAATGAGTCTGAAGTGCACATTTATAACAATGCAGAAGGTTACAGTTTTACTATACCAACACTTCCGTAGGGAATCTAAGAGAGGTCATCTATATTGTGATATTCATAACCCTGAGAAACGAGCGCAACTGGCGCTTGGTCTGAATAGAGAATCCTTTTTCCGATGGATTAAACAGGACACAAAGTGCACTAATGTCAAGCAAGGAAGGAAAAGAACAATTGACGACTTTGACATAGATGTCATAAGACGGAGCTCTTGAAAATGTTTGCGACAAATCAACTTGTTACTCTC
This sequence comes from Arion vulgaris, assembly GCA_020796225.1. Taxonomy (NCBI): domain Eukaryota; kingdom Metazoa; phylum Mollusca; class Gastropoda; order Stylommatophora; family Arionidae; genus Arion; species Arion vulgaris. The sequence goes on from CM036755.1 coordinate 6,947,369, forward strand.
AGGAAACTGAAATTAAAACTGCAATCAGATTGCAGCATAGACATTTCTAAAAGTACTCTATGAAAAATTGTAAGAGCCGCCGGCTTCACCTTCAGAAAAACTATAGGCGGCAGGAATATTATTTGTGAAAAGCCACATTTAATTGCTGCCGAAGTAAATACCTGAGGCAGATCCGTGAGCGGCGGAGGTAAGGCTATGATATTGTATATTTGGACGAATCCTGGGTCAATGCTCACCACACCAATGCTAAAGAATGGCAATCAGTAGACGGTGAACAGAAAAGAAAAATACCAAGCAGCAAAGGCCAGCGTATTATACTAACACATGCAGAAAGTAGTGAAGAAGGTCTTGTCCATGACGCTGGACTTATTTTCCAATCAAAAGTACCGACGGTAGGGACTACCACACAGAAATGAATGGACATATTTTCAGGCACTGGATGGAGAAAGATCTACTTCCAATTCTAAACAGACCATCATGCTTGGTAATGGATAATGCATCCTATCACAACGCAGTATCAGCGGAAGACAAAGTACCAACTGCATCAAATACAAAAGATCAAATTAGGACTTGGCTTGCTAAGGAAAATGTCAGCTTCGATGGTACATATTTGAAACCCGAGTTGTTGCACCTGGTGAGGATGACAAATAAGACAAAGGTGTTTCATATTGACAAAATCATTGCGGAATACGGCCACACGTCTTTGCGAATACCCCCATATCATGCTCACCTCAATCCGATAGAGCTTGTCTGGGCTAAAGTAAAGGGCAAGTTGCCGAACAGAACAGGACGTTTAAAATGTGTGATGTTGAAGTTCTGACACGTGAGTCCTTCTCAATGATAGACATGCAGTTCTGGAAGAAGTGTGTTGAACATGTGCTCGAGAGGAAGACGAGTACTGGCACCGAGATGGATTACAATTTGTCCAGCCAGTAACAATTATCAACCTCATGGAATCGTCAGATTCGGGATGATACAAATCATATTTTGATTACAGACTGAGAAATAGCAACGTATACATTTCCATATCCAAATGCGTCTACCATCATACAATTTGTGGTGAAGTTAAGACACCCTGGGGTCTAATGGTGACCGAAGGAGAGGACTAACTGTTGCATATTGTATCCAAGTTCACGATTGCACATAAAGGGCAACACACTTAATTACTTGACCTATCAAGTTAATATGGAGATACACCTATGAATAGAATTGACATGGACAAATTCTAGGGATTACTGTAAAATCTAAAATTTGAGCCCCCGTATTTGCAATTGTCATAAAAGATCAAAGGAATTCGCCGATGTGCAAAATCCATAGCATCTATGGACTACTGGTTAGCTTTATTTTAGCGTCATGGATATTCTAAGGCTGCATGCAAAAATCACTGAGATCCAACAGGTAGTTTTCTAGAAAATCAATTTCAAACGTGCTCACGAATTAATGGACAGACTATAGTTAAAGAACTTAGTCGTTAGATGAATATTTTTAAATGAAAACTGAGCCACATATCTTCCTTAAACTGGTTCGGACTTAATTTCTTGTGTGTCAAATGTATGTAGTATCACCCAACTGATATTTAGCAGGGAAGGAAATCTTAAACTCGAAATGATTCACGCACGAAGTGTATTTCTCGATCTAACGTGTAATTTAGAATTGAATAGTTCACGAGCATTAAACATATTTTTTTACTTTCCCGTATTTCCACTTTTTTAGGGCGGTGTAGAACAGGGGGACATATGTCTGGTGAATTTAAAGGCCGTATGGCTAGTGTAGTCGCCGCAAAACTATTGAGGTTAAGATTTTTTCTTTATGTCCTGACAGAAAAAAAAATCATTGACCTTACCGGCGATCGAGCCCGGGTCTCCCGAATGAAAGCCCGCGCTCTAATTCATTCAGTCAGACACTCCTCATTACGAACATAACGCGAGGGAAATCACACTTTTCATCTCAGAGAGTCGCTGATAAAAGATGGTGTCGCTTCAAACTCACATTATCAAAGATATGAATCAACTTTTTTTTTGTTTTCTTCACATTTGAACTCCCAACGGAGCACAGGTTTTCAGGAAAACTCCATCCAGCTCTTCCCCTCTCCTGCCATCCCTTCCAATTCTTTCCATGTTTTGAAATTAAAATCGTGGGATATGCTTTACATGACGTAGCCACCAACCACAGTAAACAAGTCGTTGATTTTCTAGGCACCACTTATACGTTCAGTATTTTACCATTGCTTTCTGAACGGTGAGGTTTATTTTTACCTTGTTTGTAACAATTCCACGAAAATGGATTTGCTTCTAAACTTGCCGTGGGGTGTGAACCACGTACGCTTGGGTTTGTGATCGAGCTCACTACCACTTGAGCTACACACGCTCACTTCTTTGTTTTACCTATCCTTTTAACTGAGCTCTCTGGTTGTGTTTATAAGGACGCACATATTGCTAGGCTAGGCGATGGGTGTCGTAAGAAATGATGGTAAGTGGTTCGAATCCTGTGTTTGTCTATTTATTTTTCGGAAGCTCTTAATACCTGTACACTGTTTATTTGTTGATCATTTTCGTATATACAGTGTGTTCAAGATAAAAGTAGTCTATCAATGAAGCTAATCTGGCATATATTTATGAAAATGAGAAGGTTCAGTTATGACGTAGTATAGGGAAAAGTTGTTGATGGTGTGTAATTGTAGTGAGGGAAGGGATGATGAACAAATGTTGACATAGGACGAGATATTCAGAACCGGTTGAAATAGTAAACAGACAAAATGCAATACGTAACTGGCAACTTGTGATTTGTCAATTGGGCTAATTTTATCTTGAACACCCTGTAGAAACCTTTATGGGTCGGCGGTATCAAAATATGTTTAAAAGGGGATCGGAGGTAATGCGAAGTTTGGGAACTGCTGGTCTATAATATTTTTCTCCATGACGTCTTCTATCTCTTATCTCCAGCATCTTGCCTGTTGTCACAATGTATTCAAACTTCTGTTTTATTATGACAAAGAATGTTGGTTGTTTCCAGTGGCGGCTCGTGATCATTTTTGTTGATGGGAATTTTCGGAAAAATTATGATTTCGGTTAGGATATATTGTAATGTATAAAATAATAAATACACGTTACATATTATTTTTAGTG
>CM036755.1:6955493-6970493 GCA_020796225.1 Arion vulgaris
AGAGGCTTGAATCGCCTACTTAACAAACAACATTAATAATAATTATAACTTGGATTTTCTGAAAGGAGTTCATTCTAATTTTTCATGTTTCTTGGCCTACACGCTCTGACACAACCAAAATAAGGTTCATCCTTAGACTCAAAGGTTCGAGTCTCCGCTTAAAGAAGCTTTAATTCCCCTAATACAGTTTTTCCCAAAGTGGACGGTACCGCCCCCCTGTGGGCGCTGAAACCTTCCAGGGGGGCGATAGTGGGTTCAGAAGCATTTGGGGGAATTTTTTTTCGTGATTTTGCGATTGAATAATCGTAAAAATTTGAATTCTGCATTTTAATTAATCTTATGCCCATCTTACACGATCCATTTTTTCATCAATTTTCTATTTTATGTATATAATAATTTGAAAATTGACCATGTATGACAGAAATATATATTAATTTTCTATGTCAAAGTGAAAATAGAGCATGTATATATTGTAGGGGAGGAGGGCGTTGACAAACATTTGTAATGGGGAGGCGGACGTTACAAAGTTTTTTAAGGGCGATGGGCCTAAACAGTTTGGGAATCTCTGCCCTAATATAACATCATCATCATCAAGGTGCGTATCCTTTATAGGACGTTGCTCTCTTTGCAGCACATCTAAATTCACTCTGTCTCTAGCTAGTTTTACCCACTTCGTCGATGGTCATGTTCATGGTTTCTTTAATATCTTGTAGCCATCTTCTTCTTGGTCTGCCTCTGCGTCCTGGGACCTTGCCCTCTAATATAACAAACAAACGAATATCAATAATCTGTCAGTACAAACAAACGAATAACAATAATCTGTCAGTACGCCTACAATAGTGTCTATATGTTCAATGTTGTCTCTTGTTTAAACTTGAATGCAGCTCACACGTAGGTCCAGTTAGTTTTCTTTCTAATTGTGTTTCACTAAGCAAATGATTTTGTCTTACCATATTATAATCAAAGAAAACTGATGTTACAAATAATAAAGAGAAAATTGAGATATTTTGGACATATAAAAAAACATGAAGGGCTGAAGAAGACCATCATGGAAGGAGACATACCGACAAAGAGAAGAAGAGGAAGACCACGGAGAAGATGGATTCAGGATGTAACTGGTGGTTTGAACATGACGGCTGCAGAGGAAGGACATCTGGCCTATGAGAAGAGAAATTCGGAGGATTGTTGGGGTGGCAAAGTTCTGCTCAGGACAAGCTAGATGATGATGACGAAAATGATATCATATTCAGGATCGTCTTGAAGTATGTGCTCTGCAGTCTGGTGTGCCTTTCCACATGTACACATGGCTGACTTGCCAATCTTAATTTTGTATACATGAGGCTACGGAATCGATTGTGTCATGTTCTAAGGCACAGAATAAAGTGTTCTAATCTCTAAGGCACAGAATAAAGTGTTCTAATCTTAGGCACAGAATAAGTGTTCTAATTCTAAGAGATAGTGTTGCTATTCTGATTATGTTCAAAGTTTCCTTTTCGTTTGGTGGTAGGAAACTGGAGACATTCTGTTCACATCTCCTACAGCATTTCTCTTTATCTCTAGTTTTGACAGTCATTCTGGTGTCTCTTTTTCTGTATTCTACAGTGAGACAGTGTCCACTGCATGGTGACATTTCTCAGTTCAGACTCTAGGGCCTGTAAACATGGCAAATATCTGGTCTCTCTTTCTCTCTCTATCTCTCTCTCATACTTTTTCAACCCCATTTGGGACATAAACCCTCAAACAACTCATGCCAAGTCTTCCTATCTTACGCTATCTCCTTCAGCTTCCTCCAGCTTTTCGGTATATTGTTAATCTCTGCTTCCAAATCTCGTCTCCATGTATTTCTAGGTCTCCCTATCTTTCGCTTTCTTTGTGCGCTCCACGAAGGGACCATTCTTGCCATATTCCCCTCGGATTTTCTCAAAATGTCTAGACTAAAGACTTCTTATTCTACAGGGTGTTCAAGATAATTACAGCCCATTGACAATCGAATTGCCAGATAACCTATCGCTTTTCTTATTTACTATTTAACCGGTTCTGACTAGCTAGTCCTACGTAACATTTGTTCATCGCCCCTTCCTCACTACTTATACACCATCACACAACCTTGACCTATCTACGTCATAACTGAACCTTCTCATTTCCATACATATATGCCAGATTAACTTCATTCATAGGCTGCTTTTAAGTTGAACACCCTGTACTTTGTGTTCGTTCTTGTCAAGCAAGTTAACCACTATTTGTAATCTATGTGTTATGCACCGAGAACATGAATACGTTGCGCCCTGGTACATATTAATCTACGGCATCAAGGTTATGAACATGAAACCTTTGGGATGTCATTTACAGGACGTAACCATCAACAACAGTAAACGTTAAATCTCAATGAAAATGAAAAAGAGATTTCCATTTTAGGACAGTTGGAATATCTCTGTTGTAGTCTTTATGTAGTGTGCTGGGAAATTCGTCACTCCTGTTGTATCGTTTGCTTGATAAAGGCCTTTGGTCGAAACGTTGCTGTGTATTGTCATTGTTTTTGTATTTGGTAAAACTAGAGTACTTTGTTATTACGTGTTTTGCTGTTATTGGTTGTATTCCATTCTTATTAAAGGTCCGAACCACTGCATTTGTTGTCTTTCAATGAGTTCGGTGCATCTGCTTCAGCCACTCTGTTTCTGATGTCCACGTTTTGTAGTCTATCTTTGCTGGTGACCCTCACTGCCATCCTCAAGCATTTCGTCTCACATGTCGCCCGAGTTGTTACCGGGGCCTAAATTTGGGGTGTAAAGAATAGAACCACTGTTACCTGCCACGCATGTCGTAAGAGGCGATTAGGGAGGTTTGGCTGAAATCGGATGAACATGTCCTAAACGTGTAGAAGTCTATGCGTTTAGGAGCCTACCAAACCAATGTGCAACGTATACACGTTCTTGACAAAGATCAAACATATCACAAAGAGTGATTAAAATTGGTTGTAAAGAACGAACGCAAAGAAGAAGAAGATGAAGTCTCACATGGGATGAACTCTGTTCATATAGACCTAGACAGACCTAGAGAAGAAAGCTGGAGACTGATATTAAAAGAATAGGTAAAACATGGAAAGAATTGAAAGATATGGCACGAGAGAGATGGAAAAAGTTTATTATGACCTGTGCTACTTTGGGAGTTGAAAGGTCAGAGGTTAATCGCAGAAGAAGGAGAAGAAGGATTCTTAAAATATGTAGGACAGACATACCCATATTTAGCCCAAGCATCGATATATAATAAAGTCAGTGGCGGCTCGTAGTCATTTTAATTGGTAGGGCCAGACACATATTTTCCTGAGAAATCATGGTTTTTGGAGTATTTACCATTATTTATCTATTCCAGGAAGTTTGCTCCCTTTCGATTATTGGTGGGTCCAGACCCCACTGGCCCTTAATGACGAGTCACCCCTGAATAAAGTTATTAACAAGTCTAACAACATATGACAGAAGAGGTGGAGTCAGGGATGTTAAGGAAAACACCTGAACAGTCAAGAGAGGAAGGTTCAAGGATGTTAAGGAAAACACCTGAACTGTCAAGAGAGGAAGGTTCAAGGATGTTAAGAAAAACACCTGAACAGTCAAGAGAGGAAGGTTCAAGGATGTTAAGAAAACACCTGAACTGTCAATAAGACATTGAACAGCTTTCTAACAATCACGTGATGACAAAGAAGATACCCGATTATGTTTCTTATTCTTAAATAATTTATCAGATACCAGGGACCTGGTGTGCAACTTAAGAAAGGTATATTTGACTTCAGGTATACGATATCTCACCTGAGATTTAATTACAGGCTGACCTTGCACAAAAACAAGATAAGAACAAATACAGGTGAATATTGGAGAGAGAAAGTAGATAGATGGTTTGGACTCAGATCACAGCTAGGGTATCCTTGTGTCTCTTGTCTTGCGTTTCGAATGTCGTGGGTTCGAATCCGCGTTGTTCTGATCACACGTGCATTTTTTCTCATATTGATTGATTGATAGGAACATCATCATTGCACTTCGGTGAGTAACCATGTGTGATCTGATCACTTTCTTACACAGGACGATCTCAGCTGATGTACACGAAGTCGTCTGCATCGGCGAGAGTCATCGATGTAATTTTAAAGATGGTGAAGATATTTAACAGGAATTTTATTTAAAACTTTTTATAATTAATTTTGCCAGGGCAGCGGCTTTCCAGCCTGCTCTCTCGATTTTAACTGCAAGGTTCATTTACGTACTCAAATTGAACACGGGACCTACGTTTTATCGTCCGACTCCGATAGGACTAGGAACTCGATCTCACCTACACTGAGATCAGAGATCTCTGGAAAAATATCCCGATGACTCCACGAGGGAGCAAACCCGGTTACCTCTGGTACGGGAGGCAAGCACCTAACCTCTACGCTATAGAGACCCACAGAGACTACTAGGATTATTGTCGATGCTACAGAGTTCGTGCTTTATGCAATGATCTCGACAGGTGGCGTACCACTCCTTCAGAGAGAGACCGAGCTGTATGGTGTAAAACCCGGTAAGTATTTCATGCCCATTGTGGACTTGAACCCAGACCCCGCTCCTACAAATCGAGCACACTAACAACAACGGTTTTGCGGCTCTGGTACACGACTTAGTGTAAAAATTAATTCTTCTTCTTCTTCAAACGCTCCATATCGAACACTTGTTAAACCACTCTTTATGCTTTGTATGTGATCTAAGCCTAAGAGCGATTGTACATTGTGCCAGTTATGCGCCTAAAATTAGGCCACCCCACCCGATTTCTGGGATGATTTTTATTTACGACAGTAGCTTCCTAGGTCCTACATTAGTCGACTCTTACAACATGCCTTGTATATCGCAGTGTTACTATTCTTTTGCCCGTTGCGAAAGCATCAGGTAAAAACACAAACGGTATCAAATTATACAAAGATATTCATTAGCGTACCGCAGCCCCTCAAGGTTTCCATTCTGGATCTGGACTCAGAATCGCGGAAACTTCTGCGAAGCACTAGATTTGTAAAATCTTTCTGCCTATCGTTACATGTTGAGAAAGAACAGCAAGACAAAAAGAAAGTAGTGAACAAGTAACAGACAGAAACAAAATACGGAATACTTGCCACAGTTCAGCATCGTAAACAACATAAACGGTATAAATTAACAAGAATTCTTTACGTACAGCCACACATAGGTTCACGGGTTAAATCAGCTCTGGCCAGACAGATTCAACAATGGGTTACGTTGAACAAGTAACTAACACAGACAACAACAATAAGGTTGCGTTGCACACAAGTAACTAGCACAGACAACAACAAAAACGGTTACGTTGACACAGTAACTAGCACAGACAACAACAATAAGGTTACGTTGAACAAGCAACTAGCACAGACAACAACAATAAGGTTACGTTGAACAAGTAACTAGCACAGACAACAACAATAAGGTTACGTTGAACAAGTAACTAGCATAGATAACAACAATAAGGTTACGTTGAACAAGTAACTAGCACAGACAACAACAATAAGAAATATTCTTTTCTTTCAAGTTCATTTTCCCCATTTTTAGAAGTTTAAAAAAACACATCAAGGTTAACATTCGTTTTATTTTTGTGCCAGGGAATGCAGATGTAAGGGGAATTAACGCGCGATAGGCTTGCAGGTATGCTTGCAGGTATGCTTGCAGGTATGCTTGCAGGTATGCTTGCAGGTATGCTTGCAGGTATGCTTGCAGGTATGGCTGCTGTACAAAGCGGGCGAGCAATGGACCAGGTTGATATTACAACTTCCCTAAGGGAGATATACCGTGTACATAATTCAAGTAATAGTGGTGAATCTACAACACTAACCAGACTGCAAGAATACCAAGTCAAGTGTGGTGTAGCTAGACAAAAACACTATGGTGGTAGCTAAAGAAGAATAGTAAACTAACAATGAACCGGGGTCGTTAGTCGCCACACGCTGAGATACATACTGAGGAGGAGATCAGATCACTAATGCATTAATTGGTTCCACGTGCAGTGATGATGATCCGACGACTAACCTAAAAACTAAATAGCATATTAAAATTGAGAGCATCAAGGGTGAGAGGGAAAAGGGGACAACATGAAAATAAATATAATAAAGACAGAGACAATGGCAATAAGTAGACAACCAGAAAGCCTTACAATAAAACTCCAGAACGTAGACATAAAACAAACCATTGAGGCCAAGTATTTAGGAGTAATTTTCACTGTAGAAGGATGTATCGATAAGGAAATCAGCAATCGATGCACAAAAGCTAACAGGTACCGGGGCAGTTAACACCACTGTTGTCACATAAAGAGATACCGTTAAAAACTAAAGCAAATCTCATAAGAAGGATTTTCTGGCCAACACTATGTTACCAGTGTCAAACATGGACAATAATAGCAGCTAATGAGAGGAAAATCATAACGACAGAGATGAGGTGTCTTAGAAGAGCTGCAGGTGTGACAATAAGAGACAAAATTAGAAATGAAGAAATCAGAAGAAGACTGGATGTGAAACCAGTCATGCAATTTATAAAAGAACAACAGATTAAATGGTTTGGACACCTGACAAGAATGCCATGGTATTGTCTAACACAGAGAGCCACACTGAAAAGTATAACGAGTACAGAGCAAGAGGAAGACCAAGCAAAAGATGGAGCGACGGCATCAAGAACAACCATAAGAAAATGAATAACAGCTTAGAAAGTGCATTAAAACAAGCACACACAAGATCGCTAACTTTCCCCCCAACACTTCTATAAAGAAGTAAATGGTGGAAGAGAAGAACAAGAACAAGCAAACAAAAAACAGAGAAGCGTGGTCTCCCTTGAATAAATACGTAATCCAAACTGGCAGTTCTATTCAGTGTAAGAAATCTGAACATTGTCATTAATTATGTGATGCGCACGCATGTCTCATTTCATCTGCAAGTAATGGCATTGATATATTGCTGGCTGGCTTGCATGCTGTGCTTTGCTGTGGAAGATTACCTAATTTACAACATTCTGTAAAATAGATGTTTACCGTTTATTGTATCGCTTCTTTCTTTTTTTTCTTTTGTCATTCTCTACTTTTTTGACGTTATCATTAGATCAACAGGTCAACTAAATATACATGTGAATAATGTAAAAATACAACAGACTCCAGAATTCAAATATCTCGGGAGTATATTCACAGCAGATCGAAAGATGGACAGAGAAATCGAGACTAGATGCCAGACGGCAAACACAGTGACATACCAACTGTCACCACTTTTACAACATCCAAGCATTAACATGGCAGTCAAACGACAACTGATAAACTGCATATTTATTCCAACTCTCTGCTATCAGTGCCAAACATGGCCTCTGACTAAGACACAAGAAAGAAATATTACAACATGTGAAATGAAATGTCTACGAAAAGCTGTCAACGTTACAAGGAGAGATAGAGTGAGAAACGAGAATATCAGAAACATCGTTGATACTATACCACGCATACAGTACATCGAGAAGCAAAGAATCAAGCGGTTCGGACATCTAATGAGAATGGAACCACATTTACTACCATCACGTGCCTAAAATAATCGAAACTCAGGGTGCAGAGCACGAGGCAGGCCAATAACACGATGGATAGATAACATCTCAGAGTCCCTGCGAAAACATGGACTGACAACGTCAATCACAACACACCTGGCACAAGCAAGAAAACTAAATCTCCCCCACGGCGCTTCACGGCAAATGTGGTTAAGAGAAGATAAGATAAAATAAGGCGTAGCAGGTTTAACTGATGATCGGTTTCCGAGATACATACGTATATTGTGTACATGTCTAAATTATATGGCATTTTTCATCTTTACAGAAGGTTGATTGATTGATTGATTGATTGATTGATTGATTGATTGATTGATTTGACCGTCATCAATGCACTTCGGTGAGTTACCATGTGTGTTCTGATCTATATCGTACACGGGAAGATCTCATCTGCGGTGTACGAGCTCTACAGGCAAGGGTCACTGATCTAATTTTGAAGATGGTGAAGATATGTTTGTAGAAATTTAATTTGTAATCATTTCTAATGAATATTGCTTGGGTAGAGGCTTTCCATCCTGCTCTTTCGATTCGGTGTTTAAACTGTCAAGGGTTCTTTTACGTGCTAAAATTGAATACGGGACCTACGTTTTATCGTCAGTCTCCGATAGGACTAGGAACTTGATTTCACCTACACTGATATATCCAGATCAGAGGGAGCGAACCTCTACGAAACAGAGATCGAGGTTCAATTGGCAACTGCTTTACTGTGACACCTTCTGAGTTTACGCTTGTCTCTCTTGTCTTTCAGCTCATCCGTAAGTCTCTTTTCAAAGGTGCTTCACCAATTTGGGAGGAGTCATAACACGGGACTGTTACTATCCGTGTTATGTCCGATTCGAAAGCAAGAACGAAGTGTCACCACAACATCGGCACATACAACTACAACATTAGTACGTACAACTGCAACATTAGTACATACAACTACAACATCAGCACGTACAACTACAAAGCATTAGACATACAACTGCAACATTAGCACATACAGCTACAACATCAGCACGTACAACTGCAACATTAGTACATACAACTACAACATCAGCACGTACAACTACAACAGCAAGCACATACAACTACAACATCAGCACACACAACTGCAATATCAAGCACATACAAACCGTTATTCTTATAATTCTATATAGTTTACCTTTGTCTATCGAGCGAACGTATTAGATCATGGGCTCCCAAAGTGATCGGTGCCGCCGCCATGGGCGCTGAAACTTTCCAGGGGAGTGGCGATAGTGGGTTCAGAAGCATTTGGGGGAGTTTTTTCGTGATTTTGCGATTGAATTATCATAAAAATGTGAATTATGCATTTTAATTCATCTTATGCCTATCTTACACGATCCATTTTTTCATTAATTTTATGTCATGTATATAATCATTTTAAAACTGACCATGTATGACCTAAATATATATCAATTTTCTATGTCAAAGTGGAAATAGAGCATGCATATATATATGGGGGTTTGGCAAACTGTTATAATGTGTAGAGGGGGAGTGTAACAAAGTTTATGTTGAGCAAAGTGGGCGGTGGGCCGAAAAAGTTTGGGAATCTATGTACGTATTAGATAATACACCTTGTTCCACACCTGTTCTAGTTATAAATTTACGGTCTGGCAGGTAAGACATTATCTCACCAGGTAACCCTTGTCTTTTCACAAACATAATGTCAAGTTGACGTACTCTGTTGCTAAGTGGTTAAGCCTTTCCTTCGCCTGTGTGATGCCACGGCCCTCAAGGACAGCAAAGAATAGTAACACTGCGACCTAAAGGCATGTCGTAAGAGGCGACTGAGGTAGGAACCTAGGAAGCTACCCTAGTAAATAAAAAGTGTCGCAGAAATTGGATGTGCTGACCTACTTGTAGGCGGATAACTGGCACAACGTTTAATCTCTCTTAGGCTCAGATCACATACAGATCACAAAGAACAGTTAACAAGTCATCGTTATGGAGCGTTGGGAGATGTAGAAGGAGATGTTTTCTGATAGTAAATCTATATTAGGAAAAGTGCGAACTACTTCTTCTTCTTCCAACGCTCCACATCGACAACTTGTTAAACCATCCTTGTGATTTGTATGTGATCTGAGCCTAAGAGCGATTGTACGTAGTGCCAGTTATGCGCCTACAAGTAGGTCAACACATCCGATTTCTGCGACGCTTTTATTTACTAGCGTCGCTTCCTAGGCTACTACCTTAGTAGCCTCTTACGACATGCGTTATAGGTGGCAGTATTACTATTCTTTGCCCTTTGCGCCCCTGCAACACACGGGAACAAACAAATCACAAAAAGTTATTTAGCACCTTTATTCCGTAATTAAAGTAGCTTTTCGACATCTTAACCCTTAAGCTGCTAAGGACGTATATATACGTTTTACCCATTCACTTCTAAAGACGCATTAACACGTCTGTTATTATCTCTCCTCTGTTGGCTAAAGATGTGTTAACACGTTATACATTGCTACTGTCACTGTTATAGGCGTACATTCACGTTTGTGACCTAGAAAAAGAGTAGCTATTTTTAGCTCAGCCTTCAGAAAGTATATAGCAGCGAAAGGGTTCAAATGTATTTTCGAACCGGTATATCGGCCGGTAAATAGAGCTCCAAAAATTAGTTGATAAGGTTGTGACAGAAAGTGACAACTGATAAGGTTGTGACAGAAAGTGGCAATTGATAAGGTTGTGACAGAAAGTGACAATTGATAAGGCTGTAACAGAAAGTGGCAACAAAGGACTCAGTTTGAATATTAAGAAAACAGAAGTTATGATCATGTCAAAAAAGCAGATTTTACCAAAATGCACCATCACATTGAATTACAAAGAATGAATTGGTTTGGCCACTTAATAAGAACGCATCCAAACTCCACAGTATACAGAGTCTTCTACAACAGAACATCAGGAAAGAAGATGAGAGGAAGATCATGAAAAAGATGGTTAGATGGTATAGCAGAATCCTGTCAAAGAGCAAAAATAACAATCACCCAAGCCACCAGAACAGCTTTCTTATCATCAACATAAGAAAGAGGCAGCCATTATTTTTCGGACATGTGATGAGGAGGGAAGGTTTAGAACACATTGCAACAACCGGTAAAATCAAGGATAGACGAGACAGAGGAAGACAGATAGAGAAAATGTTGGATAGTCTGACTTTTTTTTTTTTTTTCCAGAAGCACTTGAGCTGAAAGCTCTTCGGCTCGGTGTCATGGACATCGTAACCCTTCGGCTCGGTGCCACGAACACCATAAATCTGGGAAACCTGTAGCTTTTCTGCCAGTCCGCGGAGTTGAACCCGCACTTACAGAGGACTAGTCACCCGTAGTCCAACGCGCTACAAACACGCTGGGTACATGGGCATAGTCTGACTTCATGGCACAGTAGATCGTCAACATCTGAGATGATAGCAAACACCAAAGATAGAGATTTGTGGAGATCCATGATCACCTACACCAGCCGGCACGGCACCTAATGATGATATCAGCTTAGAAGTGAGAAGGGATTAACAAGTGGTTCATACAGAACCCTCGAAAAAGAAAAAGAAGAAATAACAGCATACTTTTCTTTGTCAGGAACAATAAAAACAACGCTATCTGTTAATATTTTCTATGTAGCTGTCTTGTATCGACATCTCTCATTATGTAACGAAAAGGGTGTCTGTCCGAATCTTAGACAGATAACACAAACAATTACTGAGTATTTATCTTTGATTATGTACAAGATAGAAAGATAAATATTTCAAGACTAGTCATCTATGACCATCATGCAAACTGATACCAGGTGATGTTGTTCATGTTTTGATATTTGATCAGATATCTGGTGTATTGATTTTTGTCCATCCCATGGTAATTACATCCGTTTGTTTTTATCGTATTTTCTGACATTTAATAAATTCCTATCATATTTACAGCACATTAAATTTACTTTTATTAAGCTTGTTTGCGACATTTCAGTTTTGATACTGTTAATCCTCTTTTTGACATATCAGAAACAGAAGTGTTTTTTTGTTGTTGCTAAAACAGATTTTTGTCTATTGTCTGTTGTCTGTTCCCAGGTGGATAGTGGAATTCGTTCCCCACTCTTGCCGTTAAGCGTAGGGGTTGGAGCTTTAAAGTGCGTTCCAGGGTCAGATGAGTTGCCCTTGTTGTGTTATATCCGTGTTTATGTAGTGTGGTCTTAATATTGTCTATTCATCTTTTTCTTGGTCATCCCTTCCATTTGATGTTTAAGTAGCCTGGCTCCAACTTATAGGGCTAATTGGTCGTTTGATTGATTGATTGATTGATTGATTGATTGATTAATCTAAACACACTGAAGAATGCATGCTTGGGAGGAGATCAGAACAATTATGGATATGTTCAATATGCGATGAAGATGATCTTCCAATGATCCAACATAAGACAAATATTTATGTAAGAGACCAAATAATCAACCTTGCAGATGGACAAGTACCACTCTTGACAATCGTGAAACGGCGTAAACTTGCGTGGTTCGGGCATGTGATGAGACATGGCTCACTCTCCAAGATTATCCTACAGGGAACAGTTGAGGATGGAAGAAAGAAAGGAGGGCAGAGAAAATCCTGGTTTGAAAACATCAAGAGCTGGTCAGGACAGAATTTCCCACACTCGCCTGAGGAGTTGAAGACAGAGACTCATGGCTTACTTTTTGTGCTGATGTCTCCACAGTGACACCCCTACGACCATAACGTGTTATGGGCTTTATTATTATAATATTATTATTAAGAGAGTGCATACTCTATGAAGATTTCAACGAAGAAGATAAAGGGTATTCCCTATCTCGGTTGCGCAAGTTATGCAAACCGATAGGTGCGGCAAGACGGGAAATCCATGAAAGAAACCCCAGGAGATACATCAATCAACACAAAAAGGGAGTTGTTATTCTAAACACATTGAAGAATGCATGCTTGGGCGGAGATCGGAACAATTATGGATACGTTCGATATGCGATGAAGATGATCCTCAAATGAATAATAAACTTAAGTATTCAGTGACTTCAATTTATGAATTTAAAACCGTTTTCGTTTATACACTCCAGGTTTATTTCCAAGCCTTGGGATGTAGAGGTGTGGCGGTCAACGCTATATAAATAAATAGCTCAAGTGTTGAAATAAAGATTAAACAAAACTAAACAAGTCGTCTTTTACTGCTCTTGTGATGATACTGCAGACATTTTTTTTAAAATGTTATTCATACAGATATCTTGTTTATTGTTAGTGTTTTGATCTTGAGGGGCGTCTGTGGCATAGAGGTTAATTTCTCGACTCTCGTTCCAAAGATATTCGGTTCGCTCCCTCGTAGAGCCATCGAGATATTTTGTCAGAGATCCCTGATTCCAGTGTAGGTGAGATCAAGTTTCTAGTTCTATCTAAGACGGACGATATAACTTAGCTCCCGTGTTCAAGTGCAGCACGTGAAAGAACCATTATTAATTCAAAACCGAGATGAGCAGGCTGAAATTCCGCTGCCTGTGCAAAATTTATTAGAAAGATTAAATTAATGAAATTTCTACAAAATATTTTTACTATCTTCTAAATTACATTGGGGATCTTTGCCGGTGATACGGAGTTTGTGCACTGCTGCTGAGATCTTCCTGTGTAAGAAAGAGACCGAAACACACAGGGTTAGTCACTGAAGTGCAATGATGATGGTCCCATCCAGTGGCGGCTCGTGATAATTTTTGTTGGTGGGGCCAGACAGAAATTTTCAGAAAAGTCATAGTTTCAGTTAGGTTATATTTTAATGTATAAAATAATAAATACATGTTACACTTTACTTTTGGTGGGGCCAGCCCCACTGTCCCTAATGACGAGCCGCCACTGGTCCTATCAATCAATCAACACTTTTATGTTTTTCTATTTTATAAAATGGTACTTTTGTTTTTACTTGTTTCACCATTGTCCTTTTACTCATTATCCATTTATTAACTGTTAGCCTTATGCTCCACGAGGAGCGAAGACTAATAGGACAGATAAGAAGACGCTACATAGAATATATAAATCTTCCTTCTTCACCTTCGCCCCTAGGAAGCATAGGTCCGTAATCAAGGCCTTCCAGCCTGCCTATCAAAGGCCATTTTCTCCAGATCTCTCCATTCTCTCTCCATTTTCTTGCATTCCGTCTCCAACTCCCGTCTCCAGGTGTTCCGTGTCTTCCCTATCTCTATTGCCTGAGAGGTTCAATCGGAGATTGTGATGCTGTTAGGGTTTCTCAGTTGTGTCCTATCCATCGCCACCTTCTGCTCCTTTTCTCTTGTTCCACCTGCCGTTATCCTGTTCTATACCAGAGTTCCCTGTTTGTAGTCCTGTCATACCATCGCAGAAGGAGTACCTGATCTAAACTCCCAGGTATTCTGAAACTCCCAGATATATTTTTTTTCCGATCCAGAAGCACTTTAGCTTTTCAGCTCTTCGGCTCGATGCCATGGACATCGTAACCCTTCGGTTCGGTGCCACGAACACAGTAAATCTGGGGAATCTGTGGCTTTTTCTGCCATACCGCGGAATTGAACCTGCACACACAGAGGGATAGTCACATGTAGTCCAACGCGCTACGAACACGCTGGGCAGACGCGCCCCAGGTATATTCAAATACTACCAAGCCTGGTTTACGTGACTATCACACAATAGCACTGTTAATTTTGTATATTGTTGAAGTTTCTAAGTATTTATTTTATCCGTAATTTCAGTTTAAGCTTTGCAAAGATCCTCGCCAACAACATGATTGAAGGATGTGTCATGATATCTGAAGTATTCTATTGATCTCTGCTCAAGTTCGAACTAAGGACTTGATGTTTGTTTATTTTATAAAGTGGGCAAAACAGAACAGGAAGAAGCAAAGACAGTTAAATTCGTTTTTTATTTTATTTTTTGGTTTCTGTTATTGCTTCCTGGCTTGCGTGTTTTACTTTTGTTAACAGACTCACAGACATACATACAGAGACACACACATATATACAGACAATATATATTTGATTGTTATTTTGTCTGCTCTACCTGCATTTAATGAATTCTTCAGAGACAATTATATTCAACACAAGGGATGGATCGATGGGTTACGAACGGAAGGAATGAGGGGGTGGATAAGGAGTGGGATGAGTTAGAATGGATGACATTTGGGGGAAGATGAAAACAAAGGATGAGTGGATGGATGGATGAATGGTTCTACTAGTGGATATCAACTGAAAGATGGATTAAGGGGTTGAGGCAGGGATGAAAGAGAAAGAAAGTCGATGAATTAAAGTGGATGAAAGGATGAATGAAAGATTGGGTGATTTGATGGACGGAATAATGGAATGATGGATAGAAGAAAGAAATGATAGAAGGACGGATGGATGGATGGATGGATGGATGGACGAATTGGCGGATAAATGAATGGATAGATGAAAGGATTGATAATAGGGTGGA
>CM036755.1:6975493-7040493 GCA_020796225.1 Arion vulgaris
TCCCCGCACTAGAACAGTGCCTCTCAAGCTGGGAAGTGCGCATCCCCGATAAGGAATGAGAAAGTATCACGAAAGGGGTCTATGTGCGTATAATTAGGTGTTGGCCTCTCGTTATAAGTTCCCTCGTTTCGTTCTCGTGGAACCATCGGGACATTTTTCTAGAGATCCTGATCTCAGTGTAGGTGAGATTGAGTTCCTAGTCCTATCGGAGACGAATCCGTGTTATAAGTAGTAAAGGAACCCTTTCATACCTCGTGGTATATATGTCAATACAGTGTTAGGCCTGTGGTTTTCATTGACCGTCGGCACACGATGGGTGAACCATCGACATCGAGATCCCTGCCGGTAGTTTAGTTCCCAGTCAGCGGTGTCTGGCCACTTGAGGCCCGGCTCATCACTTGGTACGTGCATTTATTTATCAGAAAAATTCCACGCACATGCTGGACAACAACAGAGCCACTGCCAGCCTTGAGAACGAGTTCATAATAACTACGTAAAAAGCTGGCATTCAAAATTGAGCAGACCGGAAACCGACAAAAACTGGTACAGAACAATTTTCACTTCTTCTTCTGCGAACGCTCTATATCGACCACGTATGAAACGACTCTTTGTAATTTGTAAGTGATCTGAGCCTAAGAACGATTGTACTTTGTGCCAGTTATGCGCCACAAGAAGCCACACAATCAATTTCGCGTCGCTTTTTATTTACTCATGGTCGCTTCCCTTGTTCCTAACTTAGTCGACTCTTACGACATGCCTTGTTGGTCGCAGTGTTACTGTTCTTTGCTCCAGTTACGAGCCTCGGCACACAAGGCGTCACACACTTCATTCATCGGAACCCTTCTGCGGTGCTACGTAGTTCGTGCACTGTCGGTGAGATATTTCCTGTGTAAGAAAGAGATCGTACCATAGTTACTCTGTGAGTGCAGTATGATGGTCTATAATCAATCATTCTATCCCGGATGGGCGTGAACTTTATGAAAATTTGAATTTTGTATTCCGGTTCAGAATGTTTTTTTTCTTTGTTTTTTTTTAAGACAGGTTTGGCCTCTAGCGTAGTTTTAGTGAACTCGCAGCTGTGGTCTGTGCCTCAATGCGTGATTCGGTAGTACCTCCGTCGATTGGGAATACGGCGTGACTGCACTAACATATGTCCGCGTCAATGTACAGGTTTTGTCAGAGGATTTTTTTTTTTTAACTTAGCTACAGGTTCTGCCCTCGTGCCCAGCGTGTTCGTACGCGTTGGACTACAGGTGACTAGTCCTCTGTAAGTGCGGGTTCAACTCCGCGGACTGGCAGAAAAGCTACAGGTTCCCAGATTTACGGTGTTCGTGGCACCGAGCCGAAGGGTTACGATGTCCATGACACCGAGCCGAAGAGCTTTCAGTTCAAGTGCTTCTGGATCGGAAAAATAAAAGCTACAGGTTCAAGAAAAAAATTATTTTCTTTTAAACCAAGAACATCGTAAAGTTGAATTTATGTTGAACTTTTCTCTGCATTAGTGCATTCAATTCGCTTGAAATTTGAAACAACCGTCTGTCATAAACTATTGCAGGGCCCGTCTGCCCAGTGTGTTTGTAGCGCGTTGGATTACGGGTGACAAGCTCCCTGTGAGTGCGGGTTCAATTCCGCGAGCTAGCAGAAAAGTCACAGGTTCACCAGATTCACGATGTTCGTGGCACCGAACGGCGATGTCCGAAGAAGCTGAAAGGTCAAGTGCTTCTGGATCGGTTTTTAAAATTTAAAAAAAAAAACTATTGCAGGAGCTGACCTAGAATGGACAAAATTGAATTCATAGTTATGGTTTTATGACCATTATGCATATATAAGTAAAAAAAGTAAAGGAAACCTTTTATACCTTGTGGCAGTGGCAGCTCATAGTCATTTTTCTTGGTGGGCCAGACACAAATTTTCATGAAAAA
This sequence comes from Arion vulgaris, assembly GCA_020796225.1. NCBI lineage: Eukaryota > Metazoa > Mollusca > Gastropoda > Stylommatophora > Arionidae > Arion > Arion vulgaris. The sequence continues at coordinate 6,977,416 of CM036755.1, forward strand.
TCATGGTTTTGGAGTATTTACTATTATTTGTCTATTCCGGAAAGTTTTCCCCCCTTTCGATTATTTGTGGGGCCAGGCCCCACTGACCCTTAATGACGAGCCGCCCCTGCCTTGTGGTATATAGGGCACTACAGTGTTTGGCCTGTATTTTTTATTGAATGTCGGCACACGATGGGTGATGTGGTCAGCATCACACTGGCCGTTTTTACTTTCCCAAAGCATGTCTGATACCCAGTTGAGGCTGGATCAACCTGAGAGCCGTCGCGGTGGGAAAAATTTCCTGCCCACTGCGGGAGTTGAACCCGGACCACCAGCCTTGAGAAGCGAGTTAACAATCCTACGGCTTGCTCATTAATGAGCACAAACATTGGACTGTATTTAACAATTAATTTTAAAGCTTTAGTTATGACTCTATCGTTCTCCACAACACCTTAATCTACATATACTGATCAATTGCCAAGTTTCACTGAAATCGAAATGAACACAAAGTGCAGAAAGAGTTACACTACATATGTGCTGTGGCGCCATATAGATAGCAAATTGACTTAATTTACAAATTAGATTTTGAAAATTGTGATGTTCATCTTATACTTCTACCACAATTGTATTCTGTGATGACAATTCAGTTTCTGACCTAAATGTACCCTTCTGAGAGCGTTTAAAGCTAGTTGAACTGTGCTGGTGGTCTGGCTCATGCTCACGCAATGCGCGTGAATTTTCCCGACACGGATGGTTCAGGTCGAGTCAGCCTCAACTGGGTACCGACATGCTCTGGGAAAAGTGACTAAGGCCTAGGCCGGCGGTGGTGATGCTGACCACATTTAGCCTCATCGTGTGCCGAATCGGTCGAGTCAATGAAAATACAGGCCTAACACTGTATTGACCTGTATACCACGAGGTATGAAAGGGTTCCTTTACTTTACATGTACCCTTCTACCTTAAACTAAGAACATCATAAATTTTTATTTATGTTAACAATTTTCTCAAATGTCGTGTCAAAAATGAGTTTTTATGTCAATGTTTACCTTTCCACCTGGCAATGTTATTGTGTTTATTTGAGCGTGTGGTCGAGTTGATTAGAGCGAGGTTCCCTTGCAGGAGACTCGTGTTCCCTTCACGGTAACGCCAAGGATTTATTTCTATTGTAGGTATAAATTAAAAATTCTAACCTGAACAGGGTCGGACAGTGCGGGGATTAAATCCCTAAAGCTCTCGTCCCACCTGTCCTACTCCTTCATCTACTTCTTTATCTTTCAGCTCCCAACGGAGCACATGTTTCCAACAAACATTTTCCAACTCTTCCTCTCTCCTGCCATCCCTTCCAGTTATTTCCCTGTGTTACCTATCCTTTTAATATCAGCCTCTAGCTCTCTTCTCCAGGTCTGTCTAGGATTTCCCTACTCCTCTTTCCCTGCGGGTTCCAAAGCAGTGCCTGTCTTGCAATGCTTCCGGTCAGTCTTCTCAGTGTGTGTCCTATCCATCGCCAGCGTCTTTTCCTTAGCTTTTTCTACACCTGTCCTACACCTGTCCTACACCTGTCTACACCTGTCCTACACCTGTCCTACACCAGTCCTACACCTCTCTACACCTGTCTACACCTGTCCTACACCTGTCTACACCTGTCCTTCACCAGTCCTACACCTGTCCTACAACTGTCCACCTGTCCTACACCTGTCCTACACCAGTCCTACACCTGTCCTACACCTGTCTACACCTGTCCTACACCAGTCCTACACCTGTCCTACACCTGTCCTACACCTGTCCTACACCTGTCCTACACCTGTCTACACCTGTCCTACACCAGTCCTACACCTGTCTAAACCTGTCCTACACCTTTCCTACACCTGTCCTACACCTGTCTACACCTGTCCACACCTGTCCTACACCTGTCCTACACCAGTCCTACACCTGTCTACACCTGTCTACACCTGTCCTACACCTTTCCTACACTGTCCACACCTGTCCACACCAGTCCACACCTGTCCTACACCTGTCCTACACCTGTCCTCACCAGTCCTCACCTGTCTACACCTGTCTACACCTGTCCTGCACCTTTCCACCTGTCCACACCTGTTACACCTGTCTACACCTGTCCTCACGTCTACACCTGTCAACCAGTCTACACCTGTCTAAACCCTGTCTCCCTTCCTAACCTGTCTACACCTGTCTACACTGTCGTACACCTGTAATAACCTGTCCTACCCCAGTCCTAACCTTCTACACCTGTCCACCTGTCCTACACCTTCTCTACTTCTGTCCTACACCTTTCACGTCCTACACCTGTCACATGTCCAACCGTCAACATTCCAACCTTCCTGTCTACACCTGCCTCACCTTCCAGATTGTCCTCATGTCTACCTGTCCTTGTCTAAAATCAGTCCTCACCTCTTCTCCATCTGTCTACACTGTTCACCATCCTACTCCCTTCCTACACTGTCCACACCTGTCCTACACCTGTCCTACACCTTCTCACTGTCCCACCATCCACACTGTCTTCCTGTCCTACCCTTTCTACACCTGTCCTACACCTGTCTACACCTGTCCTACACCTGTCCTACACCTGTCCTACACCGTCCTACACCTGTCTACACCTGTCTACACCTGTCCTACACCTTTCCTACACCTGTCCTACACCTGTCCTACACCAGTCTACACCTGTCCTACACCTGTCCTACACCTGTCCTACACCAGTCCTACACCTGTCTACACCTGTCTACACCTGTCCTACACCTTCCTACACCTGTCCTACACCTGTCCTACGCCTGTCCTACACCTGTCCTACACCTGTCCTACACCTGTCCTACACCTGTCCTACACCTGTCCTACACCTTCCTACACCTGTCCTACACCTGTCCTACACCTGTCCTACACCTGTCCTACACCTGTCCTACACCTTTCTACACCTGTCTACACCTGTCCTACACCTGTCATACATCTGTCCTAAAAAGCGGTACTAACAAGCAGTAACGACAGTTGTTTTTAAAAATGTATATATCTATTCTACTTTTCTAATTTTTTCCTTATCTTATTCTTTTTATTCTCTTCTATTCTCCTATTCTCTATCTATTCTTTTCTATTCTCTTTTCTCTATTCTTCATCTGTTCTCTCTATTCTTTCTCATTCTCTATTTCTCATCTATTCTCTCTATTCTCTATCTATTCTCTTTCTATTCTCTATCTATTCTCTATTTTCTCTATTTATTCTCTTCTCTTCTATTCTCTTTCTATTCTCTTTCTATTCTCTTCTATTATTCTATCTATTCTTATTTATTCTCTTTTTCTATCTATTCTCTTCTATTCTCTTATTATCTTCTATTCTCTATCTATTCTCTATCTATTCTACTCTATCTATTCTCTATCTTCTCTATCCTTGTGTTGCCTCTCGGCGTCAGACTTAAAAATGAGGCATCTGGACAGTAGTTATAAATCTCAGAGTGAGATTTTTTTTTTTGCTCTTTGGAAATAATTTGGCGGAAGAAACTAGAGAAAAATGGAAGGTTAGTGTGTAGGACTCTTGTATTAAATTGAAGGTAGTGTTAACTGAAAATTTGTGAGAACCACTGTTTAAGATTGATGGATAAATTGAATGTGTTACATCATTTGTTAAATCAGTCGGTCAATCTAGTACCAAACCTGCCGGCGTAGGCGATCGTGTCTCTCCACAACTCTCTCTCCGCCTGAGTGGTTACCTGGGCCCAAATTTTGGGTGTAAAGAATAGAGTCACTGTTATCTGCCACGCATGTCATAAGAGGCGACTAAGAAAGGAGGTTTGACTGAAATCGGACGCACATCTCCTAAACGTGTAGAAGTCTATGCGTTTAGGGCCTACCAAACCAATGTGCAACGTATAAACGTTCTTGGCAAAGATCAAACATATCACAAAGAGTGATTAAAATTGGTCGTAAAGAAAGAACGCAAAGAAGAAGAAGATGAAACTCTCTCTCTCTCTCTCAGTGGTGTAGTTAATCAGTTATGACGTCGATATTTTGTTAAATCATGATGTCAGACCATCCAACATCTTCTCCATTTGCCTTCACAAGATCTCTCCATCCCTGAAATTTTACACGTTGTCGCCAAATGTTTGTCCTCTATTGACTCATCCATCCATCTATTCATCCATTCAGCCATCTATCCATCAATTCATTCATCCTTTTATCCATCCATCCATCCATCCATCCATCCTTCCATCCTTCCATCCATCCTTCCTTCCATTCACCCACCCTTTCATCCATCCATCCCCTCGTTTATACATCCATCTATCCAACCTTCCATCAATCACCAATTCATCCGCCTATCGACCATCATCAACAATTCATCCTCCATCGAACCATCCATCAATCAATTCATCCGTCCATCGAACCATCCATCAATCTACCCATCCATCTATCAATCCAGTCATCCCCTTTCCATCCATCCATCCAGCCGTCCTTCCATCCATTCATCCTTTCATCCTTCCCTCCATCCACCCAACCACCCATCCATTCATCCATCCTTCCATCCATCCATCCATCCACCCATCCATCCACCGATCCATCCATCCATCCTTCATCCACCATCATCCATCCACCCAACCACCCATTTATTCATCCATCCACCCATCTATCCACCTACCCAACCCACCCATCCATCCATCCATCCGCACATCCATCCATCATAATGTTCACTATAGTAATACGTAAAAACCACCCAACAGAACCTAATATCGATTACACTGTAACCCTGTTCTACACGCTATGAGAACCACTGAATCATATACAAACAATTTGCTACAATATTTGAAACAACCTCCACGTTTGTCTTAAATTATCATCACTACCACAGCATCAAATCTAAGATATCTAATGTTACCAAGAAAACATAGATTCTGCCATTTCGTAAAATGTTTAGATAACAATGTCTCTAGTTCCTTCTTCCCCGACCTTGAATTTGTTTCAAAATTATGTGAATGTGTGGAGCTTTTGTGAGAGTCTATTTCTTGAAGGATGTTTATAAATGAAATATTAACATTTATCATTTTGTTTCACCCGTGTGTTGCCTAGGCTCGTAAGGGGAGCAAAGAATAGTAACACTGCGACCTACAATGCATGTCGTAAGAGGCGACCGAGGTAGTGGTCTCTCTCTCTTTCGATCGTTTTTTTGGGGACCATTTTTATCATTCTTATTTGTGATATATAAACAACCTTTGTCAAGACCATCTTTTACTTCACATCGTTCAGTATCATTTGAAGATGAAGTGCTTGTCCTTCAGTAAAATGTCCGATTTCAACGGGCGTTTACTGGGCTCGCTCTCCGTTAGCCTTTTGCTGTCCCCAGCCAACTTACAAGGAAGCAGGTTGGGTAGGTAAGGGTCTAAGAAAGTTACCCTAGTAAATAAAAAACGGTGCTGAAATTGGATGTGTGGCCTACTTGTAGGAGCATAACTGGCACACGGTACAATCGCTCTTAGGCTCAGATCACATACAAATCACAAAGAGTGGTTTAACAAGTGGTGCTATGGAGCATTCAATAAAGAAGAAATTTCTGTTCTTAAAAACGCACGTCTATAGGGCTAGGCAATAGATCTATCTGTCTATTCTCTGTCTATCTGTCTATTCTCTGTCTATTTTTAAATCCTGTTTTGCCTTTCAGCGTCAGATCGAAAGAGGTTATTGGTTATTGGTTACTAAACTGACGTCATTGCACTCCGGGCAGACCCATAGGTGCTCAAATCTCCCCAACAGATATCGAAGAGTATGCATACTGATGGTTCCTGTGGCTCGCTGATTAAACACACCTCTCACTCTGGCTCTCAGGCTGCCGACTTGAACAACGGGTAACTCCAAACTGCTTAAATCGCTTGATCGATTCAACATCGATTTTAGTCTCCTCATCCAACAGACAGTCGCGAAGAGACCGAAGAATATCCCCATTATCCATCTTCAACTTCCCAACAATCGATGCTGTTGATGCAAGCCTGTCCGCTCTCTCATTACCGTAAACACCCGCATGCCCAGAACAGTATATCCACGTAAACCGCTGGAGGTTAGAAACTTCTATAGACGACATCCACTCATACCGAAACCTGCCCTTCTGGGTCTTGTGAAGCATCGACTGAGAGTCATATACAACAACTGCCCCAGTAAATGAAGTCCCAGAAAGAGGATACACCTGGATCGAGCCTCTCGATGCGCGTTGCCATTTTTCTCTTCTCCAATCCTGATTTGCCTCACAGCTTCACTGTAAGAAATGATTTATAGAACGGACTGTTGTGTGTTCTTCATAAACAGCGTCTTTCGTTGCCTCTGTTATCTCTGAAGTCCACCTTTCGCGTGACCGGCCTTTTGAGTTATATCCACTGTGTCGGAGTAACATAGCTCTTTGTGGCGCAATGCATGTTTGTAATCTACTAATATGGCAGAACCATTTAATTTGTTATTTCTTGTTTAAATTTGTTTAATTTGTTAATTTGTCCATGATTCACAACCATAAGTAGCCACTGGGAAAATGTATACTCTCAATATGCAGAATTTATACTCAGAATATAATCTCTTCTTTTATAAAATTGAAGTTGGATGCAAAGGATTTAAGAAAGAGAGGACGACCTAAAGAGACCCTGAAACGAACTTTGCTGAAGAGGCAAGAAATATCGGTCTCAGTTCCATGGATGAGATTGAGCGAGTTTCCCAGGATAGAGCGGTATGGAGAAATTACTGGCAGGCCCTATATAACGTATAACGGTACGAGAGGAATTATTATTATTATTTTATAAAATTCTGGTTTTATTTCTGATTACAGATCCATACTCTAATTTAAAATACTATACGTTTTTCAACAAAATCTCTGATCCGGTTGAAATGACTAACATTACGTGGCTTGAAGGAGATCTCTTGACGTGGCACGCCGCAGAGCTTATCTTCATACCAACCATGATGTTTACAGGTGTCATTGGCAACTTTCTTGTACTTTATATTTACCACTTTCGCTGGAAGAGTAATACAGTTACTCTTATCAAACGGTAAGATTTATGTATGAATCTTGTTTACAAATAGATTATCATGAAATAGTTTATGTATGAATCTTGTTTACAAATAGATTATCATGAAATAGCTTGTCCGGTTATATGTCTGATATAAAGCCATCCTTCCATCATCGGTATGCTCAGAAGTAGAAGACTTTGATAGCTAGGGCATGTGAGAAGAATGGACAATGCCCGCATTCCAAAACAAATGTTGTTCTGTGAACTTTCGGAGGAGAAGAGGCACCAAGACAGACCACTGCTCAGACATAAAGATTCCTGAGAAAATTTTCGTTGAAAGTATTTCTGGCTAGAAAAACAAAGCATTTGCTGCGTGAATAATATTCATTTCGTTTTATAATTTGTGGATTTTCGCTTGAATATAGTATATTTGGTTTGACTTGACTATTGTCGATTTGTGTGTTTGTTTGTTTGTTTCTGTCAATTCAGGCGGAAGTCATAATGACTGGTATTACGTTTCTGAATGAGTTTTGCAGGGATCCCTGTTTCCATTTTGCTGGTGTTCTTCGCCATAGTTTTTTATTTCTTTTAATATATGTCGATTTTTTTCTTCTGCTTTCTAGTAATTCAAATGTGAAGTCAGTGTTGTGTATGGCTCTGAAACATGGAGGACAACAACGGAAACTATCCGAAAATTGCAGATCTTTATAAATGGATGTTTACTTAGAATAGAGGGATTGAAATGGTATGATAAGATTACTAACGAGGAACTCAGAGAAAGAACTAAGTCGATATCAGAGAGAGCAAGTCGATATCAAGGAAAGAGCTAAGGAAGGAACGCTGGCAATGGATAGGACACCTATATGGAGATTTACACACACTCTAGTTAGCTACTAACTACTTTAGAAGCATACACGTCGATGTCAGTCCAAGACAAGATATATGGAGATTTACACACACTCTAGTTAACCACTAACTACTTTAGAAGCATACACGTCGATGTCAGTCCAAGACAAGATATATGGAGATTTACACACACTCTTGTTAACCACTAACTACTTTAGAAGCATACATGTCGATGTCAGTCCAAGCCAAGATATATGGAGATTTACACACACTCTAGTTAACCACTAACTACTTTAGAAGCATACATGTCGATGTCAGTCCAAGACAAGATATATGGAGATTTACACACACTCTAGTTAACCACTAACTACTTTAGAAGCATACACGTCGATGTCAGTCCAAGACAAGATATATGGAGATTTACACACACTCTAGTTAACCACTAACTACTTTAGAAGCATACAAGTCGATGTCAGTCCAAGACAAGATATATGGAGATTTACACACACTCTAGTTAACCACTAACTACTTTAGAAGCATACATGTCGATGTCAGTCCAAGACAAGATATATGGAGATTTACACACACTCTAGTTAACCACTAACTACTTTAGAAGCATACATGTCGATGTCAGTCCAAGACAAGATATATGGAGATTTACACACACTCTAGTTAACCACTAACTACTTTAGAAGCATACATGTCGATGTCAGTCCAAGACAAGATATATGGAGATTTACACACACTCTAGTTAACCACTAACTACTTTAGAAGCATACATGTCGATGTCAGTCCAAGACAAGATATATGGAGATTTACACACACTCTAGTTAACCACTAACTACTTTAGAAGCATACATGTCGATGTCAGTCCAAGACAAGATATATGGAGATTTACACACACTCTAGTTAACCACTAACTACTTTAGAAGCATACATGTCGATGTCAGTCCAAGACAAGATATATGGAGATTTACACACACTCTAGTTAACCACTAACTACTTTAGAAGCATACATGTCGATGTCAGTCCAAGACAAGATATATGGAGATTTACACACACTCTAGTTAACCACTAACTACTTTAGAAGCATACATGTCGATGTCAGTCCAAGACAAGATATATGGAGATTTACACACACTCTAGTTAACCACTAACTACTTTAGAACATACAGTCGATGTCAGTCCAAGACAAGGTATATGGAGATTTAACACACTCTAGTTAACCACTAACTACTTTAGAAGCATACATGTCGATGTCAGTCCAAGACAAGGTATATGGAGATTTACACACACTCTAGTTAACCACTAACTACTTTAGAAGCATACAAGTCGATGTCAGTCCAAGACAAGATATATGGAGATTTACACACACTCTAGTTAACCACTAACTACTTTAGAAGCATACATGTCGATGTCAGTCCAAGACAAGATATATGGGAAATTTATATCACACTCTGTTGCTACTAACTCTTTAGAAATTTATACTGTGATGTAGACTAAGACAAGGTATATAGATTTCACACTCTAGTTAACCACTAACTACTTCAGAAGCATCGTCGATGCTCAGTCAAGACCGAGATAATGAGATTTACACACCTCTATTAGCACCATAACTACTTTAGAAACATACACGTCGATGTCAGTCGCCAAGATATGGATGATTTACCAACTCTTTAACCACTAACTACTTCCAGAGCATTACAGTCGATGTCAGTCCAAGACAAGATAATAGATTTACACATCTAGTTAACCAGTAACTACTTTAGAAGCATACATGTCGATGTCGTCAAGCCAAGATATATGAGATTTACACACACTCTAGTTAACCACTAACTACTTTAGAAGCATACACGTCGATGTCAGTCCAAGACAAGATATATGGAGATTTACACACACTCTAGTTAACCAGTAACTACTTTAGAAGCATACATGTCGATGTCAGTCCAAGCCAAGATATATGGAGATTTACACACACTCTAGTTAACCACTAACTACTTTAGAACATACAGTCGATGTCAGTCCAAGACAAGATATATGGAGATTTACAAACACTCTAGTTAACCACTAACTACTTTAGAAGCATACATGTCGATGTCAGTCCAAGACAAGATATATGGAGATTTACACATACTCTAGTTAACCACTAACTACTTTAGAAGCATACATGTCGATGTCAGTCCAAGACAAGATATATGGAGATTTACACACACTCTAGTTAACCACTAACTACTTTAGAAGCATACATGTCGATGTCTCAAAAAGTTGGTTAAAGAAGAACGCAAAGCGGAACATAAAGATTGATTGATTTAATCTTCTGCTTCTTCTTTCGTTCTTCTTTACGACAATTTTAATCATCTTTGTGATATGTTTGATCTTTGACAAGAACGTGTATACGTTGCACATTGGTTTGATAGGCCCATAAACGCATAGACTTCTACACGTTTAGGACACGTGCATCCGATTTCAGCCACACCTCCTTGGTCGCCTCTTACGGCATGCGTGCAGGTAACAGTGGTTCTATTCTTTACACCCCAAATTACGCACCGATAACCACTCGGACGATTGATTAATTGATTGATAGAATCATCATTGCACCTCAGGGAGTGACCTTCTGTACTCCAATCTTTGTTTTTTTTAACAGAGGACGATCTCAGCGACAGTGCACAATCTCCGTAGCATTGACGAGTGTCCCCGATGTAATTTTAGAAGATAGTGAAAATATTTTGTAGGAATTTATTTTTTCATTTTTTTTATTGAATCTCGGACTTTCCCCTCCTGCTCTTCTGGCTTTTGAACTGTGAAATGTCCTTTTACGTGCTCAACTTGAACACGGGGCCTACGTTTTATCGTCCGTCTCCGATAGGACTATGAACTTGATCTCACCTACACTGAAAATTTTCCGATGGCTCTACGAGGAAGCGAACAGAGTACCTTTGAAAAGAGAGACGACTCTCTAACTTCTACGCCACAGACACCCCTTAAAATTCATTTTGAAAAAATGGTAACCATTTAAAATAATTTGTTGTTGTTGATTGTTTTCAAAGATGTTGGCAATGCTGGACCTCATCTCCCTGCTGCTTGTCATCCTGCTCTTCTATACATGACAGTGGTCCCTAACAGTTCATCTTTCAACGCAATGTGTGTCTTCACTTCAGTTGTAGCTCTTGGAACAGCTATAGCTTCTGGGTGTGTCCTGGTCGTCATCGCTGTAGATAGGTAATAAGCCAATGTTGTGTAGTCATCTTCATCTGGTTTTTTTTTTATTGATTCATCAAAGGTGGGTCCTTAATCGAATGATCATCAAAGATTGGACTTTTCATCCGATGATCCACCAACGAATGGGCACTTGATGCAATGATCCACCAACGAATGGGCACTTGATGCAATGATCCACCAACGAATGGGCACTTGATGCAATGATCCACCAACGAATGGGCACTTGATGCAATGATCCACCAACTAATGGGCACTTGATGCAATGATCCACCAACGAATGGGCACTTGATGCAATGATCCACCAACTAATGGGCACTTGATGCAATGATCCACCAACGAATGGGCACTTGATGCAATGATCCACCAACTAATGGGCACTTGATGCAATGATCCACCAACTAATGGGCACTTGATGCAATGATCCACCAACTAATGGGCACTTGATGCAATGATCCACCAACTAATGGGCACTTGATGCAATGATCCACCAACTAATGGGCACTTGATGCAATGATCCACCAACTAATGGGCACTTGATGCAATGATCCACCAACTAATGGGCACTTGATACAATGATCCACCAACTAATGGGCACTTGATACAATGATCCACCAACTAATGGGCACTTGATACAATGATCCACCAACTAATGGGCACTTGATGCAATGATCCACCAACTAATGGGCACTTGATGCAATGATCCACCAACTAATGGGCACTTGATGCAATGATCCACCAACTAATGGGCACTTGATGCAATGATCCACCAACTAATGGGCACTTGATGCAATGATCCCAACAATGGCACTTGATGCATGATTCCCATTGGACTTGATCTAATAATCCCCAACGATTGGACTCTTGATATTTCTCTCTCTATCTCTATCTCTCTCTCTCTCTCTCGATCATTTTTTTTCGGCCATGTTTATCATTCTCATTGTGATATATAAACAGCCGTTGACAAGAACGCAATTTTGCGTCACATCATTCAGTACCATTTGGAGCTCTAGTGCTTATCCTTCGGTGAAGTGTCCGATTTCAACCAGCGTTTACTGGGTTCGCTCTCCGTTAGCTTATGAATGTCCCAAACCAAAGCCTTTAAGGCAGCAGTTGCTACTTTCTTTTAGGGTAGCGACCATTAGACGACCTGACCTCCCGGGTTGTCGAGCGTCATCTGCCCAAAAATCTGTCTTTTTAACTATTGTTTTCTCACCGTCCAGTTTTGTGTACGGTTTACTCCCTAGCCTTTGATTGTCCCCAATCAAACTCAAGGCAAAGTTGGACTCTGATCTGATGATCACAACATTGAGTCATGCCTTTTGCTCAAAAAGAATGTAATAATGATACTGCAGATAACTAAATAAATAAATATAATGAAGACACCTAAGACAAGGAATGAAGACACCTAAGACAAGAAATGAAGACATCTAAGACAAGAAATGAAGACACCTAAGACAAGGAATGAAGACACCTAAGACAAGAAATGAAGACACCTAAGACAAGGAATGAAGACACCTAAGACAAGGAATGAAGACACATAAGACAAGGAATGAAGACACCTAAGACAAGAAATGAAGACACCTAAGACAAGAATGAAGACACTAAGACAAGAAATGAAGACACCTAAGACAAGAATGAAGACACCTAAGACAAGAATGAAGACATCTAAGACAAGAAATGAAGACACATAAGACAAGAAATGAAGACACCTAAGACAAGAAATTAAGACATCTAAGACAAGGAATGAAGACACCTAAGACAAGAAATGAAGACACCTAAGACAAGGAATGAAGACATCTAAGACAAGGAATGAAGACATCTAAGACAAGAAATGAAGACACCTAAGACAAGGAATGAAGACACCTAAGACAAGGAATGAAGACACCTAAGACAAGAAATGAAGACACCTAAGACAAGAAATGAAGACACATAAGACAAGAAATGAAGACACCTAAGACAAGAAATGAAGACACATAAGACAAGAAATGAAGACACCTAAGACAAGAAATGAAGACACCTAAGACAAGGAATGAAGACACCTAAGACAGGAAATGAAGACACCTAAGACAAGAAATGAAGACACCTAAGACAAGAAATGAAAACACCTAAGACAAGAAATGAAGACACCTAAGACAAGAAATGAAGACACCTAAGACAAGGAATGAAGACACCTAAGACAAGAAATGAAGACACCTAAGACAAGAAATGAAGACACCTAAGACAAGAAATGAAGACATCTAAGACAAGGAATGAAGACACCTAAGACAAGAAATGAAGACACCTAAGACAAGAAATGAAGACACCTAAGACAAGAAATGAAGACACCTAAGACAAGAAATGAAGACACCTAAGACAAGGAATGAAGACACCTAAGACAAGGAATGAAGACACTTAAGACAAGAAGATAATCATGGTCGGATCCGAAATGAAAGAATAATAACAGTTTATTAGAAATTTGACAGCATGGAAGATACCTAGAATTACATAACACTAGATTTGGCAAGCAACATCAGCTTTAAAAGTCTAAATAAAATATGGAACTGCAAGTTATATAGTATTAAAACTAAATTACGAATTTTCAATTCAAATGTTGATCAATCCTAACATATGCCAGCGAAGTTGGAAATGACTAAAGATATAGAAACAAGTTGAATGCATTTGAAAATAGATGTCTGCGAAAATAATGAATATAAAATGGAACGAATTCAGAAGAAGTGATGAATCAGGACATCTCTGGTCAACCACTAGTGACAACTGTTATAAGAAAGAGAAGATGGAGATATGTTGTACACATCTTGAGGAGAAATGATCAACGAATATCAAAGCAGTCATGAAGTGGATCAAGAGAGGTCGACCTAAGGAGACCTGAAGAACTTGCTGAGAGAAGCAAGAAATATCGGTCTCAGTTCCATGGAGGAGATTGAGCAGTTGTCAGGATAGAGGGTATGGAGAATTGCTTGCAGGCCCTATATAACATAATACGGTATTAGAGGAATATGACAATACAGTGTATCAAAGAACCTTATCAAAAGAATAAGAATCAGACAATCAAAGTTCTTCTGGCATAGAATGCGGAGGGAAGGTTTAGAACATTTGGTGACTACAGATAACATTAAGGGAGGGAAAGATCGTGGAAGACAGAGGGAGAAGATGTTGGATGGCTTAACATCATGGTTGCACACAAGATCGACGTCGAACGGATTACAAGCTCCAAGCAGAGAAGTTGAGAGACATGATCGACTACGCGGCAGGCATGGTACTTGATTGATAATTTATAAGGGCGTATTTATTTCATTTATACTAAGTTACCAGATTTGGTTTTGAGTCATCTTAGAATATAACTCTAGCCTGTATATTAGCTCGGAAGATCGAACGGGTTAAACATCTTATCTTAATGGTTTTATTTTAATTCTAAACCAGGTTCATGGATTGTGTCTACTCAGACAGAAAGGACTGAGGCACTGACCTCAGCAAGAAACCTTCGCACCAGCATCCTACTATCCTTCATCGCCAACATTCCATGCAGTTGGTCGTTTGGTAGAAGCACAGTCATCGTTGCTAGTTACAACATCCAAGTTTCAGAATGTTATATCAGCAACAACGACCACGCCAGAACAACCATTTTAGTCTTCATCAGTTTCCTCGGGGTCCTTTTTGTCACCATTGGCACATCTTTAACTGTGATTTACTTCAAAATTGTGAAAACTTTGCAACAACTATCCCTCAAACACAACCATTTAAAATTTACTGCGTCTATAACTAGAAGAATTGAAATCATTCGTCAACAATCGCAAAGCGATGTCATGAGAAACTCAGCGATAGCTTTCATTGTTGTTACGGTCGTTTTCTTCGCTAGCTATATTCCCTATTTCACAACCGTAGTTCTATCCATGGCCCAAACGTCCTCCCTTTTCTTTAGTAGCCCTATTATCAAATCTATATACGATCTTGCTAAATGTTCCCCCTTAGTAAACAACATGGCAAACCCGATCATCTACAGCTTCACATCAAAACATTTCAGAGAAGAAGTGAAGAGAACCCTAACGTTTACCACCTGCAAGAACGGATTCTTTCAACGGAGAGTGTGTTCTTTAAGATGTAATTCTCAAGAAATATCCTCCTCTTCTGTAGTTAGAATGGAGTAGATAATCTACATTACTGTTATATCTAGTATTCTAAATTATTTGTTTAAATTCCATTTTACATATTCAACATTATCGTTTTTTATTATCATCAGAACTAACAATTATCAGAACTATATATCATCAGAACTACATCATTATCCCGAACTAATATTATCGGAACTAATATTACCGAACTAATATTATCAGAACTAATATTATCAGAACTAATATCATCAGAACTAATATTATCGGAACTAATACATCAGAACTAATATTATCAGAACTAATACCATCAGAACTAATACCATCAGAACTAATATTATCAGAACTAATATTATCAGAACTAATACCATCAGAACTAATATTATCAGAACTAATATCATCAGAACTAATATCATCAGAACTAATATCATCAGAACTAATATCATCAGAACAATCATCAGAACTAATATCATCAGAACTAATATTATCAGAACTAATATTATCTGAACTAATAGCATCAGAATACAACATCAGAATGCATATATAACTCATCAAATGAAAAATCGATATGTTTTTTAATCTATCTTATCTCAACCACATTTGCCGTGAAGCGTCGTGGGAAGATTTAGTTTTCTACTTTGTGACAGGTGTGTTGCGCTTGACGTTGTCAATCCATGCTTTCGCAGGGACTCTGAGATGTTATCTATCCATCGTGTTCTTGGCCTGCCTAGTCCTCTTCGCCCTGAGTGTCGATTATTGTAGGCAGGTGATGGTAGTAAATGTGGTTGCATTCTCATTAGATGGCCGAACTACTTGATTTCTTTGCTTCTCGATGTACTGTATGCATGGTATAGTAAGTAAGTAAAGGAACCCTTTCATACCTCGTGGTATATAGGTCAATACAGTGTTAGGCCTGTATTTTCATTGACCGTCGGCACACAATGGGTGATGTGGTCAGCATCACACCGGCCGCCTTTACTTCCCAGAGCATGTCTGGTACCCAGTTGAGGCTGGGTCGACCTGAGAGCCGTCGTGGTCGGGAAAATTCCACGCGCATTGCGGGAGCTGAACCCAGACCACCAGCCTTGCGAAGCGAGTTCACTAACAACTACGCTACAGCGGCTCTCTGTATGCATGGTATAGTACCAACAATTTGCTAATGAGCATTTGTTTCCACTCAGCGCATATATATATATATGTATGTATATATATTCTTTGTTTACTGTTTACTATTTCCACAAATGTCTGCCTGTGTCTTGCTGAGGCTAGCAAAGGGAGCAAAGAATAGTAACACTGTTACCTACAAGACATATCGTAAGGGGCGTCTAAAGTAGGGACCTAGGGAATCTACCCTAGTGAATTACAAAACGACGCAAAATAGGATGTGCTGGCCTACTTGTAGGCGCATAACTGGCCCAACGTAGAATTATGCTTAGGCTCAAATCACATAAAATCACAAAGAGTGGTTAACACGTGGTCGATATGGAGCGTTCGAAGAAGAGACGGAAGAAGCCCAGATATCGTGTTTAATTTCAAAATCTAGAAAGAAAGAACCCAGATATGTGTTTAATTTCAAAACAAAGAGACGGAAGAAGCCCAGATATCGTGTTTAATTCTCAAAATCTAAGAAGAGACGGAAGAAGCCCAGATATCGTGTTTAATTCTCAAAATCTAAGAAGAGACGGAAGAAGCCCAGATATCGTGTTTAATTCTCAAAATCTAAGAAGAGACGGAAGAAGCCCAGATATCGTGTTTAATTCTCAAAATCTAAGAAGAGACGGAAGAAGCCCAGATATCGTGTTTAATTCTCAAAATCTAAGAAGAGACGGAAGAAGCCCAGATATCGTGTTTAATTCTCAAAATCTAAGAAGAGACGGAAGAAGCCCAGATATCGTGTTTAATTCTCAAAATCTAAGAAGAGACGGAAGAAGCCCAGATATCGTGTTTAATTCTCAAAATCTAAGAAGAGACGGAAGAAGCCCAGATATCGTGTTTAATTCTCAAAATCTGCACTAAAATGCATATCGTAATTATGATTTCTACTTTCAAAAAAATATGATGAGGAGGGAAGGTTTAGAATACATTGTAACAACTGGTAAAATCGAGGATAGACAAAACAGAGGAAGACAGAGAGAGAACATTTGTGGATAGCCTGACTTCATGGCAGAGCGTCAACATCTGAGTTGATAGCAAACACCAACGATAGAGATTTGTGGAGATCCATGATCGTCTATGCCAACCGGCACGGCACCTGATGATGATGACTTTTAAAAAAACAAATAAAAGAATGGAGATTTTCAGCAACAGGAAGCATGCTTTTAGAAGGGATGCGGCGGAGGAAACGGAGTGTCAAAACTCCGACAGCTGTGGTCAATATGAAATATAAATTATATATCAGACAAGAACAAATGACAGAACACTGTTTTCTTTTGTTTTAATAATTATAAATTCCAACTGGCGTGTTGGGCCGCTGGACGCTGCTGGATATGTTGAGACGGAGATCGGGGCACCTATGGACATGTCCGGAGCGCTATGATGATAGTCCTCATAGAACTGATAACTGAATTATAACTTGAGATGGCTTTGTATACATGATACGCTCAATCACGTGCCATGCCTGTTGGTGTAGGTGATCATGTGTCTCCACAACTCTCTGCTTGGTGCATGTAATCTGTTCTGATGTCTAAAGTTCATGAAAAAAGTTGGTTCATCAGTCTAGGCCTGGATCGCGAGAGAGCGAGAGAGAGAGTTCTGATGTCGATCTTGTGTCGAACCATGGTGTCAGACCATCCAGCATCTTCTCCCTCTGTCTTCCGCGATCGCTCCTTCACTGAATTTTACCTGTAGTCACCACATTTTCTAAAACTTCTCTTCGCATTGTATGCCTGAAGAACCTTGATTGTCTGATTCGTATTCTTTTGATAAGGTTTCTTTGTGTGCAGGCCTAATTTAAAACCTCATTTGTTTCCTTAGCTGTCCATGGAATGTTCAGTATTCTTCTGTAAAACTACATCTCTGTCGCTTCCAATGATTGTATTGATTGTATTGATTGTAATGATACATTACTACATTTTTAATATATAATTTGTTTTACATTACCTTTTACTCTGTAATATACTACGCTAACGGGTTACTTGTGGAACAAGAGATAAGGGGCGAAGATGGCAATAGATAGAAGACACACTGAGGAGATCCACTGACAGCATCACGAGACAGGCACTCCGATGGAACCACCAGGGTAATGATGATGCTCGTACATCACGGGCGATGATGACCATCATTTTTCATCTAAGAGAATGTAGTTGCATTATGTTTGTCTGTGTGTGCGTAGATGACTAGTAAGCACGATACGGGCTTGAAAGGATGACTTGCGCGATGATTTGGTTTAAAGTGAGAAAGAGTTGCGCAGTTCGTCGATCTCACTCTCTCGCAATTCTTCTCCGTCCAGTGGCAGGACAAGGTCAAAACGACTGGAAAAGGATCCGGGTGCAGTGGATGAACATGGCGTTCTACGTGCCTGGCCATGCTCACTACTCTCCGTAACGCGTTGCTGACATACGCCGTCTTGGTAATTGAACCAGAGTGAGGTTTCTTCCGCACAGTCTGCCGAGTCCAGGGTTGGCATACCCTGATTCCCTTATTGGTTTAGTACGGAATCGTTTACCCGTGCCTAGCTTAGCTGGCCTGTCACAGCAGTTTCCCGAGGGGTGGCAACTGTCGCATGCTGACAACTACTAGGAGCCACAGGCGTGAGCTGGAAGTCAGATTTGGACCAAAGTGAGATAGGCCCTGAGAACTGTAATAGGGGACCCAGGAAAGCCTGATTCGGGAGTTGGAGACTCCCAAAGAGTCATGAACAAGAACATGTAGGAGAACATGTAAGAGAACATGTGGGAGAACATGTGGGAGAACATGTGGAGAACATGTGGAGAACATGTGGAGAACATGTAGGAGAACATGTGAGAACATGGGAGAACATGGGAGAAGCATGGATTGGGAGCATGTGGAGATCATGTAGAGAGAACAGAGAACATGTGGAGAACATGTAGGAGAACATGTGGGAAGAGAACATGTGGGAGAACATGTGGGAGAGAGTTGAAAGATCTGGAAAAATGACATTTAATAGGAGGTCTTGGAAGGCCTTAGTTGCGACCTATATCTCCTCAGGGACGAAGGATGGAGAGGAAGAAACGCAGAAGAAGAAGAAGTGAAATCTGCTTACATTACATTGACTACATTTCCCATTACTTTAATTGTAATATACCACGATAACAATTGCTTGTTAAATGAAACAAATAAAATTGACCACTATTTGATCATTATGTTAGATGTACTAAAGTTGTGTCCTGAAGTCGTATTTATCTATACTGTTTGCATGTTTGACATTTTTGTTTGTTTTTATTCTTTTCCTAATCTGCCGTTTCTTTTTTTAATGTTTTTTTTCATTCTTAATTTTTTTTCATAGCTTTTTTTTTTATTTCTTCAATTTTTTTCCTTAATTTTTAAGTTTTGTTTTCTTTTGTTTTTATTTCTTTTTTCTTTCCTTCTTTTTTCTTTCCTTTTGTTATCTTTTTTATTATTTTTTCCTTTTTGGAGGTTTTTTTCTTTATTTTTCTTTTCTTTCTCTAATTTTTTATTTCTCACTTTTGTTTTCCTTTCTTTTTTAATCTTTTTCTTTCTTTCTTTTTTTCTTTTTTCTTTACTTTTTCTTCTTTTCCCCCTAATTTTTGTTTTTATTTGTTTTTGTTTTTTGTATTTGTTTGTATTTTTCTTTATCTTGTTTTTCTTTAATTTTTCTTTATTTTTGTTGACCTTAGTTTGTTTTTCTTTAATTGTTTTCAATATTAATTTTGTTCCCTAATTTTTTTTTCAAATTTTTTTGTCTTCATTTTTTCTGTATTTCTTTATTTCCTTTTTTTTTTTTTTAATTAAATTTTTTTTCTTTATTTTCTTTTAATTTTCTTTTCTTTGTGGTCACACTGTTGCAGGGTTCAAACGATCTAAAAGAGGTTCCAAAGGCGAAGGACAGACTTCAATGCTCCGGGTTTTTCCATATGACTTCGCCCCTGTCGGCAGAGATGGCATGCCATCTGCAGAGAGCATTGCACAAAGCAAGAACTCCGTAGCTCTGTCAATAGTCCTAGGGATGTCATGTAAAAGTTCACGTGTGTTTCGGTCCAGATTCGAACTCACAACCTTCAGTAGAACATGCAAACTACTTAACCACTTTGCCCTTTAGATCCCCCCCTAATGTTGCACATGGTTTTCTGTTTTTTGTCTTGCGCTTTTCTAGTGGCTTGGGTGATAGTTATTTTTGCTTTTTGACAGATCTCTCTCTCTCTCTCTCACTCTCTCTCACTCTCTCTCTCTCTCCCTCACTCTCTCTCTCTCTCTCTCTCTCCTCCTCTCCTCTCTCTCCCTCTCTCACTCTCTCTCTCCCCTCCTCTCTCTCTCACTCTCTCTCTCTCTCTCTCACTCTCTCACTCTCTCTCCCTCTCTCTCTCTCTCTCTCTCTCTCTCTCTTCGTGGTCTTTTTCTCGTCTTAATTTCTAATATTCTGTTCTGTAAAGCTCCCACCCCTACGCTTAACGGCAAGAGTTGACAACCAATTCCATCATCCACCTGGGACAGATAAAAGAGAACAGTTGTGTTGTAAAGACTTTGTATACTGTGAAGCTTGGTCAAACCGCTTCATTCTGTATTTTTCAATGTAATTCAAGTAAAGTTCTATCCCAACTTTCTTTCTTATGCTGATGTTGGCGACTCTGTCTTGTCTGGTGTTGTTGGTAACTTTTCGTTGGCACCGCATTTTACATGTAGTTATTTTGTGCGACTGTGCTTTGCTCATTGTCCATGTTTGGCTCTGGTAACACAGAATAGGCATGGATATAATGTTGATCATATGTTGTTTAACAGCGAGTGAGATGTTTGGGTGTATTACCAATGGAGCTAACTGGTAGGTTACAGCATTGACACTCTAGCCTTTATCTCTCTGTCATAGTTTTTGCTCATTGACCATGTTTGGCCCTGGTAGCAATTAGGTACAAGAACGAAAATCCAGTCCTACGAAACTTTAAAAGCTACAGAAATATCCTACGAATACCATGGACAGAAAAAAGAAAGAACACTGATGTCCTGAAAGAACTAAATGTTAAAGAGAATTGGCTGATAAACAACATACTATACAGAAAATTAGATACTTTGGTCACATCAAGCGTCACGATGACCTGGAAAGAACAATTCTAGAGGGCAGGATCCCAGGACGCAGAGGCAGACCAAGAAGAAGATGGCTACAAGATATTAAAGAAACCATGAATATGACTATCGACGAAGTGGGTGAACTGGCTAGGACAGAATGAATTTCAGATGCGCTGCAACGAGAGCAACGTCCTATAAAGAATACGCACCTTGATGATGATGAGCAATGATTTGGCATGCAAATGCTGTTGATCATCAGTTTGTTTAGCTGTCTATAAGATGTTTGGGTGAATTAACAATTGGGATATCTGGTATGTTAGAGCATTTGCTTTTTTTTACACTCTATCCTCAATCAGCAGAGAATGCAATGTGGATACCTGTAGGTACCTGTGGATAACTTCATACCTGTTTTGTTGATTATACCAAAGTATTGGACTATGTGCAAATCAGAAATTGTTAACAATATGAAAGACATGGGTTCCCATCACATTTGATCCATCTAATAGAAACAATTTATCACAAACAACAAGCAGCAGTCAGAATAGGTGGAGAAACATCAGAAAATGGTTGGAGAAACATCAGAATATGGTTGGAGAAACATCAGAATGGTTGGAGAAACATCAGAATGGTTGGAAGTGCAAAAGGGAGTAAGACAAGGATGATAATCTCCCATATTTATTTAGCATCTATACAGAACATATTATAAGACAATGAAAAATCTCCCCATATTTATTTACCATCTATACGCCCGTCTGCCCAGCGTGTTCGTAGCGCGTTGGACTAAGGTGACTATCCCTCTGTGTATGCGGGTTCAATTCCGCGGGATGGCAGAAAAGCCACAGATTCCCCAGATTTACGGTGTTCGTGGCACCGAACCGAAGGGTTACGATGTCCATGGCACCGAGCCGAAGAGCTGAAAAGCTCAAGTGCTTCTGGATCGGGAAAAAAATTTACCATCTATGATAGAACATATATAATGTAGAACATATAATGTAGAACATATAATGTAGAACATATAATGTAGAACATATAATGTAGAACATATAATGTAGAACATATAATGTAGAACATATAATGTGAAATGTGAAGAATGATAAAAACAGCACATTTTGTGACCCATTTACAATCGGGGGAAATTTGATTCCAGAATTAAGGTATGCAGACGACACAGCACGAATCTCAAATAGTGGCACCGGCTTGGAACATCTAGTTCGGTCTGTCAAGACGCACAGCGAAGATCATAACTTTTTTCAGAATATAAAGAAAACCATAATTACTTTCAATAACGAATACATTGAGAACGTCACATATTTTGAATATCTTGACTCTATAATTAGCAACAATGGAGATTGTACGAAAGAAATTCGAAGAAAACTAGCCATGGTTTTCCAGAGGCGTCAGTATGAAGAAACTATGACGTGACACAAACAACAAATAAAGAAACAACATTAAGACTTCTAAGTAAAGGAAAAAGGGGTAAGGAACCCTTTCATACCTGTGGTATATGGGTCAATACAGTGTTAGGCCTGTAGTTTCCATTGACCATCGGCACACGATGGGTGATGTGGTCAGCATCACGCCGGCCGCCTTTACTTTCCTAGAGCATGTCTGGTACCCAGTTGAGGCTGGGTCGACCTGAGAGCCGTCGCGGTCGGGAAAAATTCCAGGCACATTGCGGGAGCTGAACCTAGACCACCAGCCTTGAGAAGCGAGTTCACTAACAACTACGCTACCGCGGCGCATATTCCCTGTATGTCAACATATGGATGCGAATCGTGGACCCTAACACAAACATTAAAAAACAAAATTGAAGCTTCTGAAAAATGGTGCTATATAAAAGTTCTTAGAATATCCTGGACAGGAAGAGAAAATACAAAGACTTCCTACAAGACCTGCATATCGAGGAGCATTGACTCATAATTGACATTATACTCCAGAAGATGAAATATTTGGGTTACATTAAACGCTACAGCAGTCTGGAGAGAAAGATAATGGAAGGCATGGTTACTGGGAAACGAAGCAGGGGACGACCAAGACAAAGATGGCAGCAGGACATGAAATAAACTAATTACATAGACTATATTTGAATCTTCGTCTACAAAGTTAGTTTTATGTTGTCCACGCTATCTTTGATAGTTTGCCGAATGTAGTAGCCGAGCTGCCTATTCGAGCGTTGATTTCTTCATCAAGAGAAAAGCTGGCAGTGACCATGGACCCAAGATAGCAAAATTATATTACATATACTCTATACACTATAATATTCATTTATATTTTTTAATTTAATTAAGTCTCTCTCTGCTATCAGTGCCAAACATGGCCCCTGACTAAGACAAAAGAAAGAAAGATTACAACATGTGAAATGAGATGTCTACGAAAAGCTGTCAAGGTTACAAGGAGAGATAGAGTGAGAAACGAGAATATCAGAAGCATCGTTGGTACTATACCATGCATACAGAACATCGAGAAGCAAGAATCAAGTGGTTCGGCCATCTAATGAGAATGGAACCACATTTACTACCATCACGTGCCTACAATAATCGACACTCAGGGCGAAGAGCACGAGGCAGGGCAAGAACGCGATGGATAGATAACATCTCAGAGTCCCTGCGAAAGCATGGACTGACAACGTCAAGCGCAACACACCTGGCACAAGATAGAAACTACTCTCAGTTTCACGGCAAATGTAGTTAAGATAAGAAAAGATAAGAATTTAATTAAGTTTAAAGTGGACCATATAGCGTTAACCATTGACCCATCATGTAATTAAAATATAGATAATAAGGGACGTAATCTGTACATACATCAGAAAATATAATACCCAAAGTTTTCTCCCATAACAATTTTTGTCTGAACTTTTATGTTGTGTTGCCCGTGTGGTGCTGGGCCCGCAAGGAAGCAAAGAATAGTACAATTGCGACCTACAAGGCATATCGTAAGAGGTGACTAAGGAGTGACCTAGGAAACTCCCCTAGTAAACAAAAAGCATCGCAGAAATCGGATGTGCTGGCCTACTTGTAGGTGAATAACTGGCACAACATACAATCGCTCTTAGGCTCAGATCATATACAAATCACACACAGTGGTTAAAAATAGTCGACATGGAGCGTTCGAAGAAGAAGAAGAATATGGTGTGTCATCTACATTGTAGAAGAACATTTCAAGCCCATATCGGGCTCACTAGACATCTACGCACGGATAGACAGACATAAAGCATCCACATTTCAGAAGAATCATCTTCGCCCATATCGGGCTCACTAGCATCTACGCAGGAAGAAGATTCAAAAGCTAGATCACATTGTAGAAGAACTTTCGCCCATATCGAGGCTCACTTGACATCTAGCCGGATAGACAGACATAAAGCACCCACATTGTAGAAGAATCTTTCAGCCATATCGGGCTCACTAGACATCTACGCACGGATAGACAGACATAAAGCATCCACATTGTAGAAGAACATTTCAAGCCCATATCGGGCTCACTAGACATCTACGCACGGATAGACAGACATAAAGCATCCACATTGTAGAAGAACATTTCAAGCCCATATCGGGCTCACTAGACATCTACGCACGGATAGACAGACATAAAGCATCCACATTGTAGAAGAACATTTCAAGCCCGTATCGGGCTCACTAGACATCTACGCACGGATAGACAGACATAAAGCATCCACATTGTAGAAGAACATTTCAAGCCCGTATCGGGCTCACTAGACATCTACGCACGGATAGACAGACATAAAGCATCCACATTGTAGAAGAACATTTCAAGCCCGTATCGGGCTCACTAGACATCTACGCACGGATAGACAGACATAAAGCAACTACATTCCCTTGGATGAAAATTGTGATCATCATCTTCTTCTTCTTCTTTCTCGAATCCTGTATGCCTCACAGCGTCAGGTCAGGAAGAGATTTCTAAAACGGGCCTAGTATGCGCTTCGTAGATAGTCTCTTTCGTCGTCTCTGTTATCTCTGAGGTCCATCTTTTGCGTGGCCGGCCTTTGCTTTGTACCCATTGTATCGGAGCAGCATTGCTCTTTGGGTGCACTGTCTGGTGGTAATCTGCTTATGTGGCCGAACCATTTAATTTGTTGTTTCTTGATGAAGTCTAGTACTGATGTTGTACCCACTTTTTCCTGATGTCTTCATTTCTCAACCGATCTCTTCTTGTTACACCAGCATTCTGCGTAGACACTTCATCTCTGTCGTGACTAGTTTTCTTCTACCATTTGTTGTCAGCGTCCAGGTTTGGCACTGGTAACATAATGTGGGAGAAAGATTGTGTTGAACATTGCTCTTTTTGTGTTCATGGTGACGTGTTTGCATCTTAAAATTGGCGCCATTTGCCCTATCATTTGATTTGCTTTGTTGCATCTGTGTTGAATTTCATTAGTTATTCTTCCATTTGCTGAAAAATGCACCCCAGGTATGTGGTCATCATCACCCGTGATAAACGAGCAGCATGTTGTGTGCCATGTAAGAAATGGAATTCTTAACTTCTGTTCGATCCTGTGCTTGATAAAGAGCTTTTGGTCGAAACGTTGCTGTGTATTGTTATTGTATTTGTAAAACTAGAATACTTTGTGTTTACATGTTTCGCCATTGCTACATAGTTTTACTGCAGTCTTCCTTATATCGATAATACTCTCTCCAAAATATTTATTTTTGAAATCTTTACTTCTGTTTCAGTCTCAGTTTGGAATATCTTCATTGCACTCCGGACATGTCCATAGGTGCTCCGATCTCCTTCGCAATATCTCCATCAGCGTCCAGCGACTGACCGTACCAGTTCTATTTTGATTGATGAGCCGACTCGTATACCTGTTGTACCGTTCTTTTCTTTCCACACCAATCTTCAAACCCAGTTCTCGCAATCTAGTAGTTGACGTGGATTGGTTTAGATGAAGGTCTTCTCTGCGGCCACGCTCTATGAGGGGTTCACGATGTCAGCTCTGTCCATTGGCTGGCCGTCTGATATAGCGGCAGAGCCAGCCAGCCTGTCGTTCGCTAATCCTTACTTCTGTGAGTGACAAGTGATAAAATTGATTGACTGATTGAAACGACCATCATCATTGCACTTCGGTGAGTAACCATCTGCGTTCCGATCTCTTTCTGACACAGAAAGATCTCAGCTACAGTGTATGAACTCCGTAGTACCGGCGAGTGTTCCCCGATGTAATTTTGAAGATGTTGAAGATATTTTTGCATCAATTTTAATTTTAATCTTTTCTTATTAATTGTGCTCGTGCAGCGGTTTTCCAGCCTGTTCTTCTCGATTCTGAGCTGCCAATGGTTCTTTTACGTGCTCGTATTGAACAGGTGACCTACGTTTTATCGTCCGTCTCCGAAAGGACTAGGAACTCGATCTCACCTACACTAAGATCAGCGATCTCTGGAAAATATAAAAGATATCATCCCTCTCTACAACAACGCCTGTGTGGTGACTGGGCCACAAGGGAAGTAAGGAATAGTACCACTGCAACCTACAAAGGCATGTTGTAAGAGGCGACTGATGTAGAACCTAGGGAAGCTACTCTGGTAACTAAAAAGGAGCGCATAAATCGAATGTGCTGGCCTACCTGTAGGCGCATAACTGGCACAGCGTACAATCGCTCTTAGGCTCAGATCACATACAAATCACACACAGTGGTTGACAAGTGATCGATATGGAGCGTTCAGAGAAAAAGAAGAAGAAGAAGCTGTACTATAAGACACGGATAATATATTTAGTGAAAACAAACAGTGGTTCTGCGTGATTACAGCCTATGTCTAAAAAAGATCTACATTCTTCTTGCGGCGTTTTGTTCGTGATTTTAGATTTGTAGAAGAAAGGATTAAAGCAATGCTGCTCCGATACAATGGGTACAAAGCAAAAGGCCGGCCAAGCAAAAGATGGACCTCAGAGATAACAGAGGCGACGAAAGAGACTATCTATAAAGCGCATACTAGGGCCCGTTTTAGAAATCTCTTCCTGACCTGACGCTGTAGGTATACAGGATTCAGAAAGAAAGAAAGAAAGAAAGAAAGAAAGAGAAAGAAGAAAGGATTTGTAGTGGGCTTCTGTGGCTTAACGGCAGTGTTCTTCTTCTTCTTCTTGTTCGCTAATGTTCAATGTCTACACAATGAGTCCAGTTCTCTGAATGTATGTTGTTGTATTTGTTAGTTTATCAAGGCATCCAAACAGCTTTGTGTTGATGTCTGTCTCTGTTGACCAGTGTTCTTTCTTCAGTTGATTCATCAGGTGACAATCTTGCAGGATGTGTTCAGCTATCTGTCCACATGTGGGTGATGGAACTAGTTTTACTCTGTGTGTCTGTTCAGTCTGTTGTGTCCAGTTCTGAGTGGAAACAATATCACATGCCTTGCTCTATCTAGATAGTGGTAGTTGTCTCTTTGCTGGTCTTATTTTCTAATGGTCGTGATGAGTGTTTTCTTTTCCTGAAAAATGATTATTTGATTCCTTTGTTCCTGTGAGCTCGGTCACAACACAAGAGTACCTTGTTCAAATACCGCGGCCGGCAATTTGGAAGCAAATTTGTTCCCATGGATTTTTACGAACGGTAAAAATAGACTTCACCTTTCAGAAAACAATGGCAAACTACTGAACGTATATGTGGTGCCCAGGAAAATCAAAGATTAGTTTACTGTGGTCCTGACGACCCCCTGATAGAAGAAGTATTTATCATGTTTTCCAAAATGAAAAATGTGGCATATCCTTAACATGACGTAGCCATCAACCGCAGTAAACGAGACGTTGATTTTCTAGGCAACACTTATACGTTCAGTAGTTTGCCATTGCTTTCTGAACGGTGAGGTCTATTTTTACATTTTGTAATAATTCCACGGAAACCAATTTGCTTCCAAACCTGGGTTTGAACCAGGTACCCTTGGGTTTGTGATCGAGCTCACTACCGCTTGAGCTACAGACGCTCACAAGTTTTCCATAGTATCTTACTAAATCTAATAACAATTGAAAGACTATGTTTACGAATGCCTTTCCAATTTCACAAAAATCATAAATAAAGATTGGCCCTATTCCCTTGATTATTTTATAATAATTCTGAGTCATACGATCTGATCCGTACCTGATCTCTCATCTTGAAATCTTGTCTGCTCCGCTAAACGTGTGTGATCAAAATCTCTACCGTTCAAACGATTTATAATTATTATTCTTAGAAATATTCTTGTCACGTCCAGGCGTGTAATATGACGACACTCTCTGTCTTCAGAGCAATTTTCTTTTTCATTTTTCAAGTTGTTATAACAAACATCAATTTAATTTGTACACACACAAATTCAATGAAAATCTTACAGAGCAACATATTTCCTGGGATATTTCCCACAATTTTGTAGATTTTAAAAGATTTTACGCCCGAGTGGTAACCGGTGCCTAAATTTGGGATGTAAAGAGTAGGACCACTGTTACCTGCCAAGAATGTCGTACGAGGGGCTAAGGAGGTTTGGCTGAAATCTCGGATGCATGTGTCCTAAACGTGTAGAACTCTATGCGTTTAGGGGCCTACCAAACCAATGTGCAACGTATACACGTTCTTGGCAAAGATCAAACATATCACAAAGAGTGATTAAAATTGGTCGTAAAGAACGAACGCAAAAGGAAGAACAAGAAAATACGAGGCGTGTTCAAATGAAAACGGGACTTGTGGATTTATTTAAAAGTATCATACGCAAATTAACAGTTTCAACGGAATTAAACAAAGCAACCACTTGTGAATAAGAATGCACCTGGGTTCATCAGAAAAAATCTCCGTATGCATTTAGGCAAGCATCCCACTGTTTAGGTAGACGTCGAATGCCGTCCGAGAAAAAGGTGCGTGGCTGCTCACTGAATCATGTGGTCACCGCTGTCTTCACGTCTGCGTCGCTGTTGAATCGCTGTCCCTTTAGTGCTTTCTTCAACGATCCGAACAAATGGAAATCACACGGGGACAAATTAGGACTATAGGCTGGGTGATGAAGAACTTCCCAATTCTTCTTTGCCAATGTTTCCTGCACCATTTTTGCGACGTGCGGACGAGCGTTGTCAGCAGATCTTGCACGGCCAGGTCAGGCGCATATTGTTGCAACAGAAGAAGTCATAGCCTTGCTTGATAAAGCAGTACTGACTGATCGTTGTCGGAGCATTCGTTCGCTTGCAGAATAATTCCATATGTCAATTGGGACAGCCCACATGGTTGTTCGGAAGAAATTGAACTATCGGAAGGTGTGTTCACAGTGGGTCCCACGGATGTTGACTGACCACCATAAGGAAGAACGGATAGGGTGGAGTTTGAACCACTTGATGCGTTTCAGGACAGAGGGTGATGCATTTCTGTTGAGCATTGTGGAAGGTGATGAATCGTGGTGCCACCACTATGAACCGAGCAGCAAAATTGACAGCATGCAATGGAAACATCCAGGTTCACCAAAACCCCAAATTTCAAAACACAGGTTTCTGCTGGGATGGTTATGGTAAACGAATTTTTTGACCATGAAGGGCTTTTGTTGGCCGATTTTAAGGAACCTGGTGTCAACATCAATGCCGACCATTATAAAGACAATTTAGACAAGCTGCATAAGGCCATCAAGGCTAAGCGACCAGGCAAGCTTTCTCAAGGTGTGATTCTTCTCCACGACAACGCTCGTCCGCACGTCGCAAAATTGTGCAGGAAACATTGGCAAAGAAGAATTGGGAAGTTCTTCATCACCCAGCCTATAGTCCTAATTTGTCCCCGTGTGATTTCCATTTGTTCGGATCGTTGAAGAAAGCACTAAAGGGACAGCGATTCAACAGCGACGCAGACGTGAAGACAGCGGTGACCACATGATTCAGTGAGCAGCCACGCACCTTTTTCTCGGACGGCATTCGACGTCTACCTAAACAGTGGGATGCTTGCCTAAATGCATACGGAGATTTTTCTGATGAACCCAGGTGCATTCTTATTCACAAGTGGTTGCTTTGTTTAATTCCGTTGAAACTGTTAATTTGCGTATGATACTTTTTAAATAAATCCACAAGTCCCGTTTTCATTTGAACACGTCTCGTATTTGAAACATAAAAAAATCGTTGTTCCGAGAAACGTTAAGATTCATTAACATCATCAAGTAGCTTGTCACTTCCAGAACTTTGCTCCTGTGACAGCAGCCCTGAAAAACTCTCTGTTCTGTGCAAGTTGACCGTCGTCAGCAGCAGTCATTCTCAGATCGTCAATGACATATTGCACCCATCGTCTTCTAGGTCTTCCTCTCCTTCTTCTTCCAGGCACCATTCCCTCCAAAATTATTTTCTCCGGACACTCATGTCGTTTGATGTGTCTGAAATATTTAGTTTCCCTTGATGTTATGCTCTTTAATAGCCAACTCTCTGTAATATCAAGCTGTTGCAGAATAGACGCATTTGTTCTTTTCTCTGTCCATGATATTCTAATTACTCTTCTGTAGCATTTGCATTTAAAGGCATTAATGATCTTCTCCACAACTTTGTCAATGATATATGTCTCACAACCATATGTTTCAAGGGAAAATGCAGGCTCTTAAACACTTACTCTTTGTTCTTATCTCAGTTCCCTTCCATTGGTTAGTTAGTTCTTTTAGTTTTTTCAAATCAATGCTCAGCCTTCTTTTAATTTCTTTTATATCATTCCCGTCGTTTATCAACAATGCCCCAAGGTATTCAAAATTGCCAACTCTTTCGATTTTGTGGCCGTTGACATATATATTAGCCATCAATTCTGTTTTATCAGTTGTTAATATCTTTCTTGTTGCCAAGATTACATAAATAGAATACGAACATGAGTTTTAGAGACTCCCTTTCATTTCCCATTTATATTAGAAGTAGTGGATAACAGATGAGGCGGAATTCTCTTCTAAATCAGTGGTTCTCAACTTTCTTAATTCCGTGACCCTTTAATACAGTTTCTCATGTTGTGGTGACCCCAAACATAACATTATTTTCATTACTACTTCATAAATGTCATTTTGCTACTGTTATGAATCGTAATGTAAATATATGATATGCAGGATCAGGGGCGGTTCGTCATTAAGAGCCAGTGGGGCCCGGCCCCACCAAAAATCGAAAGGGAGAACTTCCGGAATAGACAAATAATAGTAAATACTCCAATAACCATGATTTTTCCGAAAATGTGTGTCTGGCGCCACCAAGAAAAATGGCCACGAGCCGCTACTGTGCAGGATGTCTTTTCATTGTTACAAATTGAACATAATTAAAGCATAGTGATTAATCACAAAAACAATATGTAATTATAAATTGTGAAATATTTATCTGGTGTCTCGGTTCCTAAGACCATCTAAAATATGTATTTTCCGATGGTCTTAGGCGATCCTTGTGAAAGGGTCGTTCGACCCCCAAAGGAGTCGCGACCCACAGGTTAAGAACAACTGCTTTAAACATCTGTATCTGAATTTGTTTCATTACTTGCTAAATTTGTGGTATCCATTTATTATTTGTGAGTTATTTTAGCTTACAGAATAAATGTGTTTATGTGTAGATAGATAAGAAAGGTTCTGCAGAAGATACCACAGATAACGACCAGAAAGTTCTGCAGAAGATACCACAGATAACGACCAGAAAGTTCTGTAGAAGATACCACAGATAACGACCAGAAAGTTCTGTAGAAGATACCACAGATAACGACCAGAAAGTTCTGTAGAAGATACCACAGATAACGACCAGAAAGTTCTGCAGAAGATACCACAGAAATGGGAAGTATGTACATAATGAATATGTTTGTTTTTTTAGTTTAATTAACTGGGTCTGTTCACTAGAATTAGCACGGGATATTTATTTTGATTTCTCTAATCATTAATACTGTCAAAGAGCAAAAATAACAATCACTCAAGCGACCAGAACAGCGCAAGACAAAAACAGAAAAACCACGAGACTAGGCTACAACCATGTAAAAGTGTGATGACAAAAGAATAAGAAAAAGACAGTTCAATTTCATGGAAACAAAGAGAAGGCAACTATCACACAAGTCACTAGAACAACGCAAGACAAAATCAGAAAACCATGAAACTGGGCAACAACCCGGTAACTGTGTGACGACAGAAGAAGAAGGCGAAGAAGACTTATCATGTAACAAAAATGAAAATTAAATATTTCAGACACATCAAACAACATAAGTTCTTAGAGAAGATAGTTTTGAGGGTTTTAGAGAAGTTAGTAGTTTGAGGAATAGTCTAGAAGAAGAATTAGTAGTTTTGGAGGGAATAGTGTGTCAGAAGAAAATGAGAGGAAGACCTAGAATACGATGGATGCAAGATGTTATTGACGATCTGAGAATGACTGCTGCTGACGCCGGTCATCTTGCACAGAATAGATAGCGTTTCAGGACTGCTGTCATGTGAGCCAAGTTCCGGAAGAGACAAGCTACTTGATATTGATGAATTCTGTTTTGACTCACATCGGCAGGATAAGAAGAGATTTCTAGAACGGTCGTTTGTGTGCGCTTCATGAATAGTGTATTTTCTTGTCTGTGCTATCTCTGAGGTCCATCTTTTGCGGGACGATTTTTTAGCGTCTGATCGAATAGATTGGAGCACAGGTTCCAATTCGGAGATCCAGTTCCAATCCCAGATAAGGTCAAGAAGGTCTTTTTATGTAAAGGGCATAAAAATCCTAACCTTAACAGTCTCGAGTTGACTATACTAGCCATGCAGCCATTAAATTCTTCAGGTTCATGCCCCTCCCCATCCTACTACTCCGCCCTAAAACTGGGATTACGCAATCAATAAAGACAGTTTTTCCCCTTCATAAATAGTGTTTTTCCGTTTCTTTTATTTCTGAAGTTCCTCTCTTACGTGGACGATCTTTTGCTTTATATCCACTCAGTGGCGGCTCGTCTATAAGGGCCAGTGGGGTCGGGCCCCACCAAAAATAATGTATATCGTGTATTTATTATTTATTAAATTAAAATATGGCAATCTTATACCATGATTTATCCGGAACAAAATGTCTGGCCCCATCAACAAAAATGATCACGAGCCGCCACTGTATCCACTATATCGGAGTAACACTGCTCTTTGAGGGCACTGTACGTTGATAATTTGCGTATATGTCCGAACCATTTAATTTGTTGTTTCTTGATGAAGCTCATTACTGATGTTGTACACACTTTTTTCCTGATGTCTTCATTTCTAAACCGGTCTCTTCTTGATACTCCCAGCATTCTGCGTAGAGACTTTATCTCTCTGTCGTGACTAGTTTCCTACTTTTGTTTGATGTCTAAATGTGACACTGATAGCATAACCTTGGCAGAAAGATTGTGTTGTACAATTCTCGTTTAGAGTTCATGGTGACATATTTCTTTCAATTGGCCTTTGTTTGATTTCTTTATTGCATCTCTTGAATTTCGTTGTTATTCTATATTTTCTAAGATCTCGTAAGCTAGTACAGTCTTTTATTCAATAATTGTTGTTGACAAGATCAAACGATACGAGATCGCTTAAGAAGTTGAGATATTGGGATGTTTTCCTTTAAAATGTCATTACTCCATCGATGTTTATTCTCATGTTGTATTCTTTGCTGTTAACCTAATTCTGCTAATGTGTTTT
The DNA here is from genome assembly GCA_020796225.1 of Arion vulgaris. NCBI lineage: Eukaryota > Metazoa > Mollusca > Gastropoda > Stylommatophora > Arionidae > Arion > Arion vulgaris. The sequence goes on from CM036755.1 coordinate 7,011,312, forward strand.
TATAACTGTTTCTCTGTTGTTGATATTTGACCTGATCGTCGGCATAAACAATAGTTTAGAGTTGTAGAGGGTTTAAGTGTTTAAATGTGTTTTACGTTCATCATTTCTGACATACCTGGTCAAGGTGCTCTTAACCTTCTCTACCTTCGTTAGATATTTGTCACGCATGTGTTATTAAAGAAGTAAACAATTGTGTCTGATATGAAGGGCTCTTGTAAGTTGGCTCGTCTGTCGACAATGGTAAAGTTCGCTCTCGTAGTCATCTGATACTTTTCAGAGATTCCTTTTCTCAGTGTAGTGAGATAGGTTCAATTGGAGACGGACGATAAATCGTGTTGCATTTGGGGCAAGTAAATGAATCCTTGCAGTTCAAAATCGTGAAAGAACTGGAAACCGCTGAGTGGGTAATTATTTAGAAAAGTCTTAAATGTGCAACTAACACTGACATTAATAATGAAGAAACTAGTCCTTTAGAGATAAGTGTCTGCAGAATGCTGGGAGTAAAAGAGACTGGCTGAGTATGAAGACATGAGTAAAAGTGGTACATATCGTACTGAGCTTCATCAGAAACAACAATGGAAATGGTTTGCACATACAGATTACCACAGCGTGCACCTCAAAGAGCAATGCTATTCGTACAGTGAGGATACAAGCAAAAGCCGGTCACCAAATGTGACATCAGAGATAACAGAAGCGGCGAAAATACTATCTTGAAGCGCACCTAAGCTGTTCTGACATCACCTTTCCTGACCAAGCATTTGATGACATCAGGACATCTTCCTTCCTCAAGGCCAAATCAATGGAATACATTATACAGAACAAGAACAACTTACAAACACTGCAGATATCTACATAGCATTGGGCCGAGAGAAGAGCCCAAGTGTCATGATCATTGAAGTAAAGAAGAAAAGACATCTCTTCTACCTGAAGGGTATGAGCAATCAGACTGAGAAAAGAGTTGTCGTAACTCGTTCAGTGTCTTTTTCCTGACCTGATCTGAAGTCAAAACAGGATTAGAATCAATCAATCAGTGCCTGCCTGGCTAGCGTCTGTTTCACATCTCTCTTGCTTAGTGCATGTAATCAGTTATAACGTCGATTATTTTGTCGAACCTGATGTCAGCCATCAACATCTTTCCCTCATGGCTTCAGATCTCTCCTTCCTAATTTTACCTGTTTACAATTTTAAACCTTTCTTCCATTATATGTCGAAGAACCTTATTGTCGGATTCTTATTCTTTGATAAGGTTTCTTTGTGTCAGCCCTGATTAAAAACCTCCACATTTGTTTTCTTTGCTGTCCATAGAATTTTCAGCATTCTTCTGTAAAACCACATCTCTTTCTTCTTTCTTTCTTTCTCGAATCCTGTTTGCCTCACAGCGTTGGGTCAGGAAGAGATTTCTAAAACGGGCCCTAGTATGCGCTTTGTAAATATTCTCTTTCGTCGCCTCTGTTATCTCTGAGGTCCATCTTTTGAGTGGCCGGCCTTTTGCTTTGTACCCATTGTATCGGAGCAGCATTGCTCTTTAGGTGCACTGCATGATGGTAATCTGCTTACGTGACCGAACCATTTAATTTGTTGTTTCTTGATGAAGTCTAGCACTGATGTTGTCCCACTTTTTTCCTGATGTCTTCATTTCTCAACCAGTCTCTTCTTGTTACACCCAGCATTCATTCTTCCCGTTGTGACTAGTTTTCTTCTATCATTTGTTGTCAGTGTCCAGGTTTGGCACTAGTAACATAATGTGGGGAGAAAGATTGTGTTGAACATTGCTCTTTTTGTGTTCATGGTGACGTGTTTGCATCTTAAAATTGGCCCCATTTGACCTATCATTTGATTTGGGTACCATCGGAATTGAACCCGCGGAATTGATGCCCGCGGAATTGGAACCCGCACTCACAGAGGGCTAGTCACCCGCAGTCCAAACGCGCTACGAACACGTTGGGCACTCGGGCACTGCTACGTGATAAGGAGTAACAAGTAGAAGACCAATATGAACCGTGGTAGAATGCAACTGTATGCATCAATAGTAGTAATAGCTAGGATGGTTAGACACAGTGGCGGCTCGTCATTAAGGGTCATTGGGGCCGGGCCCTACCAAAGATAATGTGTAATGTGTATTTATTATTTTATAAATTAAAACATAACAATCCAAAACCATGATTTTTCCGAAAAATGTTAGTCTGGCCCCACCAACAAAAATGATCACGAGCCGCCACTGGTTAGACATAGGATAACCACGGAAAAGGTCAATAACTAAGGTATTCATATAATATATCATTTAACCTATGATTATTAAACCAGTAACTACCAAAGAATACAATATTTGTTATCATTTTGTAACGAGCATGCTGGCAAGCTTCTCTTAACCTTCTGTACCGTTGTTGATACTTTTCCACGCCATGATGTTATTAAAAAGAAAAAGTAAAACAGCCGTGTTAATAACTAAATGAGAATGTTATGGCAAGAGGGAGGAGGATCAATTCCTTTCCTCAATGTCCTCTAGCCTTGTTCAGGTCGTAGGGTCATTAAGTTCCTGCCTCTTCCCATCTCTAGTTTCAAGTCTGCAGGAGAGAGGAGGATCAATTCCTTTCCTCAATGTCCTTTATCCTTTTTCAGATTGTAAGGTCATTAAGTGCCTGTCTCTTCACATCTTTAATTTCAAGTATGCAAGAGGGAGGAGGATCAACTTCTTTCCTCAATGTTCAAGAGGAAGGATAGCTAACCTCAAGCACTTAAACATACTCTGTTGCCCGTCTGCCCAGCGTGTTCGTAGCGCGTTGGACTACGGGTGACTATCCTCTGTGTGTGCGGGTTCAATTCCGCGGGATGGCAGAAAAACCACAGATTCCCCTGATTTACGGTGTTCGTGGCACCGAACCGAAGGGTTACGATGTCCATGGCACCAAGCCGAAGAGCTGAAAGCTCAAGTGCTTCTGAATAGGGGGGGAAAAAAACATACTCTGTTCGTGTCCCATGTGAAACGATCGAGATAATTTTCCATATAATTTTTGGTGAGGACACTCACCGCTACTACGGAGCTCTGCAATGCCGCTGAGACCTTCTGTGTAAGAAAGAGATCGGAGAACACATAGTTACTCACTGAAGTGCAATGATGATGGTCCTATCAATCAAGCAATAATTTTACAACGATATCTGATGTCACTGTAGATGAGATCGAGTTTCTAGTCCTACTGGAGAGGGACGATAAAACGTAAGTCTCGGGTTCAGGTTGATCCCGTAAAAGAACCTTTAGAAGCTGAAAATGGAAAAGAGTTCGCATCAAAGCTGCTGCTTGGTAAAATTCTTTAAACAAATTAAAACAAAATTCCTACAAAAAAGTTTACCATTTTTTTAAAAAGTATTAGGAACCCTCGGCTGTCTACGGAGTTTGTGTACTATCGCTGAGATCTTCCTGTTTAAGTAAAACAAAGCGGAGCACACATTGTTATTCACCGAAGTGCAATGATTATGATCCTATCCATCAATCTGTTACGACGTTAAGTCAATCGGGTGAACCTGAGAGTCGTTTGTGATCCCCACAAAACTGAACTACGAGTGCAGAATTCGATCATGTGACCATTTGTCTAGGAAGCAAGTGCTCTAACAACTGTACTCTGGCAGCTCTCTCTCTTACTTCTCCGAATATTCTCCCTCTCTTTCCCGTTCGTTCTTTATTTCTTTTCTCAGTATTTCTTCTCTTATATAATGTCAGTAACTGCATTTATATCTTATCTTATCTTATCTTAACTTGTCTTATCATATCTTAACTTATCTTATCTTAACTTATCTTATCTTATCTTTTCTTATCTTATCTTATTTTGTCTTGTCTTGTCTTATCTTATCTTGTCTTGTCTTATCTTATCTTTTCTTATCTTATCTTATCTTATCTTAACCACATTTGCCGTAAAGCAGCGTGGGGAGAGTTAGTTTTCTATCTTGTGCCAGGTATGTTGCGCTTGACGTCAGTCCAGGCTTTCGCGGGGACTCTGAGATGTTATCTTTCTATCGTGTTATTGGCCTGCCTCGTGCTCTGCACCCTGAGTGTCGATTATTATAGGCACGTGATGGTAGTAAATGTGGTTCCATTCTCATTAGATGGCCGAACCACTTGAATCTTTGCTTCTCGATGTACTGTATGCATGGTATAGTACCAACGATGCTTCTGATATTCTTGTTTCTCACTCTATCTCTCCTTGTAACATTGACAGCTTTTCGTAGACATCTCATTTCACATGTTGTAATCTTTCTTTCTTGTATCAATTTATAAATTTCCCTGAATGACACAACATTATGCCACCAGTGCCAAACCTGGACGATGACAACAAATGATAGAAGAAAACTAGTCACAACAGAGATGAAGTGTCTACACAGAATTCTGGGGGTAACAGGTAGAGACCGGTTTAGTGACGAAGACATCAGTAAATAAAGTGTGTACAACATCAGTGCTAAACTTCATCAAGAAACAACAAATTAAATGGTTTGGTCACATAAGCAGATTACCAACAGACATTACACTCTTTTTCTTCTTCTTCTTTGCGTTCGTTCTTTACCACCAATTTTAATCACTCTTTGTGATATGTTTGATCTTTGCCAAGAACGTGTATACGTTGCACATTGGTTTGTAGGCCCATAAACGCATAGACTTCTACACGTTTAGGACACGCGCATCCGATTTCAGCCAAACCTCCTTAGCCGTATCTTACGACATGCGTGGCAGGTAACAGTGGTTTTATTCTTTACACCCCAAATTTGGGCACTGGTAACCAAAGAACACTCAAATCACAATGTTACTCCGATACAAAATAGGGGGGAGACTGCAGTAAAACTTGGTAAATAGCGAAACACGTTGTTCGCTACTCCGATACAATGGATACAAAGCAAAAGTCTGGCTACGCAGAACGTGGACCTCACAGATAACAGAGCCAACGATAGACACTGTTTATGAAGCGCACACACACAAAAAATCTTCTATAAATCTCATCTTATCTTGACGATGTGTGGCAAAAAAACAGACTTAGAGAAAGGAAAAAAGGAAAGAGAGACTGAACGAGCAGTATTTCCATGTCAACAAACTATTACAAAAATATGTTCATTTCATCAGACTGTCTGCTTGTTCTAAGAACATCATAGACCTGATAGACTGCATCAAAGACATCAGAATATGTCTAAATGGCTCCACAGCATATACATACGTCAAAATGTGAAATAAATGTTCCCAATATTACTGCACAAGATAATATTTATATAAAAATTTATATATAAAAAAACCTTTTTATCTTCCTAATGGGTGCTAAAAATGGTGCAGTTTGGCTTTCTAGATATGCATTCTGGTGTAGATTGCGTCCGAGTTTCTACCCAATTTGCGCATCAACGCATCGTATAGGAATTGCCTCTGGTGTTTTTTTTCTTGTTCCTGCGTGTTCTATTTTGGTTGATTTTGATTTGTGCCACGAGAGCTAGAGAAGTTATTAAGATATCAACAAAGAATGAGAACAACAGGAGGGCTGAAATGAAGGTAAGAAATGTAAGGGGGAGGATCTGACAAGGCAGACGTGACATTTCCATTATTTCCTAAATTGTGAACGTTAAAAGGGAAATGTGAAATCAAAGATGAGAAGGGAAAATGTTAGAAAGATAAATTAGATATCTTCATGCTTCTTCTACTTCTTCTTTGAAAGCTCCATCTCGATCACTTCTTAATCACTCGCTTTGTGATTTTATGTGATCTGTGACTAACAGCGATTGTACCTTGTGTCAGTTATGCGCCTACAAGTAGGTCAGCACATCCGATTTCTGCGATGTTTTTATTTACTAGGTTGCTTCCTAGGCTCCTATCTCAGTCGCTTTTTACGACATGCCTTGTAGGTCGCAGTGTTACTATTCTTTGCTCACCGCGTCAGCGACATCACAACGGCGAAAATTAGATATACCCGAAGTGAAAGATGAATTTACCGAGCGGTTACCGGAGTCAAATTAGGGTGTACAGAATAGAACCACTGTTAACTACCACGTATTTGGTAAGAGGCGGCTAAGGAGGTTGGGCGTGGTGCAAGCTACCCCACCCAGTAAAAACAGTAGATAGCTACAGAAACCACAATCAAGGAAATTCATAGTTCACCACTGAATAAAAAAGGACTTATTAAGCAACCCGATGAAATTCAAAAGGAAATGGTTGCTGGAGACAGAATGCAAGAGATTGTGGAGAGAGTGGAGAGATCTGAAAAATACGGCATTGGATAGGAGGGCTTGGAAGATCTTGGTTGCGGACCTATGACTCCTTAGGGGTGAAGGGTGAAAAGAATGCTGAAACCAGTGGCGGCTCGTGATAATTTTTGTTGATGAGGCCAGATACACATTTTCAGGGAAATCATGTTTTTGGGTTAGGTTATAATTTAATTTATTAATAAAATAAAACTATTTATGTTGGGGCCTGCCCACTGGACCTTAATGACGAGCCGCCATTGCTGAATAATAGAAATATATGTAGTTTTACGTGGATTTTTTTAAAGGTGCAGTAGTAGCCCTTCTTCCAAGGAAATTCCAAATTTAGTTCTAGTACTCTAGTGGGCGTCTGTAGCTTACGCGATAGTGAGCTCGATCACAACCCAAGTGAACCTGGTTCAAACTCCGCTGCAGGTAGTTTGGAAACGAATTTGTTCACGTGGAATTTTATGATCGGTAAAAACAGACCGCACTTTCCTGAGAGAGGCAAGAAGTATCAGCCGCAGTTCCACGGAGGAGATTGGAAGAGTTGCCTTAGATAGATCGGTATGGAGAAATTGCTTGCAGGCCCTATGTAACGTATAATGGTACGATATAAATATTTATTATTATTTATTATAAAAACAGACAACACCGTTTTCTCTCTCTCGCGATCACCGCCCAGACCGATCTACCAGTTCTCCCCATAAATTATATTCTTGTGGAAATCTGATTCATGCAGCCTTAGCATTGGTGTGTTTTACGTCACATCTTCAGCACCATTTGGAGTGTTTATCCTTCGGCGATGTGTCCGGTTTCATCTAGCGTTTACTCGGTTCGCTCTCCGTTCTGTAGCCATCTAGTATTGTTTACGGTATGGGTAGCTAGCCCCAATACCGTCCTCCTTGGTCGTCCTTACGACATGCGTGACAGATAACAGTGGTTCTATTCTTTACACCCCAATGTGGGCCCCGGTAAACACTCGGACAAACGCACCGTTCAGAAAGCAATGGCAAACTACTGAACGTATAGTGGTGCCTAGAAAATCGACGACTCGTTTACTGTTGTTGATGGCTAAGTCCTGTGTAAGATATGCCACGATTTTCATTTTGATTAATGGCTTAAGTGGTGAGTCTGCCAGGTCTGGTTAGAACACTCACAGACCGGACAAAAGTGACGACGCTCACTAACAACGCCCACTGAGACGCTCACTAGACAACGCCCACTAGACGACGCCCACTAGACGACGCCCACTAGACGACGCCCACTAGACGACGCCCACTAGATGACGACCAGCGACGCCCATAGACGACGCCCACTGCGACGCCCACGACGACGCCCACTAGACGACGCCCACTAGACGACGCCCACTAGACGACGCCCACTAGACGACGCCCAACTACTGAGACATAATGCTCTACGAGGACCAACTCGTGCTTTTTTATTTTTGCATTCCCTCATCATCATCATCTAGCTTGTCCTGAGCAGAACTTTGCCACCCCAACAGTCCTCCGGAATTTCTCTCTTATAGGCCAGATGTCCTGCCTCTGCAGCTGTCATGTTCAAACCATCAGTTACATCCTGAATCCATCTTCTCCGTGGTCTTCCTCTTCTTCTCTTTGCCCGTATACCTCCTTCCATGATGGTCTTCTCCAGCCCTTCATGTTTTTTAATGTCCAAAATATCTCAATTTTCTCTTTTTATTTGTAGCATCAGCCAGTTTTCTTTGATTTTGAGTTCTTTCTGGATAGATCTATTTTCTCTTCTCTGTCCAAGATATATGGAGGACTCTTCTGTAACACTCATATTCAAAAACACATATACATTTTTCCACTGCCTTATTAAATGTTCATGCTTCATACACATATGTTGCCACTGGGAATATACAGGGTGTTCAACTTAAAAGTAGCCCCAGTGATAAATAGAAATTTGCCATCTCGTCTATTTACTATTTAAACCGGTTCTGACTAGCTCGTCCTACGTCACATTTGTTCATCGTCCCTTCCTGCACTACAATTACACACCATCACACAACCTTGACCTATACTACGTCATAACTTAACCTTCTCATTTCCATACATTAATGCCAGATTAGCTCCATTCACGGGCTGCTTTTAAGTTGAACACCCTGTATATGCTCTTAGTATTTTTATCTATTTCATACCACACTTAAATGTTCCCTGTGCCCCTGTGGTGCCGGGGCCCACAAGTGAAGCAAAGAATAGTAACACTGCGACCTACAAGGCATGTCTAAGAGGCGACTAATGTAGAACCTAGGGAAGCTAAATGAAATAAAAATAAAAATTGTGGCATATCCTTCACAGGACTTCGCTATCAACCACAGTAAACGAGTCGTTGATTTTCTAGGCACCACTTATACGTTCAGAAGTTTGCTTTTACTTTCTAAATCTATGAAATCTATCCTAGTATATTAAAAATAATCGCAGAAATGTGATGTGCTGGTATACTTGTAGGGACATAACTGTCACTATGTTCACTCGCTCTTAGGCTTGGATCACATACAAATCACACAGAGTGGTTAACAAGTGGTCGATATGGAGCGTCCGAAGAAGAAGAAGAATGCATGTATACTGAAGAATTATTTTGAAGAAGAAATGAATTCTGCCTGTTGACATATTCAAACCATTCAAACCTGCCAGGTTTTATCACTACCAGAACTGTTTCCTACTGACCTTCCAATGTAGTTATTGTATTCCTATCAATGTCGTTTGTTTTGTTTTCTGTGTAAGATATCTTCCAACATGCTTACGTTTAACAGATTTAACAGGTTTAAGAAAAAATCCGGCCAGCAATGGCGGAATGCGGGAGGACCATTCAGAATCTGAACTGTTTGATTCTGAACACGACTTTTCTAGCGCATTTTCGCCATGTTTGGTGGGATATTTTCCGGTTTCGTTTGTCGAGCTACTGAGTTAGTGCTTGAGCAACGCTGTGAGCTATGACTGTTACATGGAATGCTTTTTTGCTGTGTCAACCGTGCGTTTGTTGTGTGTATTCAGAAAATGACGGACAGCGGTTATGACGAACAAGCTCAATCTGCCGTATGCAGTTATATTGCGAGTGCAGAAAGCTGGATTTTGTCATGATTGATGTTCCCTTCGACAAGAATTGTAATTCAAGTGATGAACAGTTTTGTGTTGCTACATTAGCGACGGCCATATGCATTTTATGCGGTGCAGGTTTCTTATTGTGGCGGTACACGGCTGTTTCATTCTGGAATTAGTTCCCACAGGAAACATTTCACAGTTGTTAGCATTTCGTGTGATTTTCATTGGCACAGGAAAGGAGCAATTATGGGGTGACCCGTTGCAGTGAAGTTGGAACCGTACTTATGAACTATGAACTATGAACAGATTCAAATCACAAGAAATCATCACAGTCTTGTTTACAAAGTGGATGCACTACTAACATAAAGAAAGGTATATCATCATCAGGTGCCGTGCCGTCTGGCGTAAGCGATAATTTTCATCATCATCTTCAAGTAGCTTGTCCCTTCCAGAACTTGGCTCCCTTGACAGCAGTCCTGAAAACTGTTCTGTGAAAGTTGGACGACGTCAGCAGCAGTCATTCTCAGATCGTCAATGACATCTTGCGCCCATCGTCTTTTAGGTCTTCCTCTCATTCTTCTTCCAGGCACCGTTCCTTCCAAAATTATCTTTAAACTAATATCATCATCATTAGGTGCCGTTCCGGCTGGCTTAGGCGATCATGGATCTCCACAAATCTATGTCACTGGTGTTTGCTATCATCTCAGATCTTGACGCTCTTCCGTGCCATGAAGTCAGGATATCCAGCATTTTCTCTCTCTGTCTTCCCCTTTCTCGTCTACCCTCGATTTTACCAGTTGTCACAATGTGTTCTAAACCTCCCTCCTCATCACATGTCTGAAAAATGATGACTGCCTCTTTCTTATATTGATGATAAGCTTTCTCTGTGTCTTGATTTCATTCCACACCTCAACATTAGTCATTTTAGCAGTCCATGAGATTCTCATCATTCTTCTGTAAAACCATATCTCTGTGGCCCTCAGAGTTTCTTCAATCTGTTTGTTTATTGTCCATGACTCGCATCCGTATGTCAGTATTGGTTCTATGTAGCACTGTATAACTTTCATTATCATCTCAACTAACAATGAAAGGAAAGTAAAGAAGAACATCAAAAAAAAATCGAAATGTTTCGTAGCTAATGAAGACCGTAGACAATTTAGAGGATACCACAACACAGTTGAGAGCCGCTGTAGCGTAGTTGTTAGTGAACTCGCTTCGCAAGGCTGGCGGTCTGGATGAACCCACAATGCGCGTGGAATTTTTCCCGACCGCGACGGTTTCAGGTCGACCCAGCCTCAACTGGGTACCAGACATGCTCTGGGAAAGTAAAGGCGGCCGGCGTGATGCTGACCACATCACCATCGTGTGCCGACGGTCAATGAAAATACAGGCCTAACACTGTATTGACCTATATACCGCGAGGTATGAAAGGGTTCCTTTACTTTTTATAACACAGTTATATATCTCCAAAGTGGTAGTCGCTGTGGCTAAAAGATTCAACCATTGCCTTGTATTCATAAGAACGTGAGTTCGAATCCAATCCCCGCCGTTCTGTTCCCAAGGGTATTTTTTAGCGATTCCCAGGATTTTTGCTGGAGCTACGGAGTTCGTGCTTTGTGGAATACTCTCTTTAGGTGATGTGATATTTCAGGGAGAGGGCTGAGTCTTATGGGGTAAAACCTGGTGTAATGAATTCAATCATTCTGCTTTAGAGTCTTCAAACTGTTGAATGCCAGACTTGATCCACAACTTGGTGTATTTTTGACTGATGCAAAATCAGTACTCCTAGCATTCCAGTCCAGAAAATTGCCAGGTCTACAGACCCTACTGTCTCTAAACTGTGCAAGCAGTGCAGGGTCATCTTGCAGTGGATACCCTCTCACTGTGGAATACCAGGAAATGAAACAGCAGACCGATTGGCCAAGGAAGTTGCTGCAGGAGAGCAATCGGATGTGCCAGTTACCTACCCCCAAAAGAAAAGGATGATTAAATCAATGAGAAAGCTACAAATACCAACACAAGACGATTACTATAATATGAGCAGATTGGAACAAGTTGGTATTCTGCGCCTTAGAACATGACACAATCGACTCCGCAGCCACATGTATACAAAATTCAAGATTGGCAATTCAGCCATGTGTACATGTGGACAGGTACACCAGACTGCAGAGCACATACTTCAAGACTGCCCTGAATATGATATACTGAGGCAAACTCACTGGCCTAATGAAACAACACTTAACAGAAAAACTACACCGACCTCTGTGTGAGCTAGAAAAGACAGTGAAGTTCATACAAGAGACGAAATTGACTATATAGACAATATTTCTAGCGAACGAAATTAAGGATACAAGAGACAACATTGAATATATAGACAATATTTCAAGCGAACGAAAGGAAGGAAGGATACAGAGACAACATTGAATATATAGACAATATTTCAAGTGAACGAAAGGAAGGAAGGATACAAGAGACAACATTGAATATATAGACAATATTTCAAGCAAACGAAAGCAAGGAAGGATACAAGAGACAACTTTGAATATATAGACAATATTTCATGAACGAAGGAAGAAGGATACAAGAGACAACATTGAATATATAGACAATATTTCAAGCGAACGAAAGCAAGGAAGGATACAAGAGACAACATTGAATATATAGACAATATTTCAAGCGAACGAAAGGAAGATAGAAAAACGCTTCTTTTACGTGCTCAAATTAAACACGTTACCTACGTTTTATCGCCCGTCTCCGATACGACTAGGAACTCGATCTCACCTACACTGAGATCAGGAATCTCTGGGTAAATTTCCAGATGGCTCCACGAGGGTGCGAACCTGGTACCTCTATCACGAGAGACGAGCTCCGAACCTCTAGGTCACAGAGAGCCCATTACGACAAGAGATCGGTATCAGTACTGATAAACTGCACCAGAGAGAGAGTTGTCAAAAAACATGATCGCCTACGCCTGTAAGCATGACACTTGCTTGATATATTTCTTCTGGTGATATGATACGCAGCTGGTACATCCGGCTGCACACCTGCAGCATCTTCCTTGGTCAGTCGGTCTGCTGTTTCATTTCCCGTTAAACCACATTGAGAATGTATCCACTGTAAGACGACCTTGCACTAGTTGCACAGTAAGGTCAGCACATCTGGCAAGTTTCTGCCTCAGTGTACAGAGTGCTGATTTGGCATATTTCACAAATTCAACATGTGGTGGGTCAAGTTGGCGTTCTCCAGTTCTGTGTTTATATTCACATTGTATCTTTCACGTGGGTAAAATGTATCACGCTTATGTACCCACATACCTACTTATTCCTCTCCGCTCCTGGTTGAGCATAGGGCTTCAGCAGTTGTTCGCTACTTTTCCAGGTCTTTTTCTGTTTTCTTAATGGTCTACCAGGATAGTCGAGCACTCTTCAGTTCCTCAAGAAGACTTTGTTTCCAGATCTGTTCATGGCGTCCGCTTTCAGTTTCCTTGCTTGTTCCATTAAAGTTCTTATCTAGTGATACTCGACTGTGTCTTCCATAAGGTATGCTCGACCCATCGCCATTTTCTCCTCTTAACCTGGGTCGTCATGGGTTCCTGTCTGGTTCTTATCAACAGGTCTGTGTTTGAAACTCTATCATACCATCTCAGTCTGAGAATCACAAGTCTGTGTTTGTAACTCTATCATACCATCTCAGTCTGAGAATCCGCGAAGACATCCATTGACAAAGGTCTGAATCTTATTTGTATTTAACTTGGTGACTCGCCACGTCTCCGAGCCATACAGCAACACAGATCTAGCATGAAAGCTGAATGTCTTGAGCTTTGTTTTCCTGGAGATGGCAGTAGATTTTCACACTGTGTGCAGGATAGCAAAGTCTTGTCGGGCTTTTCTAATCCTAGCATTTATGTGACTTCTCGTTATGTTTTCATTTGCTTGAAATATTGTCTTTATATTCAACTTTCGCAAACATATATTTTCAAATGCATTCAACGTACTTTCCATACATTTAATCATTTTCCAACTCTCGCTGGCATATGTTGGGAATTGATCAATCAAGTGCCGGGCAGGGTTAGGGTAGGCAATCATGTCTCTCCACATCTGTCGGTCTCTGGTACAATACATCAACTCCATCACCGAAACATTGCCGGACCATGATTTCAAGCCGCCCGGAATGTTGCCCCTTTGTCTCCCTCGATCTCTCTTCCCACGTATTTTACCTGTTGTAACCAAATGTTCTAAACTATCCCTTCTAATTATATGTCCGAAAAATCTTGATTGTCTGCTTCTTATTCGATTGATTAGATTTTGATATGAATCTGTCTTCGACAAGATCTCTTCATTGATCTTTCTTGCTGTCCACGGAACTGTCTTTCTAGCTGTCCATGGAACTGTCTTTCTAGCTGTCCATGGAACTGTCTTTCTAGCTGTCCATGGAACTGTCTTTCTAGCTGTCCATGGAACTGTCTTTCTAGATGTCCATGGAACTGTCTTTCTAGCTGTCCATGGAACTTTCAACATTCTTCTGAGAAACCACATTTCTGTATCTTTCAATGTTCTTACCATTTGTCTGTTCATTGTCCATGACTCACTGCCATATAAAAGTATTGGTTTACTCGTTTTCTCAACGCCACTGACAAGGATTTATTGCATAGTATGTTTTTCAGCTTCTGAAAGGCTGATTTCGCCGGAGCTATTCTGATATTTATTTCTGAAGTGCATTTTCCATCTGATGCGATATGGCACCCAGATATTTCAATCGATGAACTTGTTTAATTCCTCTCTCTCATTTTTATATTAATATTATATAAGGGGTTGATACAACATTCTTCTTCTTCACTGCTACAGGGTTGTTGCCCAGTGTCGTAGTCTTCTGTTTTTGTCTTGGGCCCACGTCTCTTATCTGGATGCACCTCTCATCCCTTTACGTTTATTTGTTCAGCTTTACCTCTCGGCCGAGTGCATTAATAGTCACTCTGGGATTCTGCTCGTCTGTGTTGCGAGCGGATCTCATCCAACGTAACTGCGTCTGCATCACTACTAATGCCAGAGTATCTCTCCCTCGTTCCCTACCCGCTTAGCCAGACAGGGACCGTTGTCTGTTTCCAGGGTCACCACGTGGAGGTGGGGTAGGATCTTGGTTAGTGCTAGCTCACTAATCCTGGCGCGACGTTGTCCCTATGCGCCTTTGACCCTGTGCTCAAATTAAACACGGGACCTACGTTTTATCGCCCGTCTACGATAGGACTATGAACTCGATCACACCTACACTGAGATCAGGGATCTCTAGAAAAATATCCAGATGGCTCCACGAAGGAGCGAACTTGTCACCTTTGGCACAAGAGACGACCACCTAGCCTCTACGCCACTTTGGTTATTGATTATATTTGTCCCAAGTCATTCTGTCGGCGACGGGCAATGAGAGAGCGTCTGCATTGACGAGCAATGGGCCTTCCATGGAGAAAAGCAACATCATCAACGCTCTAAGAGAAAACATACGCTCTCAAGATTTCAACGAAGAACATAAAGGGTATTATTTTATCTCGGTTGCGCAAGTTATACATACCGATAGGTGCGGCAAGACGGGAAACCCACCGTCGGCACACGATGGAGGATGTGGTCAACATCACGGTGGTCGCATTTACTTCATAGTGCTGGTCAGACAATCGTTCTTATAAGACTTGCTTGCCCGCCTGCCCAGCGTGTTCGTCGCGCGTTGGACTACGGGCGACAAGTCCTATGTGAGTGCGGGCTCAACTCCGCGGACTGGCAGAAAAGTTACAGGTTCCCCAGACTTACGATGTCCATGACACCGAGCCGAAAAGCTTTCAGATCAAGTGCTTCTGGATCCAAAAAAAAATTTTAAATAAGATTTGCTTAGTTTCTAGAATTAGATTTGCCTCAATGGCTCGACGATTCTCAGATATGCGAGCTCCTCTTGAGTTGTTACATCGCCAAATTTAGAGATCTTGCTCCATGGTATCTCTTTATGTGACCACAGTGGTGTTAACCGTCCAAACTGCTTAAAACGCAGGATCGATGCCACTAGTGTCTTCTAGTTAAGTGAGATATAGGTTAATGGACTGACAGTGTGGTCGTGTGGTTGTGACATATATAATTATGTGTGTTTAGATTGACAGGGTCACGGGTAGGAAGGAAGTCTGAAGGAAGGATGGATGGATGGATAGATTATGGCATGATTAGAAAGATGGATAAATGGATAGATAAGGAGACGATCAAACATGCATACAGTGGCGGCTCGTCATTAAGGGCCAGTGGGGCCCACCAAAAATAATGTATAACGTGTATTTATTATTTTAGAAATTAAAATATAGCAGCCAAAAACCATGATTTATCCGGAAAGAAATGTCTGGCCCCACCATCAAAAATGATCACGAGCCGCCACTGTATGCATATATACCACAAGAGGGTAGGCATAATTACAGACAGACATTAAGAAATATAGAAAGACATAGATACACAGATGTAAATATAGATGGATAAGTATATAGAGAGACAGACATGATGCTCGTCCATCACGGACGATGACCACACAAACTTTCATCCAAGGGAATGTAGTTGCGTTATGTTTGTCTGTGTGTGCGTAGATGACTAGTGAGCCCGATGCGGGCTTGAAATGTTCTTGTACAATGTGGGCAAGGTATACTTGCACTTGTGGGAAGTTTTACTGCCTTTCTGTTTTGACGTTTTGCTCCATCCGTGCTGTTCTACCTGCCTCGCAGGCCGAGGAACCGTGTCGAAGAAGTGTGCGCCAGACAGACAAACATGTAGACAGATAGACAGACAAAAAGATAGACAGACAGACAGATATACAAACATACGAACGACCGTCCGGCCTACAAACAGGCAAGCTGACTAGGCAGATAGAAAGACGGGTAGGCGGATGGATGGATGGATTAATGTATGGATGGATGAAGGAATGGATGGACATATGGATTGATAGATGGATGATAAGTGGATGGACGGATAGATGGATGGATGGATGGATGGATATCTAGATGAAAGGATGGATGGATTAATAGATGGATGTATAAATGGATGGACAGATAGATGGATGGATGGACAGATGAATGGATAGATGTAGAAATGGATGGATAGATAGATGGATGAATGAATGGATGGATGGATGTATAAATGGATGGAAAGATAGATGGATGAATGAATGGATGGATGTATAAATGGATGGATAGATAGATGGATGAATGGATGGATGGATGTATAAATGGATGGATAGATAGATGGATGGATGGATGGATAGATGTATAAATGGATGGATAGATAGATGGATCGATGTATAAATGGATGGATAGATAGATGGATGGATGGATGTATAACTGGATGGATGTATAGATGGATGGATGAACGGATGAATGGATGGATGGATGGATGGATGGATGTATAAATGGATGGATGGATGGATGGATGGAAGGCGGGATGAGGGATACCCCTGATGAATGTAATGCAGGAGCGATAAACGAACATGGTCATCTGGAAGACTCTATCGGACGAACTAAAACTCCGTGAACGTATGGACAGACATGTAAATTACTGGACAGATACATTGCGGACGTATAAAATGGCCAGCGCTTGGATTTATAATAAATGTATTCCAGTTACGTGCACACACACACACGCACACACGCACACACACACACACACACACACACACACATACCGTCGTTAAACCGAGATGCGATGATTGGAATTCCAATTCCCTAACTCCATTAATTCACTGTCGGTGACATTGTCCTTTAATTAATTCTAGACACAGAATTTGGTCAGACAGGAAAGCTGTAGAGTGAGAATATAAAAGAATTCTTAAATTTGTCCAAACATTCGTGTTACACTGACCATTACTTGGACCGGAAGTCTGGTTTAAAACAAGGGTTCTCAGTTTGTGATTGTATACTGGACCTCGTCAGAAAATTGGTCAAATTTGAAGATCGTTTCGATATTATGGTGAATTTTTTAGAAATCTTCGAAATTGGGATAATTTCGATGAAAATTTTAGACATCTTGGTGAACTCGATGAGCTTTTTTAACGCGATGATCTTTCTGGAAATCTGGTGAGGTCTATGTAGCACTTTGATAGTCTGGTGAAGTTTATGTACTAGTTTGATAGTCTGGTGAAGTTTATGTACTAGTTTGATAGTCTGCTGAAGTTTATGTACCAGTTTGATAGTCTGGTGAAGTTTATGTACAGTTTGATAGTCTGGTGAAGTTTATGTACAGTTTGATAGTCTGGTGAAGTTTATGTACAGTTTGATAGTCTGGTGAAGTTTATGTACCAGTTTGATAGTCTGGTGAAGTTTATGTACCAGTTTGATAGTCTGGTGAAGTTTATGTACCAGTTTGATAGTCTGGGGAAGTTTATGTACCAGTTTGATAGTCTGGTGAAGTTTATGTACAGTTTGATAGTCTGGTGAAGTTTATGTACAGTTTGATAGTCTGGTGAAGTTTATGTACAGTTTGATAGTCTGGTGAAGTTTATGTACCAGTTTGATAGTCTGGTGAAGTTTATGTACCAGTTTGATAGTCTGGTGAAGTTTATGTACCAGTTTGATAGTCTGGGGAAGTTTATGTACCAGTTTGATAGTCTGGTGAAGTTTATGTACCAGTTTGATAGTCTGGTGAAGTTTGTGTACCAGTTTGATAGTCTGGGGAAGTTTATGTACCAGTTTGATAGTCTGGTGAAGTTTATGTACTAGTTTGATAGTCTGGTGAAGTTTATGTGCCAGTTTGATAGTCTGGTGAAGTTTATGTACTAGTTTAATAGTCTGGTGAAGTTTATGTACCACTTTGATAGTCTGGGGAAGTTTATGTACCAGTTTGATAGTCTGGTGAAGTTTATGTACCACTTTGATAGTCTGGGGAAGTTTATGTACCAGTTTGATAGTCTGGTGAAGTTTATGTACCAGTTTAATAGTCTGGTGAAGTTTATGTACCAGTTTGATAGTCTGGGGAAGTTTATGTACCAGTTTGATAGTCTGGGGAAGTTTATGTACCAGTTTGATAGTCTAGTGAAGTTTATGTAGTGCTTCTGTACTTTATTTCAGTCTATAGATAGATGTATTTGCCCATGTCAGGCCACAATCTTTAATCTCTCTTACATTGTTTTCTCCGTGTTTCAATTGGATGCCCATGCTTTCTTGTCCAATCTGCTGTTCATCGGAGGTCTATCCTAAAGAATAACCTCTACTGGTATATAGGAGAATACGGAATTGTTTCAAGAACCCTCAGAGGAAGCACCAAGACCAAGGAATATGATCAATAAATGGACAGTGAACAAGTATTAAAGGCTTCCGTTTGGAGTCTCTGTGGTTAAGTGGTTAAGCCCTATGCGTTGTGAGTCGAAGGTCGAGGGTTCGAGTCCGGACCGCGATATTCTGTTCATGAGTGCAGTTTTTTCCAGAGACCCCTAGGATTGTTGCTGAAGAGTTTGTGCTCTGTGCAATACTCTCGGCAGGTGGCGTGTCAGTTCTGCGGAGAGGGATCGAGCCGTATGGGGTAAAACCCGGTGCAATGAAGTCAATCCTTCCAGCTTTTAAACCCTTTTAAACCTTTTAAACAAATTACTAAACCAAGTTTCAAACCCCAACCCCTATTTCGATGAATAACCACATGTGCTTCGATCTATTTCTTACACAGGAAGATCTCAGAAGTAGTGCACGAGCTCCAGCACCGACAAGAATCACTTAGTAAAGTAAAAGTAAAGGAACCCTTTCATACCTCGTGGTATATAGGTCAATACAGTGTTAGGCTTGTATTTTACATTGACCGTCGGCACACGATGGGTGATGTGGTCAGCATCACGCCAGCCGCCTTTACTTTTCCAGAGCATGTCTGGTACCCAGTGGAGGCTGGGTCGACCTGAGAGCCGTCGCGGTCAGGAAAAATTCCACGCGCATTGCGGGTATGAACCCAGACCACCAGCCTTGCGAAGCGAGTACACTAACAACTACGCTACAGCGGCTCTCCAAGAATCACTTATATCATTTTGAATATTGTGAAATGTGTTACTGAAATTAAATTTTAATTTTCTTTCTTCTATGAGTTTGTGAGGGCAGAGGATTTCTTACCTACTTTTATTATTTCTCAACTCAAGTCTTCTATACGTTCTAACGACATGGACTTACATTTTATCGTCCGTCTCCGATAGGACTAGAAACTTGATCTCACCTACACTGAGATCTCTGGAAAAATATCCCAATGGCTCCACTAGGAGCGAATGGAGTACCTTTTCGACAGAGAGGAAGTACCTAACCTATACTTTAAAAAGCCCCCACCCCTATAGTCCAGATTTCAAAATCCTTGAAGGGCACATTTCACATTCACAGTTTTGTAGAGACGCTGAGAAATAGTTTATATTTAGACATACTATTAATGTATCATGAAGACTTTTGACTGTAAATGAAAAATTGGTAATTGGAGTTTCCACTGTTATTTCATCTCAGATTTTCTTTGTTAGTTTTTCTGTTTTTCTAGTTTTCTTTTGTGTTTCTAGTTTTTCTTGTTGTTTCTAGTTTTTCTTGATTGTATTTCAGTATTTTTTTTGTTTCAGTTTTCTTGTTTTGTTTCTAGTTTTTCTTTTGTTTTCTAGTTCTTTTGGTTTATAAGTTTTTTTGAATTGTGTTTTAGTTTTTCGTTGTTTATCTAGTTTTCTTGTTGTGTTTCTAGTTTTCTTGTTGTGTTTCTAGTTTTCTGTTGTGTTTCTAGTTTTCTTGTTGTGTTTCTAGTTTTCTTGTTGTGTTTCTAGTTTTTCTTGTTGTGTTTCTAGTTTTTCTTGTTGTGTTTCTAGTTTTCTTGTTTGTTTCTAGTTTTTCTTGTTGTGTTTCTAGTTTTCTTGTTGTGTTTCTAGTTTTCTTGTTGTGTTTCTAGTTTTCTTGTTGTGTTTCTAGTTTTCTTGTTGTGTTTCTAGTTTTCTTGTTGTGTTTCTAGTTTTACTTTTTTTTCTAGTTTTCTTTTTTTTCTAGTTTTCTTTTTTTTCTAGTTTTCTTGTTTTTTCTAGTTTCTTTTTTTTCTATTTTCTTATTTTATTTCTAGTTTTCTTATTTTATTCTAGTTTTTCTTATTTATTCTAGTTTTACTTATTTTATTTCTAGTTTTACTTATTTTATTTCTAGTTTTACTTATTTTATTTCTAGTTTTACTTATTTTCTCTAGTTTTCTTGTTGTGTTTCTAGTTTTTCTTGTTGTGTTTCTAGTTTTTCTTGTTGTGTTTCTAGTTTTTCTTGTTGTGTTTCTAGTTTTTCTTGTTGTGTTTCTAGTTTTTCTTGTTGTGTTTCTAGTTTTTCTTGTTGTGTTTCTAGTTTTTCTTGTTGTGTTTCTAGTTTTACTTATTTTATTTCTAGTTTTACTTATTTTATTTCTAGTTTTACTTATTTTATTTCTAGTTTTTCTTATTTTATTTCTAGTTTTTCTTATTTTATTCTAGTTTTCTTATTTTATTTCTAGTTTTACTTATTTTATTTCTAGTTTTACTTATTTTATTTCTAGTTTTACTTATTTTATTTCTAGTTTTTCTTGTTGTGTTTCTAGTTTTTCTTGTTGTGTTTCTAGTTTTTCTTTTTGTGTTTCTAGTTTTTCTTGTTGTGTTTCTAGTTTTTCTTTTTGTGTTTCTAGTTTTCTTTTTATTTCTAGTTTTCTTATTTTTTCTAGTTTTTCTTTTATTTCTAGTTTTCTTGTTGTGTTTCTAGTTTTACTTATTTTTTTCTAGTTTTACTTATTTTATTTCTAGTTTTACTTATTTTATTTCTAGTTTTACTTATTTTATTTCTAGTTTTTCTTGTTGTGTTTCTAGTTTTTCTTGTTGTTTTTCTAGTTTTTCTTGTTTTATTTCTAGTTTTACTTATTTTATTTCTAGTTTTTCTTATTTTATTTCTAGTTTTCTTATTTTTTTCTAGTTTTACTTATTTTATTTCTAGTTTTACTTATTTTATTTCTAGTTTTTCTTATTTTATTTCTAGTTTTACTTATTTTATTTCTAGTTTTACTTATTTTATTTCTAGTTTTACTTATTTTATTTCTAGTTTTACTTATTTTATTTCTAGTTTTACTTATTTTATTTCTAGTTTTATTTATTTTATTTCTAGTTTTTCTTATTTTTTCTAGTTTTCTTATTTTTTCTAGTTTTCTTATTTTTTTCTAGTTTCTTATTTTATTTCTAGTTTTCTTGTTGTGTTTCTAGTTTTCTTGTTGTTTTCTAGTTTTCTTGTTTATTTCTAGTTTTACTTATTTTATTTCTAGTTTTACTTATTTTATTTCTAGTTTTACTTATTTTATTTCTAGTTTTACTTATTTTATTTCTAGTTTTCTTGTTGTTTTCTAGTTTTTCTTGTTGTTTTTCTAGTTTTCTTATTTTATTTCTAGTTTTACTTATTTTATTTCTAGTTTTTCTTATTTTATTTCTAGTTTTCTTATTTTTTCTAGTTTTACTTATTTTATTTCTAGTTTTACTTATTTTATTTCTAGTTTTTCTTTTTTTTTCTAGTTTTCTTTTTTATTCTAGTTTTCTTATTTTATTTCTAGTTTTTCTTATTTTATTTCTAGTTTTCTTATTTTTTCTAGTTTTACTTATTTTATTTCTAGTTTTACTTATTTTATTTCTAGTTTTTCTTATTTTATTTCTAGTTTTACTTATTTTATTTCTAGTTTTACTTATTTTATTTCTAGTTTTACTTATTTTATTTCTAGTTTTACTTATTTTATTTCTAGTTTTACTTATTTTATTTCTAGTTTTACTTATTTTATTTCTAGTTTTCTTATTTTTTTCTAGTTTTCTTGTTTGTTTCTAGTTTTCTTTTTGTGTTTCTAGTTTTCTTGTTGTGTTTCTAGTTTTCTTTTGTTTTCTAGTTTTCTTGTTGTTTTTCTAGTTTTTCTTGTTGTGTTTCTAGTTTTACTTATTTTGTTTCTAGTTTTACTTATTTTATTTCTAGTTTTACTTATTTTATTTCTAGTTTTACTTATTTTATTTCTAGTTTTTCTTATTTTTTCTAGTTTTCTTTTTTTTTCTAGTTTTCTTGTTTTATTTCTAGTTTTACTTATTTTATTTCTAGTTTTACTTATTTTATTTCTAGTTTTACTTATTTTATTTCTAGTTTTACTTATTTTATTTCTAGTTTTACTTATTTTATTTCTAGTTTTACTTATTTTATTTCTAGTTTTACTTATTTTATTTCTAGTTTTCTTATTTTATTCTAGTTTTACTTATTTTATTTCTAGTTTTACTTATTTTATTTCTAGTTTTACTTATTTTATTTCTAGTTTTACTTATTTTATTTCTAGTTTTACTTATTTTATTTCTAGTTTTACTTATTTTATTTCTAGTTTTACTTATTTTATTTCTAGTTTTACTTATTTTATTTCTATTTTTTCTTGTTTTATTTCTAGTTTTACTTATTTTATTTCTAGTTTTACTTATTTTATTTCTAGTTTTACTTATTTTATTTCTAGTTTTACTTATTTTATTTCTAGTTTTACTTATTTTATTTCTAGTTTTACTTATTTTATTTCTAGTTTTACTTATTTTATTTCTAGTTTTACTTATTTTATTTCTAGTTTTGCTTATTTTATTTCTAGTTTTACTTATTTTATTTCTAGTTTTAATTATTTTATTTCTAGTTTTACTTATTTTATTTCTAGTTTTACTTATTTTATTTCTAGTTTTTCTTGTTGTGTTTCTAGTTTTACTTATTTTATTTCTAGTTTTACTTATTTTATTTCTAGTTTTACTTATTTTATTTCTAGTTTTACTTATTTTATTTCTAGTTTTACTTATTTTATTTCTAGTTTTATTTATTTTATTTCTAGTTTTACTTATTTTATTTCTAGTTTTACTTATTTTATTTCTAGTTTTTCTTATCTTATTTCTAAATTTTCTTGTTATGTTTCTAAATAATCTTGATTTCTTTTTTTCTAGATTTTACTGTTTCATTAAAAAATTGTTCGTATTTTGTTTATAGTTTTTCTTGCTTTGTTTCTATGCTGTTTTTTTTATGTTTTCTTGTTTTGTTGCTATTTTTACAAAACTGATATTCCCGTTTTCTTCAGCAGAGCTTGTCAGTAGTCCTATAGCAGTCGACCATCTCAGTTTGTATGTATAATGTTTCTTGCCTGAGCAGGGTCAACGATTCTAAAAGTGAAGGATTAACTTTATTGCACCGGGTTATCCTCAAAGGACTAAGTCTCTCTACGTCCAAAAAATGGCACAGCTTTTACTGAGAAACCTGCACAAGCACGAACTCGAAGCTCCATCAACAATCCTAGGAATCTCCTGAAAAAAATGTGTACATGTAACTCAGTCCAGATTTGAACCCATAATCTTCAGAACGACAGGCAAACGTCTTCATAACCACTTACATCACTTAGTATTTTTTCCGATCCAGAAGCACTTGAGCTTTTCAGCTCTTCGGCTCGGTGCCATGGACATCGTAACCCTTCGGTTCGGTGCCACGAACACCGTAAATCTGGGGAATCTGTGGCTTTTTCTGCCATCCCGCGGAAATGACCCACACACAGAGGGATAGTCACCCGTAGTCCCAAAGCGCTACGAACACGCTGGGCAGACGGGCAAGCCACTTAGCCATAAAGACACTCATATTCTGCTACACCTACAAAAAACAACGTATACACATGATGCACATCTATGAAGGGTGATGATGCTTGTCCATCACGGGTGATGATGTTGTCCATCACGGGTGATGATGCTCGTCCATCACGGGTGATGATGCTCGTCCATCACGAGTGATGATGCTTGTCCATCACGAGTGATGATGCTTGTCCATCACGAGTGATGATGCTTGTCCATCACGGGTGATGATGCTCATCTATGAAGGGTGATGATGCTTGTCCATCACGGGTGATGATGTTGTCCATCACGGGTGATGATGCTCGTCCATCACGGGTGATGATGCTATCCATACGGGTGATGATGCTCGTCCATCACGAGTGATGATGCTTGTCCATCACGAGTGATGATGCTTGTCCATCACGGGTGATGATGCTCATCTATGAAGGGTGATGATGCTTGTCCATCACGAGTGATGATGCTTGTCCATCACAGGCGATGATGTTGTCCATCACGGGTGATGATGTTGTCCATCACGGGTGATGATGCTGTCCATCACGGGTGATGATGCTTGTCCATCACGGAGTGATGATGCTTGTCCATCACGGGTGATGATGTTTGTCCATCACGGGTGATGATGCTTGTCCATCACGGGTGATGATGCTTGTCCATCACGGGTGATGATGACCACACAATTTTCATCAAGGGAATGTCGCTATGTTTGTCTGTGTGTGCGTAGATGACTAGTGAGCCCGATGCAGGCTTGAAATGTTTTTGTACAGTGTGGGCAAGGTATACTTGCACTTGTAGGAAGTTTTACTGCCTTTCTATTTTGACATTTTTGTTCCATCCGTGTTGTTCTACCTGCCTCGCAGGCAGAAGAACCGTGTCGAAGAAGTGTGCGTCAGGCATATACACAAGTTTACACACACGTTTAGTACTATAACAGTATTGGTATCATACAGCAATTGTGTTTAGAACTCTGTAGCATTCAAGGCATGATTGATTGATTTATAGCTTGATTGCTTGCTTGATTAACTTGATTGATTGATATGATTGATGGATTTGATTTTATTGATTGATTGATGATTGATTGATTGATTGATTGATTGATTAATTGATTGTACCATCAACATTGCACTTCGATTAGTAACGGATGTGTGATCTGATCTCTTTCTTTCACATGAAAATGTCATTGACAGTGCACAAACTTCGTAGCACCGGCAAAGACCCCTATGTAAGTTAGAAAAGTTTGTAGGAATGTTATATTATTAATCTTTCTAATGAATTTCGAACTGGCAGCGGCTTTCCAGCCTGCTCTTCTCTCGATTTTAAACTGCCATTGGTTCATTTGCGTTCTCAGCTTGAACACGAGACCTACGTTTTATCGTCCATCTTCGATAGGACTAGGAACTTGATCTCACATACACTGATATTAGGAACCTCTGGAAAAATTTCCTATTGGCTACATGATGAAGCGAACCGAGTACTTTTGGAACAAGAGGCGATCACCTAACCTCTATGCCACATAGAATAGTTCACGGTACGTAAAGAGTTAAGATTTGCATTTAAAATAACTTTAATAGCCGTTCATCGGAAGTGATGATGACGACATAATCAGACGTGTGCTGCTGCACCTCTGGTGTGTTCGGAGGTGACTGTAGAGTCCAATCCTAGAACACAATCACCTACCACAGGTGGGGCATACATGATTGAAGTTAGACATGTGGGTGTTGTGTGTTCTGTTTTTTTCTCGCAGCTCCTTTTCTCTGTGCCTCAACGACACTACGATTCATATCTATGCGAATTTATCTTGTGTTGTTACATCGCCACATTTGGCAATTTTGCGCCAGGGATACCTAGCACGTTTCAAAACATTTCAGAGAGACGTTAAGAGTGCTTTTAAAGCGTTGTTCATGTCCACCAGCTAAGCGTCTGTAGCTCAAGCAGTAGTGAGCTCGATCACGAACCCTAGCGTAACTGGTTCAAACCCCATGGTGGGCCAAGTTTGGAAGCAAGTTCGTTTCCGTGGGATTTTACAAAAGGTAAAAATAGACCTCACCGTTCAGAAAGCAATTACAAACTACTGGACGTATAAGTGGTGGCTAGAAAATCAACGACTCGTTTACTGTGGTTAATGGCTACGTCCTGTAAAGAATATGCCACGATTTTCATTTCAGCTGAAAGTCTGCCCCCTTCAAGTTCGCCACATATCAAATATTTTGCGATGCGTTTATCATGCATCCGAGCAACTTGAAACGTTATGCACTCACTGACACCAGCGCTTCACTGTATAAAAAACGTATTTATTAGTTCGTTTCTTCACATAAACCGATTCATATCACTCTTAAATTTCAAATTAATTATTATAAACATAACGACAGGTGTACTGCGGGGTCTCTGTAGCTAAGTGGTTAAGCCCTTTGCCGTGTGAGTTGAAGGTTCGAGTCCTGACCGCGCCGTTCTGTTCACGAGTGCAGTTTTTATCCAGTACCCCTAGGGTTGTTACTGGAGCTACGGAATTCTGCTTTGTGCAATACTCTCGACAGATATCGTGCCATTTCTGCAGAGAGGGATCGAGCCATATGCGGTAAAACCCGGTGCAATGAAGTCAATCCTTCGGCGTTAAGACCCTTTAAGTGTACTGCGGACGATATCTTACTTCTATTACTTCTTCTGTGAACGCCCCGCATCGACCACAAGTTAGCAACTCTGTGTGATTTGTATGTCATCAGAAAATAACATATGAAGCTAAACAACATAGAATACATCGAAAGACAACAAATGTAGTGGTTTGGACATTTAATGAGAATGAAATACAACCAACCACCAATAACAGCATACAATAAAAGAGATCGGGTACTAGATCTAAGGGAAGACCAAGAAAAGATGGATAGACAATATCAAGACTACACTACATAAACACGGATACAACACAACAAGAGCGACTCATCTAGCCCTAGAACGCAAATTAAGGCTCCCATCCCTACGCTTAACGGCAAGAGTGGACAGCCAACTACATCTTCCACCTGGGAATAGACAATAGACTAAACAACAAAATCATACGGAGCATAGAGCGACGAAGCAACTAAACATAGAAAACACAACAAGAAAACCGAGAAACAGAACTAGAAAATCAAGAAGTGATACAAGAAAAATATCCAAAAAGGGGGAGACTGCAGTAAAACTTATTAAAGTAGCGAAACTGAGCAAAGTAGGCAAGAGGCTTAGTAAGCGATTCGCCCATCACTTGCACGATATACGCCAATGCTCTGTGACCCCTGTAGCCACTCATTTCAATGATAGTGGCCATTTAGAAACTCGCGACGCCCAGGTCACACCATCCGATCATGTTCCTCCGATGATCGTAGTCGATTTGCTCTGGAGAATCGTTTTATTTCGTTATATAGTATCTTGCTACCTCATGGACTCAACGCTCTACATTCCTATGCTTCTTAGTACATTCTCATCTCATGCCTTTTAATCTATATGTGTATTTGCTTCATATATGTAAGTTATATATTCACTTGATTGTTTATTGTTTCTCTTCATTTCCACTTCTAGTTTTGTGTTGCACTTATTTCGTTCTTAGTTTTTATTCCCAGATTTTCATTAGATACGATTGAATGTTTCCTTTTGTAGTCGTCCATATGTAGTGTTCTTTGAAATTCGTTACTCCTGTTGTATCGTTTGCTTGATCAAGGCCTTTTCGTCGAAACGTTGCCGTGTATCGTCACTGTTTCTGTATTTTGTAAAACTACCGTACTTTATTCTTACGTGTTTCGCTACAAGAAAAATAGTAACAAAACACGGGAATTTAAGTACACACATGGAAAACTTAAAACACAAAAAAAAATATTAGTAATGCAAAAAAATTGAGAAAAAAACAAAAAAACACTAAAAACAAAACAAAAACACTAAAAAAAACCAAAAAACACTAAAAACAAAACAAAAAAACACTAAAAAAAAAACAAGAAAAATAAACCTAAAACAAAAATGAGAATAAAGTAAAAAAAAACTAAACTTCTTCTTCTTCGATCGCTCCATATCGACCACTTGTCAACCACTCTGTGTGATTTGTATGTGATCTGAGCCTAAGAGCGAATGCACGTTGTGCCAGTTATG
Source organism: Arion vulgaris (assembly GCA_020796225.1). Classification (NCBI taxonomy): domain Eukaryota; kingdom Metazoa; phylum Mollusca; class Gastropoda; order Stylommatophora; family Arionidae; genus Arion; species Arion vulgaris. The sequence goes on from CM036755.1 coordinate 7,039,292, forward strand.
CGTCTACAAGTTGGCCAGCACATCCGATTTTTGCGATGCTTTTTATTTACTAGGTAGCTTCCCAGGTCGTACATCAGTCGCCTCTTATAACATGTCTTATAGTCCACAGTGGTACTATTCGTTGCTTCCTTTACAGACCTCGGCACAATACAGGCTTGACTATACCTCGTATTCGATTTCCAAGGATTTTTTTCAGTAGAAACTGGAGATTTTATTTTTTCTATCTCCGCCTATGAATTCTGCGTTGTCATGGAGACTAATATAACGCATCTGACTGATTTTTGTATGAAGGCTGGCGTAAGCGATCATGAATCTTCACAACTCCCTTTTTTCCTTGAGTGTTCACATTTGCTTTGTCGAACGCCTTGGTGTAGTCTCACTAGAGTAAGCATTGTTAAATAAATTAAAATGTTGGTTTCAAATATGTATAAGTACAAGATAGACTTGTATACGTGGGCCGCCGATTTTTGGGGTTTTTTTTTCGATCCAGAAGCACTTGAGCTTTCAGCTCTTCATGCCATGGATATCGTACCCTTCGGTTCGGTGCTACGAACACCGTAAATCTGGAGAACCTGTGGTTTTCTGCCAGTCCGCGGAATTGAACCCGCACTCACAGAGGACTTGTCACCCGCAGTCCAACGCGCTACAAACACGCTGGGCACGCGGGCCGAGTGGAGCGCCGATAGCGAATTCGTTCACACGCTTCGCTGGTAAACACGTACCGTGCTAATTCCGGGGTTCGAACCCTATTGGGGCAAAAAATATTATGGTGTTCACAGACTTGAATTACAGGCTTCCTCATCCTTTTCTCATCATCAGGTGCCGTGTCGGATGACGTAGGTGATCATGGATCTCCACAAGTCTCTGTCGCTAATGTTTGCTATCATCTGAAGTGTTGACGCTCTTTCGTGCGATGGTCAAACTCTCTCTCTGTCTTCCTCTGTCTCGTCTATCACATATTTTACCAGTTGTCACAATGTGTTCTAAACCTCCCTTCCTCGTCACATGCCAGAAAAATGATGACTGCCTCTTTCTTATATTGATAATAAGCTTACTCTGTGTCTTGATCTCGTTCTGTCATAGTTAGCTCCTTCCCCCTCCCCTATGTGGCAGCTGAGGAACCAGACAGTTAGCTTTAGTGTGTAGTTTATATATATATTTAGATATTTTATTAGCAGACTTAGTGTTTACACTCTCTAAGC
>CM036755.1:7045493-7047993 GCA_020796225.1 Arion vulgaris
GCTGTCCGCCATTTTCTGAATACCCACAATCACAACAAACGCACGGTTGACACAGCAAAAGCATTCCATGTAACATTCATAGCTCACAGCGTTGCTCAAGCACTTACTCAGTAGCTCGGAAAACGAAACTGGAAAATACCCAACCTAACATGGCGGAAATGCGCTAGCAAAGTTGTGTCCAGAATCAAAACAGATCTGGCTCTGAATGGCCCTCCCAGATTTGTATGTCTTGTTCTTCTTCTTTGTGATCGCTTTTTGATGATTATACCGTTAGACGCGTTAATTTGTATATGATTTGAGCCTAAGATGTGGTGATGAGAAACAAATACAGAAATTATCATTAATAATGACGAAATTGAAGATCTTGTCAAATACAAATAAGAAAACACAAAGAACAGGATAACAAAAATAGAAGAAAGAAGAACGCGAGCAAGAAGAGAGAGAGAGAAGAGTAAGAACAAAAGCAATGACATTGTTATCAAGAAGAAGGATAGGAATATCTTCTTCTTCTTCGAAGCCTCCATATCAACCACTTGTTAAACCACTATTTGTGATTTGTATGTGATCTGAGCCTAAGAGCGACTGTACGTTGTGCCAGTTATGCGTCTACAAGTAGGCTAGCACATCCAATTTCTGCAACGCTTTTTATTTACTAGGGTAGTTCTCCTACGCCACGGCAAACTCTAGATAACTAGGCCAGACAACTGACCGGGGAATCCCTGACCTAGATCAGAGTGGGGGGCTGGAATGTGTATATGTTTGATAGAAAACTGCGTGCTTTGTTTTGCAATTTGATTCAATTCTGTGACTCTACGGTTATTTATTGGTGAAAAATATTCATAATATTGATATTCCTTATTGTTAAACTTAACTTGTTGCATAATATAACTTCGATTTATCATTTTGTGTTGATTTTAAAATGAATTCTTCTATATACACTAATACTGGAATCCGGGGTCACGTGGTGTAGTTGTGGTCTGATTTCCCATAATTCTTTCCTGACTCCGAACGCCCATAAGTTTATAGTTGTCTCTGCCTACGCCCTACCTTACTTGTTTCTTACAATATGCCGTGCAGGTCGCAGTGTTGCTATGAGCACCCAACTCCTACGCTACAGAGGCAACTGTTGGTTCCCATGTAACGTAATGCCAGTAATCCTACACGAGAAAACAAGCACATAAAAACAAAAACAAAATATCTTAATGTGCCAACATTAAACGTAATAACAGCTGATCAAATAAACGTAACGAAGAAAATGTGTATCAAGAGAAAGAAAAGAGAAAATGTGAACGATTTTTCACGGTTCGCTGGAAGTAAAAGATGTGCCATTTATTTTCGTGCCAGAGCTTGCAGGTTTAAGTAAAAATTAAAAGTAAAGGAACCCTTTCATATCTTGTGGTATATAGGGCAATACAGTGTTAGGCCTGTATTTTTCATTGACCGTCGGCACACGATGGGTGATGTGGTCAGCATCACGCCGGACTCCTTTACTTTCCCAGAGCATGTCTGGTACCCAGTTGAGGCTGGATCGACCTGAGAGCCGTCGCGGTCGGGAAAAATTCAACGCCAACTGCGGGAGTTAAGCTCGGACCACCAGCCTTGTTAAGCGAGTTCACTAACAACTATGCTTCCGCGGCTCTCATGCAGGTGTAAGGGGGAGATGAAAGAGCGGATATGCTTGCAGTTATTGTTGCTGTACACAGTGGGCGAGGAATGGACCAGGCTAATATTATAACTTCCCTAAGGGAAAGAGGTCGTGTACATGATTCAAGTAATAGTGGAGAATCTACAATACTAACCAGACTGCAAGAATTCCAAATCAAGTGTAGTGTAGCTAGTCAAGAACACTATGCTGGTAGCCAAAGAAGAATAGTAAACTAATAAAGAACCGGTGTCGTTAGTCGCCAAACGCTGAGAGACATACTGAGGAGGAGAACAGAGCATTTGTGGACTAATTGACTCCACGTGCAGTGATAATGTTCCAACGACTAAACTAAACTGAGAAACATACTGAGGAGGAGATCGAAGCACTTATGGATTAATTGGTTCCATGTGCAGAGCAGAGCATTTGTGGACTAATTGACTCCACGTGCAGTGATAATTTCCAACACTAACTAAACTGAGAAACATACTGAGGAGGAGATCGAAGCACTTATGGATTAATTGGTTCCATGTGCAGAGCAGAGCATTTGTGGACTAATTGACTCCACGTGCAGTGATAATGTTCCAACGACTAAACTAAACTGAGAAACATACTGAGGAGGAGATCGAAGCACTTATGGATTAATTGGTTCCATGTGCAGAGCAGAGCATTTGTGGACTAATTGACTCCACGTGCAGTGATAATGTTCCAACGACTAAACTAAACTGAGAAACATACTGAGGAGGAGATCGAAGCACTTATGGATTAATTGGTTCCATGTGCAGAGCAGAGCATTTGTGGACTAATTGACTCCACGTGCAGTGATAATGTTCCAACGACTAAACTAAACTGAGAAAC